>BPTQ01000008.1:113156552-113523015 GCA_019973895.1 Chrysanthemum seticuspe | reverse complement strand
CAAAAGTAATATCAGGCCTTGAAGCTGTTAGATACATCAATGAACCAATCATGGACCTGTACAGATGAACATTCACAGGTAGATCTGGTTCATTATTTGCTTTAGCCTTTGGAGCTTCATAAGGTGTTGTGGCAGTCCTAACACCTTCCATACCAAACTTCTTCAAAATGTCCCTCACATATTTATCTTGACTGATAAAGATGCCATCTTGTTTCTGCTGAACTTGGAGACCCAAAAAGAAAGTAAGTTCTCCCATAGCACTCATTTGAAATTCACCCTTCATAAGTTCCTCGAATTCCCTGCACCAAGCTTCGTTTGTGGAACCAAATATAATGTCGTCCACATACACTTGCACCAGAATGATGTCGGAGTAATTCTTCTTGAGGAACAGAGTTTTATCGATAGCTCCTCTCCTATAGCCATGCTTCAGCAGGAATGATGAAAGCCGAGCATACCAAGCTCTTGGAGCCTGATGTAAGCCATAGAGAGCTTTAACAACTTTGTAAACATGATTTGGGTGATCTGGGTCTTCAAATCCCTTGGGTTGAGTGACATAGACTTCCTCTTCAATCTCACCATACAGGAAAGCACCCTTGACATCCATCTGATACACCATGAAACCCATGTATGAAGCATATGCCAAGAAAATGCGAATTGCTTCAACTCTGGCAACCGGTGCAAACACTTCATCATAGTCAATCCCTTCCTCTTGTCTAAAGCCTTGAGCTACTAATCTTGCTTTGTTTTTTATCACAACGCCCCGAGCATCTCTCTTATTCTTCAAAACCCATTTTGTCCCAATGGCATATTTGCCATCAGGTAGTGGTACCAAAATCCAAACCTGCTGGTTGTGAAATTGTTGCATCTCTTCTTGCATTGCTTCTAGCCAACTTGAATCATTAAGAGCTTGAGATACACTGGTTGGTTCCACTTGAGAGAGAAAACAAGCAAACAGACAATGTTTGAAGTCTGTGTGATTGTCTCTTTGTTGGTTGGAGACATAAGAGAGAAAAGCAATCTGTCCAAATTGAGGACTTGTGATAGCCCTTCGAGTTCTAACAGGTGCCAGAAGATCACCTATGATGTTGGATTGAGGATGAGCAGTGTTGATCCTATGAGTAGTAGTGGGGTTGACTTCAATGGATGAATCAAGATTAGTGATGGTTGGTTCAAATTCAGCATCATAAGAGGGTGAGGTGAAGATGCCAGCTTTGGGTTTATGGTTTCCAAGATCTGAAGGTGTTGGAAAGCGTGTATAGGGTTCACCAAAATCTGAAGATACTTGAGAAGGAACAGCATAGCCTTCAGCAGATTTGGGAATGGAAGGTGTGACAGAGTCAACTTCGGCAGACACGTTGTTTCTGCTGACTCCTTCATTAGCTACCCCTTCTTTCAGTTTCTCTGCTTCAAGCTTTGCTGCAAATTCTTGAGTCTGAAGCCTAGCAAGGTCCTCAGCATAATGAGAGTCATCTTCATCACTCGAATCGGCGGTATCCTTGGAGGTGGTACCTGCAATATTGTTAGGGGAGAAAGAAGGCACAAGTATGGGTTGTTCATCATCTTCAAACTCATTTTCAGAGTCATCATCAAAGGGACCTGCATGGTTAGTTGGAGATTCTTGAGAACCTGCATTTTGATTAGCCAAGTGTCTAGTGTAACCCAAAGAGTCAGTTAAGTAGTCAAGGTCGAAAGACCACGAATGACCCTGTCCTTGAACATTATGCTTGTCTTCCAAAAATCTCAGGTTCAGCGTCTCTTCTATCTTCTTGGCTTGCAAATTATACACCCTGTAGGCCTTACTATGAGCTGAATAACCCACAATATAACCATCATCAGCCTTCTCATCAAACTTTCCCAACGGATCACTTGTGTTCAGAATGGTCACTTGACAACCAAAAGGTTTTAGGTAGTGAATGACAGGAACCTTTCCAAAGAGAAGTTCATATGGGGTTTTGAGTTGTGGTCTGGTAATGGACACCCTGTTTAGCACATAGCAGGCAGTGCCAACAGCTTCAGTCCAGAACATAGTGGGCAGTTTAGAGTCTGCAAGCATGGATCTAGCAGCCTCTATTAAGGTCCTATTCTTTCTTTCAGCCACCCCATTTTGTTGTGGGGTTCTTAGATTACTATAGTCCCTTTTTATGCCTTTTGACCCACAGAGTTCTATAAGAATAGCATTTTTGAACTCTGTCCCATTATCACACCTAATACCCTTAACCTTTTTGTTCAACAGATTTTCAACAAGAGTGATGAATTCAGTCAGCACTTGAGATGTTTCATCTTTGGTTCTTAGAAAGAAAACCCAACAAAATCTGCTATAGCCATCAGTGATTACCAAACAGAAGAACTTATGATCAATGCTTCTGACTTGAGTTGGACCAAACAGATCCATGTGAAGCAACTGAAGAGGTTCAGTAATGATGCTCATAGCATTGATAGCTTTATAAGAAGCTCTGTGTTGTTTTCCTTTGTTGCAAGCGACACAATTGTGATCATTTGTGAAAACTTTGGTGGGAAGTCCTTCAACAAGACCCATTTTAGAGAGTTTGTTAATGGTCTTGATATTCACATGCGCCATTCTTCTATGCCATTTAGTGGACTCATCAAGAGATGCTTTAGCCACCAAGCAAGTAAGGTCACCACCTGGTTGAACGTCATTAAGGTTGAATGTGTATAAGTTGTGAGTTCGAGGAACCTTCAGCAGAATTGAAGTTTCTTCTGGGAGTTTGAAGTCTTTAGACAGCACAAGACATTCATCTTCAGTGAAGAGAACTTTGTTCTTAGTGTCACAGATTTGTGAAACAGAGAACAAGTTGAAATGCTGAAGCTCCTTAACAAAGTACACATTTTCAAAATCCAGATGAGGTGTTTTTATGGTGCCTTTCCCTGTGATACTCCCATCACTTCCTCCAAAAGTTACATTGCCTCCTCCTTCTATAGGGACAAAATTGTGCATCATATCCCTGTTTCCAGACATGCTTCTGGAACAACCACTATCAACAATACCAATATTCTTATGCTTAAGGGGATGATCCTACAAACAGCAACAAAAATATATACAAACAGTTAGAAATCAGTGGAGGTTCAAGTCATTACTGACTTGAACCTGCCTTGTGGATCACAGGTTTAGGGCATGAAGTTTTAGAGGATCCACCATTGTTCTTGGTCCTCCATTGATAATTTGGTCCCTTGTTAGTCCAAGAACAACCTGCTGAGGGCTTCACAGCAGTGTTCCCATATCCCATCCCAGCATACATGGAGTCAACATATGTAGGCCAATAGTCATGTTTAAAGTATGAGCTCGTTGGTTGGCCATAAGGTCTAGTAACTGAACCTCTCCAATGAGAGTCAGTTTTAGCTGCTTGTGGGACATAAGGTGGAATGTTAGCAACATTGGTCCAGTTAGGTTTGTGTTTTTGGAGAGTAGCACATGCACCCAATCTTTGTTCATAAAAATCACAATCCTTAATCAAATGAAATTTACTGCCACATACAAAACATGTCTTCTTCTTAGAAGTTTTATTCAAATAGGAAGATGTTGGATTACATGCAGAAGTACTTAAAACAGGTACATTTAAGGACTTGATTTTAACAGACTGATTATTCAAACATTTAAAAGATAAGTCTTCAGGAGAAACTGTCTTGGAAGATGATTCCTCAGCAGCTTCCCTAGAGGGCTCACAAGTAGACTGGGGTGCAGGCTTGGGTGTTGGTTCAGGCTTGGGAAGGTCAGACTTCTCATTTGAATCACAGCTTTCATAGGAAGTAGACCCTTGATCCGATGAATTGTCACTGTCAGAGCAAGAGACAAAGTCATTAGATGAGGTATCAGGGTCTGGCAAGTCTTTTGACTTTTTGCCATATAAGTGATGTGATCCATCAAAGTCAACAGTGATGGATAGGTCTGTGGGCATGAACTCACCTCCAATGGGACCAGGGACAGCATGCATTATACCTTCTTTAACATAATTAGCTAACCCTGCTGATGTAGGTTTACGCCCATCATACTTAGCTTCTGGACCTACATATTTTTGAAAACCTAAACCTATAGGACATGTCTGAGATTGACTAGTATAGATGATTCTATTTAAGCTTTTACCAGACATTTGCCATTCATTATTCCTATCGATTTCCTTAGCTAGTTTTGCCTTAAGTTCTAGGTTCTCAGACACAGCGTCATCCTTTGCTTTCTCAGACAGTTTTAAGTAGTTATTTGCAACTTCTAGATCAAACTGTAACACTTTTATCTTTTCTTCATAAGCTATTTGATTCTTCTGAAACCACACTTTTTGTCTTTCTACAGTTTTTAATGCAAGTTTATGAGCTTCATTATCAATATAACATGCATCAAACTTAGGTTTCATAGCATCAAATTCTTCCTTAAGTTCATTGTATCTAAGACTACAGCCAAATATACAATTGTGTACCTGAGATAGTCCCATTAAGGCAAACTGATCATGCCTTTCATCCGAAGTGCACCTTGCAAGCAGTCCAAGCTTGTCAGTATCATGAGCTTCCTCATTAACAGGTTCATGTGCAGTCCAGTTGACCTGTTCATCCATTGTGAGGAGAGCTGCTGAAGCTCCAGCTTCCTGCTGTTTCTGCTGATAGGAAAGATATTTGGCTCCATCTCCATTCTTTCTGTCCTTGCATTCTCTAGAGAAATGCCCCATCTGATGACAAGAGTAGCACCTGACTTTCCCCCTATCAAAGCGAGCTGGTTCCTTTCCTTTGAAAACAAACTTCCTTCCAGCCTTCTCTTCAAACCTTTTGATGTCCACTGACAGCAAAGCCACCTGCATTTTCAGCTTCATTTCCTCCATTTCAAGAGGGTCCACCTGATCAAAGTCTTCATATGCAAGATACTGCTGAGTATCATAGTCAGCAACAAACGAATGAAGAACATCCTCCATCACACTACTAGACCTAGCTTGAGAACTTGGTGGAGTGGGACGAGGGTTATGTGGTGAAGGAGGAGCTGGAGATGATGATGGAAAGTAGTTGGAACTAGGAGATGATGGAAAATAGTTGGAGCTAGGAGCTTGTACCATCGTGTTGGAATGAGATGTCCCAACAAAAGCTGCATGGTTAGAAGAAGATGTACGGTAGGGAGTCCTGACATCTGGTTCAAGAGTTCTGAGTCTGTTGTATAGCTCATCAAAGGTGAGCATGTCCAACCCTCCTTTAGCCTTGAGTGCTATGCTAACATGCAACCATGATGGCGGCAAGGACCGCAAGAATTTTGAGTTGCAGTCTTCATTATCCGGTTTAGCATTATGGAACCTGTCGTATCCCTTGTGGATACCTTCTTCTTCTGATATGTTGAAGTCCTGAAACTGTTGCCTTAGCATGGACTTCCTCATTCTCTTTGATTCTTCATTTCCACCGAACCTTGCTTTGAGAGCCATCCATATGTCTTTAGCATCATCCATATGGTGAAAATCACATAGATGATCTTCAGGTATGGCTTGAAGCAAAATGGTTTTCACTTTATGCTCTCTCTGCATGGCCAGCACTTCTTCAGCAGTTTTTGGTGGAGCCATGATAAACTTCCCATCTCTGTCAGGAATCATCTTCTTTAGACTATTTCCTTTCTTCACTACTTCCCATAGATTCCAATCAATATTTGAAATCCAGTTTTCCATCTTCATAGTCCAAAGTTCATATTCTTCCCTCTTTAAATAAGGAAATTTACCATTGCTGTTTGTGAGACTGAGCTGTTGCATGGAAGTGGTGTTGGTGTTGTTTGTGTTGGTGACTTCATTTTCATTATCGGATCCAGGCATGGTGAATGAGTGTATGATTGTATGGGGGTGAGAGTGGTTCTTAGTATCGTAGAGACTTTCCCGAGGCTCTGATACCACTTGATAGAAACAAGACCTTGATAGATCTTAAGCACTCGGGGATCGTTAGCTTTGCCTATGTAATCACAAGCAAACTAATAGAAGATCTCTACAACTTGGTATTGTAGCGGAAAATAAATACAAGTTATAACAACTAAGAACACTTTTGATCCTCTATGGATCTTTGATTATCGAAACTCTATGTTTCGGATAGAATACAAGACTTGAGAAACTTGAGAAAAACTTATCTATTACAAACTAATATGGTTTCTTATATAGGCAAGAAACCCTAATGAGCGTTGACAATTTACGCTTCTACTACTAAACTAGACTAAGCATGCAACTAGACAAGCATGCAACTAATCATATTGTTTTATTAATCATCGTGTTTATTCTGAGTAAGCTCTACATAATACGGCGCCAACCTATACATACGGCGCTGACTTTTACTCTAAACTGAGCTTATCTCTCCTACGTGGTTCCCACTTTCAGCAGCAACACACTGTCTGCTTTATCATTTCTGCTGAAGTATAACTTCGGCAGCATCAATTCTTCTTCGGCAGAATCTCTTCGACTGAAGCTTCGGCAGAATCAGTAGTTTGTGCTTCGGCAGAATCAGTAGATTACCTTAATTCCCAACATGACTTATGATCCATCGTTAGGAATAGTGAGATTCAAGGATGAGACCGATGACATAGCTTACCAAATGTCGTTTAAGATTGAGAAATTTTCATCATTATCCAATGATGAAAAAGAACTTAAGCTATCGGTCTACTATATGAATGAGGAGGATAAGGAGAAGGGAGTAGATTATGTGATGGATAAGATTTTCGGGTTTTATAAGGATTGCTTGAAACTAGGACCGGAATATAGAACCGATTGGGAAGAAGATGACTTCTTAGAAAGGTGCATAATAGGGCACTATTATAACATGGAAAACCCCAATAGAGACCATCATGAGGAAGAAGGTGACGGAGATGAAGTCACGTAGGGTCACGACTTCGAGTCTAGCTACAAGACTCATAAATAAAGAAAAACGCTTCGTGGGAGGCAACCCATGCTTAATTGTTTGCTTGTTTGTGTGTCATATATCTTTTCTTTGATTGTTTATTCTCATGTTTGAATTTGTGAAAATGTTTTATTTTGTCTTTAACCTCGTCTTATATACATATAAAGGTATTTTACAATAAGGATAAGTGTAGGGAAGATTACGCACGTTTTTAAAAAACGTGAACATGAGAATTACAATTTTTGAAAAAGATATATATGTGTGTTTGTTAGAGTCAAATGCTTGTATCGAGTCATAATGGATGTTTTGCAGGAATTTTTCCAGATTCTAAAGATGTAATTTTTCCATAATTTTTCTAGAAAAACGCAGCAGACCAGTTTCTGTCAGGAAAACCTGACGGCGTCAGGATTGCAACTTGACTGCGTCTGGAGGAGCAGAAACAACTTATCTAACTTTCTCTTGTTTTCTGTGCTACTTATAAATTTTTGGAATTTCTCAGGTCTTAATTTTCCAGAAAACCTGCAAACATCCATTCCACAAGCATTATATCCTAGTGCAGAAGAGTCATATGTAGTTTTACCGCCGATTTTACGTGAAGGTTTCGTTTATTTTCTTAAAGTGTGCAGGTTTTATTTATCAAGAAGACGAAACATAAGATTGGATGGAGCTTTTCACGCATACATTCTTCTTGGAAAAAATTTAACCACTACTTCACACGGATCCTACCGAGCTAATCAGGGGAGTATTAGTTTCTTTCTCTTTTAATTACCTTCCATTATCATAACTTTGATACATTCGGAGAACATTGGGGACAATGTTCAGTTTAAGTGTAGGGAGGGAGAATAAAACGGGAACTTTGAAACTATGCTTATCCTTGATCATTTGTCTTGTCCTATTTCATTTGTGTAATAAGCTATGAGAAATAATCAGTTAAGGTAATTTTAGCACCAAATTTAAAATTTTTCATGACTTGTACGAGTGGGTCTTTAGTCTTAATAAAGCGTCTCATGGATAGGAGTTATATGACTAGCACAAAAACCCTTAACCACTCAAATTCCGCCCCAAAAATGTGAGGTTCGCCTCTAGATTTGTAGGAATTAAAGCATTCACCTTTAATGCTTCGAGAGTGTACCGGTAGTATAATAGATTCTAGAACTTGTTTTGTGATACATCCCGAGATCGCTAGTGAAACTACACTTGTATAGTTAGGAATAACTAAATGATAAGAGGCATTAGGATAACCCTTGTTTGATACCCGTATTATAATTACTTCTTCCACATCAGTTGAGTAATTCCCCCACACCCTTGCGTTGTACTCATCTTTAGTACACAATACCCCTAGTTAATCCCTCAGAGCCTATCCTTTTCGCGGTTCTCATGATATTTCAGTTTTCCGGAATATCAATGAAGAGCATTGTTTACAATCCACCCCCAAATGTACACCCAAATCGCCTTAGCCTACCTTGTATGCACTCACTTTTAGTGCATTTTTGTTATCATACTAAACCCTTAGTTCAATTATCTAGTTACTTGCATGGTTGCTAAGTCGAGTCATATCTTTTGTATACAGTTTTGGGATGATTGGGACTCATGGGTAAAGTTAAATTTTATGGAGTGACGGGAAAGAACGTTAAATTCAAATTCCCTTTATTTACGTAATAATGTACTCCAAGTGTTTTGATCTTTTCAATTCGGGTCAAATTAGTGTTAGATTTATAAAAACTCAAATGTAGGGATGTGCATATAAATCCCTTATATTTTGATGTTATCGTAGACGATGGTAGAGTAAAAGTGTATGCAAAAAAACAAAATAAAAAATCGAAAAAAAAATGAAAAAATGAAAAAAAAAATATACGGGCTACCATCCTACATCTATATTTATATTTATGTTTGTTTGTTTCAAGTTATCTAGAGTTTAGAGAGTCGAGTCTTGGCTTAGCAATGTCATTCTTCTCATGCTTGTAACATAAAGATTTTTGACTTGCCACCACTAAATCGCCTATCCAACCAAACCCTTTGTTTCCCTACCGTAAGCCTAACGTTACAACACTTTAAAAGACCTCTTAGATAGTTACTCCTAGGTGTTTACGCCAAAGCGGTGGAGGTTTGATCTAGTCTCAAGCCTATGGTAATCTATGTACTATGACCGGTTAATGAGTGTTATCTTCCATTTCCATTTGATATATTTCATATACACCCCGAGAGATGAAAGTATCCAAACACCACTTGTGAGGTGCTAGTATATAATTTTCGTGCTTGTTATTACTATTGCGGGGCTTATACTTGTTATGAATTATGTTAAATCCTTTCTTTATGCTCCCTAACTTATAAATTGATTGGCCACAAGCACATTTGCTTGAGGACAAGCAAATACCAAGTGTAGGAATATTTGATAAGGATTTAAAACGTACACTTTTAAGGGGTCATTTAAGCCCTTAATCGCCCACTTTTATATCCGTTACTGCTTAATTTCGTTCCTTTTCAATTTTTAGGTCTCTTGAAGGCAAAAAGCTGGAATGATGCTTATTTGGACGAAAAGGAGTGAATATGTGAAGAAAATGGCTAAAGTCAAGATCAAGACACTCAAGCTGCTGGAAATACACCCGACGGCGTCCCAAACAAAGGGCGACGCCGTCCCTGATTTTGTGACTACACAGTAGCGAAATTGCTATTTTACACCTGACGGCGTCAGGCTTTGAAGAGTAGGGCGTCACGAAGACTTTTCTCCTCAGACGGCCTAGATCCGGATTCAGACGACGTCAGAGCTGAAGCTGACGGCGTCACAACCACAACGTGACGCCGTCCCAAAGTTGACTTGGCCAAGACGAAACCCGAATGGCAGCGATCTGAGGGCGTCACAATTACAAGGTGACGCCGTCGCAGTTGTAAAACTATATATATAATTCGATATTCAGAATTTTTGGAGAGGTAGACTTGTGGAGTAAAAACCTAAAACAATTTTAGTCCGGTTTGGACAGTATTTTAGGGTTCTCATACCCTATTTTACATCCTAATAAGTTATTTATTCCCTTGATTTCATTATGTCTTCGATTGAATGTGTGTATACTTGCATGTTTAACATGTCCGGCTAATTTACTTGTGTGTTTGCTTAGATCTATGAAACCTAGTTATTAAATATTGATTGGTTGTCTCTTATCTTAATTGTAATTGGCTTAGGAGTGCTTAAAGCCATCGTTGTATTTTTAATGCTTGATTAATCTTTGTTGAACATTAGTTTATAATTACTAGTGGAATTATAGGCTAAACATCCAAGATAACCTTAGTATTAAGTTTATGAATCATAGAGATTTCGTAGTCATTAACCTTAAGGTAGCTTCAAAGAGTTTGGAATAAAAGCACACCCTACGACCTTAGAAAACACAACGCGTTAAGAATAAGGACGTGACAATTCAACCACCAATAAAAGATAACTAGGGAGTAATAGTATCTAGGTAGACACATCTTTAATCATCATACGAGCACACTTCAAAAAGACATAGACTACCCTTAGATTAGATAATTAGAATAGTAGAGTGATCGGTAGAAGTACCATCCCTAAATCCAAACCCCGAGATCGTACCTTTAGTTTTCTAAAAAAAATATAAAAAGATAAAAAATAATCTTCCTCAACCTCAACCTTAGCGTAGTAAATTTCTCACTAGCATTCCTATTCCCTTAGAAAACGATATCAATCCCCGAGGCTTACCCTAATACTACACTACAACGATTAGGTTCACTGCCTAGGTGGTTGAAAAACTTGCTCGAAGAAAAGGAAGTTTCCTTTGACCCCGAACGCGCGTTGTACGCGTATCAACAAACCGCTTCCACAAAATTGGACAAACTGCATAAAAATGAGGTCAAACCGCTTCACAGAAGCTAAACCCGAGAGACAAACCGCTTAAAATGTTAATCAAACCGCTTCAAAGAAATGCTATACGAGGGACAAACCGCTTCCTAGCAATACTTCAAAAACTAAACTTTTTCAATCCAAAACACTAAGGCCAAGATGATTGAAAACTACTCAAAACTCATTCAAACCCAAAAACCTATGAAAACCACTAGAAATCCAAGAACATGAAAGATAGATGATCAAACAATGGCTCTTGATTCCAATTGTAACATATTGGTTTTCACAAACACACAATCATACAATAATATGGGTCGAATAGAATGAGTTTTAGAGAAAGAAAGTGGAAGAGAGTTGGGAACTTTAGTGCGACAAATAAAAATATATTATGAAAGCTCCAACCCTTTGCCTTGCTAGGCAAATGTTATTTATAGTTAGTTACATGAGACGCCTCCTACGGGCTGTGGATCAGGCATACAGTGGGTAAAGACCCGTTCGTCCTCCACGGTGTTACATAACAAACTACTAACTATTACTAAATGACTACGACTATGAGCTTTCTAACGATTACATATACTTGAGGTGACTGAATCTTTAACTACCGGATTTTCTAAATCCTAACACCTCGCCACATTAGCTTCACGTCAGCTCTTTCTCTCTCCTAAACAGTTCCATCAACTTTATGTCAATCATTGCAACATATTTTCTCTCTTCCATTTATTTTTATTCTAATTTTTATCATTTGAAAATACCCTCAAAATACAAATACCTACTCACAACAAATAAAATATTTGTTTCTCTCTCTTTTAAAAACATAGTCTTTCATAATCTCTTAATTTTAGAAACAATTATTTTGGGACTTAAACATGTTTTCTAGTTTTGCAAAATGGAAAACACAAACACATGTTTCTCAAACTAAACGCGTTTTCTAAATTTTCCATTGTTTTGTAGAAATAAAACTCCCCTCCCTTTTCCTACAAAACAAGAAATAGGAAATGAAAGAAAATGTTTTCCAACTAAACACCACCTAAATGTTCTTACATTTTGTTCCTACAAAATGTCCGATTTACTGGGATGTAACAAATGTTAGAACGGACAGTTTTGATGCAGAGAAAGAATAAATGAAAAAAAAAATTATATAATATTACTTTGCGTGTAAAACAATTTGTATAAAGAAAATTAAGAGGTGCTCTTGTAAAAAAGCTCTAAGTTTTATATGATGCATATCAGCATATGTTGGGACTAGATTTTTTATTTTTTTATTATTATTTTTTATTTTTATTTTTATTTGTTGTGAAAACTGTGAAGATATATTAGAATAACATCATAAAAGATTACAAGACATTCAAGCTTTAGGACACATGAACATGCTCATGGATCAATCACAGACAAACCAAAATACAACCCGAAACATGCTATCTAAATCTCATACAGAATACTTCAAAGTTCTCAAACAACAATTACAAAAGCACCTATAACTCCCTTTCCTTCATGACTATATCCCATTCCCTTTCAATCTTCCTTACCTGGACTGAATTCTTCACCTTTATACTTAGCAACTTTAACTTTACATGTTCTATAATAATCCCAATTAGCACCTCAGCAGTCCTGTTTTCATTAGCCATTAACCTCCTATTTCTTTCCTGCCAAACAAAATACACTCCAGCAGCCAACACTATTCTTCTCAAAACACTTCTAATGGCATTATTATTGTTTGACAGAACTACAACATTCACTATTCTTTTCAAAACACTTCTAATGGCATTATTATTGTTGGGACTAGATTTATCATCTGCCTCGATATCACTTTAGATCTTAAGCAACATGATAACTATTCTTTTCAAGTACATTGATTAACGAATTTAGAATAGAACGTGGGGAGTAGATATAGTGAGAAGAGAAATTGAAATAAAAAGAATGAGAAGAAATTTGAGCCACACATTTCAAATGGGGAGGAGAAATTTAGGGGGAGATGCATCTATTTCTTTAGGTGCATCTGAAATGTGTGGCTGTGATTTCTTCTCACCCTTCTCATTTTAATTTTACTTCTCATTTGATCCTTACTCTAGAACGTGGAATGGATTAAAAGGAAAAAAAATAAAGAAAATGCATCTACTTCCAAAAACCGGTCATTGACGTTAGCACCTATCAACTATAGATATAGATAAAACAAGGTTTTTAGCCCGCGTTTCGCAGTGGAGTGTTTGCATACAAAAGTATTATTTAACGTTCGAGCTAAGTGTGTTTGTATTAGATATGTTTAGTATTTTAAGCGTGAACAATATAACTAAGCGGTTGCGAATTTACAAAAAAATATGTTATCAAGCCTTCGTTGCGTTGCGTTTTATGTAGAGCTTGTTAATTAAAAATGATAGAATGCCGTTACTTAACAACCGTCAAGTAACGGCCGTCAGTAGGACTGTTTGTGTAACGAACATCTAACATGAAGGACCAATTATGTAAAAAAAAATTACATCGTTAGTCCTTACAGGACCTATTTTGCAATGCAAGTTAAACCTCAGGGACTCTTATCGTATTTTCGTTTTTTTTAAAAGTATTTTAAAAAAAATGAAGGACCAATTATGTAAAATTTTCTTTACATCGTTAGTCCCTACAGGACCTATTTTGCAACACAAGTTAAATCTCAGGGACTCTTGTCGCATTTTCGTTTCCTAAAAAAGTATTTAAAAAAAGAAAAAAAAAAGTAACGACTGTTAGTAGATAACGGTCATTAACTAACGATATTAGTTACTGTGCATTTCATTGTTCATTCGTTTCCTATTGGGTGTGGCAGTAGCACAAAGCAACCTGCCTATAGCAACATTGCTAAATGTACTTTAGTAGAAATGGGGGAAAAAAATAATTGATAATGATGAGAAAAAACGACGATCATTTTTTTAAATTTTTTATTTTTATTTAAAATGTGTAGCTAAAAATCATTTTTATTTTTTTATTATTATTTTTTCTTTTTACTGAATCCTTTCCTATAAATAAACTATAAGAACATCGGATATAATGGCATTTTGCCTCGCCAAAATGATGTGGCATCACTTTCAGCGGTGCCAAGTGTTGGCCATGATACCATTGTGGCTCGCTAAAGTGAAATTTGCCACTTCTCCAACGTGATAAACGACAAAAGAGATGTCTTCTTCGTTTTTTTTTTATCTTCGGGTTTTTTTTGTTGCAGCGTTGCAGGTTCACGAACAAATAAGACAATAGGTGTGTTTTTTGTGTTTTTATTAATTTATAGAAAATAAAAATACATTTTAAGTCCTTAAGGTTTGTTTTGTTTGTCATTTTTTACTTTAAATTTTGCAATTTTGTATATAAAAAATAGACGGTCGGTGTGTTGTGTATTTATAGAAAATAATTTACAATTTTGTTTGGGCACGTGGCAAGTTTATATTGTGTCCTACTGTTTTTAGTCGGATGATAGGTTTTTACGCTAGCTACCCCTCCCACCTCTTTTTTTTATCCGCTTTATTAACATAATAAAGACAATTTTTAATGTTTTTATGTTTCATATTTTGTCTTTTATTATTTTAACTTTATGGTTTCTATTCCGTATTTTTTCTGGCAGTTTTACTCATTTATTAACAGAACAAATTTTTTTTTATGGTATTATGCTCTGTATATTTTGTATTTTAATACTTTTAACTTATCAATTTTATATGTGTTTTTAGTTTCACAGTTTTATAATAAAAAAAAGTTATAAAAAAAAAAAAAAAAAAAAAAAAATTAAATGTATGTGAATCTCATTTTAGTGGTGTGTGAACTCACGTACCTTTTTTAGTTTAAGTTAAAGGATGTATTTTAAAGGAACTAATCCCTATGCTTAAAAAGGACATATCCAAAGTTTGATATTGAAGAATGACACATGTCTTGTGATTATCATACATATTTAGGCAATATAGCATTGGAGATTATAGTAATAATCGATAATTCATTACGCATAATAATTGAATTCATAAAATAAATAAATAAAATACACTATCGAGACAAAGGATTGGGAAGACAATATATTTGGTCGAACATTTCAATGTTTTTATGCTTAGATTTAAACAATGGTCGTTATATTTTGCAATGTTGCAAAACAAGGCCTTTCCTAAAAGGCCGATTAATCACCGATTAGGTGTTACTGGGCCACCAACCTTGCCGATTTGTGTAATTGGGTCAAACAAATTGGTCAACAACAGTCAATGGCGGCCAGTGACTGTTAACGGTGGTATAACTTACCGGAAACTTGTAAATCTTGTCGGAAATACCCAAAACTTGTCTTGAACAAGTTTTAATCAATTATATTTGATGTTTTTATCTGTTACAAGATGATTTTCAAGGAAAGTCTTGTCTAGAATACCCAAATCTCGTTGGAAATACCCAAAACTTGCCGAAAATGCCAATTCAATTAATCACCGATTAATCCCGCCTTGACCGATTACAAGCTACAAAGGGTCGACCGCCCGACTGCCGATTAACGATTTTTGCAACCTTGATATTTTGTAATTTGTTGAAACTTAAAGTTACTAGAAAATGTAAAACAAATCACTTGCAATACGCTGCTTGAAAAAGAAAAAAATACCTCACTTATTTGTCGAAGAAACACGACGTACATATGATTAAACCAGTCAACTTACATGTGTTTTTCATAAGCAAAAAGCCAAAAACTTTTTCATTTTTCAACTTATCATATGTAGATGCATTAATGTGGGAAAATACATAAATGCTTGATGGCATCGTTTGAATTTATTTTTTGTTTGTCGGGAGGGGCATTTTCTTTTGACTATTTCTCAAAGAAGAATTTGCTGTTGTTATCTTTCTTTTTCTTTCTTGTTATTTAATGTTCGATTGTTTTCACACCTAATTTTGTTTCTAACTTCATCTATCATTTAGTGAGAAACAACTGTATTAGTGATTTAATGATGGATTATTTAGGTTTTGAGATGTCTCGAAAAGACTATAAGTTGACCCGATAATGTATTAAAACAAAATATGCAATTTTACCCAACCCAAAAATATGTGCGAGATGTTAAAAAGAACGATACGAGATAATGTTAAATTGGTATAAGTAACCTTTATTTGTCCCTAATAATTTTAACAAATTTATCTTAAGTGAGGCTAAGAATATCTGAACTATTGACATCCTATTAAGTTAATTATTTGATTTATTGATATCATACATATGTTTTTCAGTCTTTTACAATACTAGCTAGTCAAACTACACAATACTGTTTTCATTTTTCTTCTCTGTTGTCCCGTTTTTATTTTGTTTTACTTTTTCTAAAGACTTTAAGTTAATATACATAGGCTTTCTGTACGGTAAAAAGGTTAAATATTCACTCAAAAACATAATACAACAATCAATATATTGAAATAATTTGTTGCATATACGTTAGCTTCTGCAATGCATGTATATATAATTTATTTGAAGCTTTTTCGGAGCTTTAAATTTTTTGTTATAAAAATAATTTTTTTCAAAACAATTAGTTTTGTTTGGATACATTTACTTTAAGCTTTTATTTTAAACAAGCAGTTTCAAAATAAAAAGCTGATTCATGAAGTTTTTTAATTTTTTAAAAGCTGTTAAAAACTAAAACTACTGTTAACAGCTTATAATTACACTTAACATCTAATTTACCAAACATTTTTATTAAGAAAAAAATTACAACTTGTAGCTCATGTTAACAGTTTTACAGCATACAGCTACAGCTAATATTAACAAATATACCCATACACTTTTTTAAATTAATGAATTAAAATACTTTTCTAGAAATAATTACGTGGATTGACTTCATTCTAAAGTACAATAAAACGTGTCTAGTTTACATGATATGGGAATATTTCCAGAGAAGTTTATTTCGTTAACTTCATATACACAAAAGCCATGTGGCATGGGGTTTGCTCAATTGTATTACTTGCAAGGATCCATCTCAAATAATGTAATTTAGGGAATTCCAAAATTTATAATTAAACTATGAAGAAGTCGTAACAAAAAACATAAAAGAGAGGTGGGGGAATTTGAAATCGATTTAGACCTCTTAACAATCAATCCTACCATATGTTAATGTAGTTTTATTCAGTAACTAATGTATATCGATCGTGCAAGTTAGTTGTACAATTTAACAAGACTCACCTTTCAAAAACTTAGAAGATATTTGTTTGAGGTGATCTCATTTTATCTTGTATTTAATAAGCTTTATTTTTTCGGCTTATTTAAAACTTAGCAGCTTATCTTAGCTTGCTATATCATAATAAGCTTATCAATAACTTTTTTTAATAAGTAAGAAAATTAAATCTTTTGAAATATAAACGAAAAGAGATAGGTTCATATGCCAAAAGTAAACTTAAATAAACACCCCCTAGTTTATATTGAAGCAAGAACAACTTTACTTCATTTAATACCTTTAGGACCATCTACAATACCTCAAACGAAACGGCTACAATATTTTTGGTTGTAAAAGTGTTAGAAAAAATAATATCAATATTTTTTATTATTATTCTTTTTAAAAAGCATCTCCCATGATATATTTGTGATTATCGTAACAAAGTTAAAATATAATATAACACATTAAAAAGTGCGAGTTTGACATCATATGTACAAGTCATGGAATGGTTTTTGAACGCTAACACTTAACAAATTGCTTAGAAGAATGTATACTTTGCAAAATGAACATTGCTCCGGCCAGTTGGGAATCGTTAGGCTTGGTAAAAATTATCAAGAACACAACACAACAATCATAATTGCACTTAGCCAACCATCTCACATGCTTCTTTTATTACAAATGATATAGTAGATTAGTCCTCAAACGAGTGCTAACCAGTAAAATACAAAAGAAACCAATCATCCCCAAATGAATGTGATTGAAGAAAAATACAACTGAAGATCTAGAAATAGTGGCATGTATTTTTCTTCAAACTTCTTGTTCTAAATCTCTTAAAAAAATTCAATCCATATAAGTTCACAAGTAGTTGAAGCTAAACATCTATACTCAGCTTCAACTGAAGATCTAGAAGTGGCATATTTTTTACTTTTCCACGAAATCAAATTGTTGCAAAAATAAACACAAAAGCCAAAAACTGAATTCATAGAAAAATGACACTTAGCCCAATCTGCATATGAGAAAACATACAAATTAAGCTTTTCACCGCAATTAAACTGAATACTTGTACTAGGTGCTTGTTTCAAATACCTCAACACCCTCAAAGTTGCAGTAAAATGAGAATGAAGAGGACCATGCATATGCTGACTCATACATTGTACCGCATATGAAATATTTGTTCTAGTAAGAGACAAGCACATAAGTTTACCTACCATTTTTTTGATACTCTGTCATACTAGGTAAAAACTTATTCGCTTCAAACTCATTGTAATTAAGAACCACATTTTTCATACCTGGACTCAAACTTATCATTCTTGTTTAAATACTAGAAAAGCAGAGACACCCAAAAGCACCAAACAAGACATATAAGGGAAGCCTGTTAATAAGATGCACAACAGTTAAAACACATTCAGGTCACATATTCAGAGGAATCCCCCCTGAAACATAAGACTTCTATCCACATTCAAAAGGTGTCTATGTTTCCTCTCAGCATTCCCATTTTGCTGAGGTGTATAAGCACAAGACGATTGGTGGATAATACCAAGATTTTTAAACAAGTTAGACAAGTTATTATTCACAAACGTTGTGCCATTATCGGACCTTACAGTTTTAGCTTTCTTTCCAACCTGAGTAAAGATGAGTTTTATAAAAATTTCAATATACTCACCAACTTCAGTTTTAGACCTAAGCAGATAAACCCAAACAACTCTACTAAGTCATCAACAATAGTCAGAAAAAATATATACCCATCCTTATTAACAACTCAGTAAGGTCCCCAGACATTACATTGAACCAATCAACCAACTCCCTAACACTGACTGACTTAGCACTCAAAGGAATGGTTCCCTATTCTGATTAGCCTTGTGACAAATGTCATAGGGTGAGACATGATCATTATTTTTAGAACCAATTTTTTTCCCAACACTGACAGAACTTGATCAGCAGGATGACTAAGCCTACAGTGCCATAACTCTTTAGAAACATAACAGACAATAACAGTGTTACACATACCAACATTGGGCTTACCATCATCATTATACAGTCCACCAGACTCACTACCAGCCCCCACAATTCTGCCCTGTTTCTAATCCTGAATATAACATTTTTGTTTATCAAATGTAACAAGATATTTACTATCTTTGATCATTTTATTAACATACAACATACTAACATTATATTCAAGAACAATAACCACATCAAACAGAACAACATCATTAGACAATTTCAGACTACCAATAGCATTAATTTTAGTTAATGTACGATTAGGTTGACCAACAGTTAACATAAAACCAGAAATATCAAGAACATTAAACATATTCTTAGTAAAAACAATCATATGTTGATTAACACCAGAATCAATAATCTATCCCAAAGTAACATTATAGACATAAGAATCACTTTTAGCACAAGAGAACTTTTCAAAATGCAAGTTGAAAAACACATTGTTATTTAAAAAAAAAGCACCTTGGTTTTATACCTGCCATATTTGTAGAAACACCATGATAGGGTTTTTCATTGATAATGTTGGTGCAACATTGACTAAGTCTACTTTATGTTTTAATAATGACAAATAACATTCGTAACACATAAATTAACAAACGTTAGCTGAAAATCGAGCTGGACTCTAACTGGTCTTGGAACGCTACTGACGCGCCAGCTCGCTGGCAGCGCGTTAGGCTTCTGTTAGAAATGGCTCCGTTTTTTAAAGTCAGCTTTCCTCTTACCCAACAAATGTGGTTCTTTCATTACAAGTATGAATATGATGATTAAGTTATTAGGTAAACTCGCAACAAAGTTTGGACTTAGAGAGAAAAAACAAGCCCTCCCGTTTTACTAAATGCCAACTCAAAACGACTTTACTAAATGCCTCTAGTCAAGGCCAAACTCTTTCCACAAAACTAGGATATTCATACTTAAAATATAACATCAAACGAAAGTATTCATATGACCATAATCTGTGCGTACGTCTTCTCTAATCACGTAATATGTTTACTCCATTGTTGGTCAAACTAAGTCAAGTTCCTTTTGCGTAAATGCATCATTTCCTTTTATGGGAAGTGCTTTACTTGTTGTGCAAAGCACTTATCTTGTTTGCATCAAAGTGATTAGGGATTATGCTTAATGTTTCTTAATCATGGATTGTGTTATTTGATTATATGAATTTAGATTATTTGGAAGTTTGAATATTCTTTGTACACTTTCACTTCCCAACAAATGAAAACTTTTACACACTCTCACAATAAATATTCTTGTCTCCTAGTCCTCTACACAATCTCATTTAGTCCCCAACATTCCAAACAAATCTATATCATTTATTCCACACCCCATAAACATTCACTCACACATTCTTCCGATCATTATAATGTCTCAACATTATAGACATTATACCACTTACACTTTTCAACACATTAAACATCATATTCTTTCCCACTTTGATATTAAATCATTCTCACCATTCCTTCATCACATAACACCTTCCCAAGCTTGAATTTGGACATGTTAACTCACATATCTTACACACTTACTTCTTCTACACTTAATCCTCTTACAATCTTCAACATACACATTCAAACAATACTATTATATTCAAGCTTGTCTCCTTCCTCTTAAATATAGGCTCCTATGTTTCACATCACTTATTCTCTTTAAAACTCACTTATTGACTCACCTTGCCAACTCACATACAACCAACTTGAAATTTGAATTTCAAATTTTCCCTCACACAACATCCATCATTTCTTTTCAACTTTAGCATATTCCAAGCATATGCCAACTTGAGTTAACCTATGACAACTCACACCTCCCTCACAACTCTAATTCAACCATAATTTGTGTCATAACCTTATTTCTCACACACTCAACCCTTACACACAATATTTGAATTTAAATTTCAAATGTTTCTTTCTCATGCTTTTACAACTCACAATCCCACTTCTACACTCAACCTTCTTACAACTTTATTTGAATTTTAAAATTCAAATTTGGGAGGCATTTTATTAGCCAACCCCTAGGAGAACACTCATGCCCCTTTGTCTATAGGTTCTTCTCTTTCTTTTTGAAAATGGACAAACTCTCCAAACTATCTTTTAGACACTTCACAAATTATTTTTAATATTTAGCTAACTGAGTTGGTTGATTTTATAACACTTTAAGTGTTGGAATGAGCTTGTAAAGGTCAAAACTGAAGTGCACTTGGGGGTTACCAATACGAGGTAAACATAAACAAATCCCGGGAAAAACATAAGTTCCTGGCGCGCTGCTGACGCGCTAGCACGCCAGCAGCGCGCCAGGCTACTGTGCTCCAAGGGCTTAGTCTATAAATAACCCCTCTTGACTTGTGTATTCCTCACCTTTTGTCATTCATTATTTCTCTCTTGTTTCTTCTCTGTATCCCTCTACGTATACTAATCTTCTTGTGTTCTAATCTCCTCTATTATCATCTTTGTAAGAACACATATCCGCAAGAGAAGATTCATAAGAACCTATCCACTTTTGTGAATTGTGTCGAGGGTCTTCTTCTCTATACTCTTTCAAGAACGCATTATTTCTCGCTTGATTCGAACTAATAATCACATTCATTTGTTTATGGGTGTAATAAATCTTCTTTTACCTTTGTGGTCAAGCCAAAATGGGGTGAAGGTCTTGTTGGGGTTTGATACTTTCAGAGAAAATTTTTTGTGGTATTTGTTGTCTTAGTGGTTAAGTCGAATCGCGAGATTCTTGTGGGTGATTTTCGAGGGCGGAATACTGTTGGGAGTAGCTCTTCCTAGTGAGCGATGATCTTTGTGCATATCAGTGGAGTGAGGTCGTAACGGTTTGTAATCTACCATAAGGATTATACTAGTGGAATAGTATGGGTGTGTCATGGATTCACAACTGAACGGATGGGATAAACCCTCCATCCTAAACTAGTATATATCGTGGTATAAACCCTCCTCAAGGGGGTGCATCTAAATAAATAGAAAAAGCATATAATTCAAGTTGTTGCATCTCAATTGTTTGGTTTAGTCACTTCTCATCGCTTCTTATTTCAGTTTACTTCCCATTGGATCCCTTCCAACAAGTGCCAATTCTAATTTAATTTATGATTTTGTATTGTGTAATTCGGTTATGTTTTTTAGTTGCTATGTGTTGACTTTTTGCGTGTTGTGAGTTTTGTTATCGATTTAACAACTGACTGAAACCTATAACTCTGATACCATCAAGTTTCAGTATGACATAAAATAGCTTTTATAATGGATATCAAAATATAATGATAGTGGAACATCAAGGGCGGTTATATGTTTTCAGACTGGTTGAAGCAAGCGAAATTGACGAGGTGAATTAGCGTTGAGTGTGTTGGGTGTGCGCCAGGGGCGAAGCCATGTGTAAGGTAGTGGGGGGCGTTGCCCCAACCAAGCTCCCGTCAATACCCAAAATATGTAGGAAAAAAAGTCAAGTTGGTAACAAAAAGGACCAGTGCCCTCAGGCTAATAACCCGAGTGCCCTCACACTCTCAAGTTAACAAGAATCAGAGTACTTTTTAATTTCGAAAATGTTTTCAAGTTGCTTTGTTCATCGAAAAAAATGGAGAGAATACTGAAAAGATAACTGGAAGTGAGGAAGTGGGAACATGGAAGGTTGAGAATTGGGAAGTGGGACAAGCGGCTTTGTCATTTAATTTATTAGAATAATTATAGTATAATATATACTACATCTTTATCTCTATTTTGCAAATAAGATAATAGTAATTAACTAATTATAATACTTTTTTCAGAACGCAGGATGTATATGATTAATATGTAAGTATATTACGTTAAACTCTTAACAACATTAATATATCATTTAAAGATCTTTTGACAATTTGTACTTGTGTAACAATTTAGTATGATTATTTGTAAATTTCTAACGTTATATGTTTCTTCAATCTCAAAAACGTTTATGGTTGTGATAAAATATCATACACCATATATTAAGTTATTCAAGAAACGGCAAAAGGTTTAATATTATTTTATTAATTTGCATGACATTTCGTATGTTAATTCCTTTGCTCACTATTTAAAACAACGTATTTTTATTTACTTTAGTCAAACCAGACTCGACTTGTTTCAACTCACACTAAAAACTTATTTTTTTCTCGATGCCTAATCGATCACATTCCCTAGCAATGCACTATTTACGAAAAAAAAAAAGTTTACACCACATTTCGCATGCTTAAAGATTTCATATTATCGTTTTTCTTTTGCGCTTACATGTGTTGGTAAAAAAATTTTGCCCCCCACAACCTAGTTTTCTGGCTCCGCCACTGGTGTGCGCCACAAACTTACGTACAGAATATGCAACTTGGCTACAAAATATTATTCAAAGACTATGACAACATGTCCAAGAAGATTGTGTTAATGTTTAAGAAGGAAATATATGATTAGTGACGATCTACATTTGTGAGCTTGTGTAACAAAAAATTTGTTTGTATTCGTCTTGCATCACTACTTTTATAATATGCATTTTCATAACCATGTCGTCTCCCTACGCTTATTAACTGCTTTCAAATTATATAGCAATATGGGTACGGTTTGTTTGTTTGTTTCTTGGTGTGCTTAAGCTTGTATGTATGCTTTAGATGTGAAAAATGACCTAAGGTACCCATCAGGATTGTTATAACCAGCATCTTTTGTTATTATAACCATTCTTTGATGGTTGATGCATTATGATTTGAAACACTTAAAATTAATATTATGATCATTAAAACAGCTTGACAGTTAATAAGTCGTATATAAGTCACCTATAGATGCTTATCAGCCCTGTGTATAAGTGTAATTAATCATGCTACAATCAAATTCAGTAATTCAATATGTAAACATCAATCACATAGCGTATAAACCAAGGTTTTCAAGATCGGGATCCTAGTCAAGATCGTTTTTGTTTTTTCAATATCGGAATCGTAAGATCGGATCGGGATCTTAAGATCCTACCATAATGTCATTTTCTTAATAGTATTTGTATTAGTCTTCGATATATTATTCAATTCTATAAATTATTATAATTAACACAAAATTATATGAATGTTTCATGAAAATGTTGTTTTAAATTATGAATATGAAATGTTTAAGAAGATTAAAATGCTGTTTTTAAATTTTTTAAAACATGATCTATAACTTTTTAGTTTTTTAGTTTGCAATTCGAGAAAAGTAAGATCAGATCGGATTAGATCTTAAGATCTTATGATCAAGATCGAGATCTTATAAGATATTAAGCGTGCTAAAATACTACATATAGGATCCAGATCGTTTTACTTCATAATATCGCAAGATCCTAAGATCAGGACAACTATGGTATACACTGTGTATATGCTCACCTTTCCCATATAGTGTACAACAAATCCAAATTCAGTACTTACGTGTAATCTAATTCATTTTCGGGTCACATTTTTACATTGCGAAAGGCGAAAGCAAGACCCGTGACTGGTCAAATGAATCTTAATATCTTCTAACCAGCAGTCAAGAAATTCTTGAACCAAATTGCAGAGTTCTTAGCGTATCTCTTGAGATGATCATTGTAATCAACAAAATACAGTCCAAACCTTGAACTGTAACCGGCAGCCCATTCCCAGTTATCCAACAATGACCACGCGAAATAGCCCTTCACATTGCATCCATCCTCTCTGCTCACAATTTTACGAACCCAAAAGTTATCACGGTGATAACACTTAGCAAACATTCAAATCATTCTGAGATTGAAAAAAAATACTTACTTTATGGCAGCTAGCAAGTTTGTGAGATAGTCATTATAGTATTTCACCCTTTTTTCATCCTTTAGTGCTTTCTTGAGTGATATAAATGGGCTGTTTGGATCATCCATCCCTGTTGGAGAAAAAGTATTAGTCACAATTCTTTACATGTTGTATTCGCTGCATGATTAGTAATGCACTGTAAAGTACAAGTTACCGAAAACTTACCACTTTCAGTGACAATAACTAGAGGATTCCCGTATCTGTTCTTGACATAATTCAATAAGCCTCTAAAGCCTTCTGGCACTATGTATAACCATATAGAATTTGCCTGCAAGATGCAATAGGTAATAAGTAACAAATAACAGGATGATGTTTGTATTAGATTTTAGGTAACATTACCCGATCGCCAATGGCTTTCCCGTCTTTCCATGCTGTAAAAAGTGTCACAAAGTAGAATTAGACCATTGGTTACTTATATCAATAGGTTTTAAATGAATAAAAAAGGGATGTTTTGAATGACATACGCAAGGTAATGGAACCCGAATCTGCTACAGAGTCGTTGAGCAAAACGCCAATGATGCTGGTCGAGTTATGCCACGCGTACCACGTTGTGTAGTGATTTATTCCCACAAAATCTAGCGAACGTTTAAGAAGATTTGATTGAACTTTTGAAAATCTTGGTAATCGGTCTCCTACTCTTGTCCTCATTGAGCTTGGGTAATCCCCGAACATTATAGGATCAAGAAACCTGTCATTTTTTATGAAAAAGATTGATATAATTATATTAAAAGTTTAAGGATACGGGTTACAAAATGAGCAATGCTGGTCACAAAATCATCTTTTAATGACTCGCAAGTAAAAAAAAGATAACAAATGAGTAACATGAGACAGATTAAGATGTTCGTTTTAAGCCAAACAAACATAAATTGAAGATACAGACTCGTTCTTACCATCCTAATTGGAAATCTTGTGCTCGTTGCGTCGCTTCAATGTCTTCAGTTTTGTTTGTACCAGGTACATACCAAATGACATCAAATGCTACCCCTATACGTCCATGCTGCTTTGCCTACATAGAGAACAACACAAATAAACATATTTCAAAAAAGGCTAATCATAAAAAAATTAGGACAAAATGTTAATGTGAGTTTACCTTGTATTTTCTTTTATAGATATCAAACACAGCTGCATGTGCAAGAAGAGCGTTATGGCCCACAATGTAAGGTTCAGTAGCTGAGTTTCCGGCCCTACAAAACAAATGAAGAAGTATGGAGCAACGTCCTGGTGCTTGAAGTCCCACATCATATCCTTGTACTGTAAAAGTATGTGGTTCGTTAAACGTCATCCAGTTCTTAACCCGATCACCAAATTTTTCAAAACATGTCTCAGCATATGCAGCGAAATCATTTCTGTGTCACAATATGACCAAAAAAATTACATTAAAGAATAAAGGATAAGCGATTTGAATAACATATAAAACTTATGAAAGTTTTTACATGATTCTGGTGTCGAGCCATCCATTGTATCTGTCTGCTAAAGCTTGAGGAAGGTCCCAATGGTAAAGGGTCACATATGGTTCAATCCCTGTTGTTTGATTTCCAAAACAAAAGTAAATATATCATTATGTTTTAACTAATTAAAGAACGTGTATTTGTGCTGTTAGACTTCTAACATATAAACCATAATCATATAAGAAACTTTATTTAAACGATATGTACCATGAGCTAATAACGAATTAATAAAGGCGTTGTAATGATCAACTCCAGCTTGGTTAATTTGTCCGGTTCCATCTGCGACAATTAACCAATATGAATTTTTGACTGTTTAAAAACCAGTATAAAAGTATATGTGTATCTTATGTACTTATGCATAGAGTTATGTACGTGAGAGCTGGCCATTGTGAGTTGTGAGTTGTGAGTTTGTGACCATCAGTGACTGAAAGGTTTTAAAAGGACCGGGTGCACAAAAGATTTCAACTGTAATAATATAAGGGCATAGAGTTTTTTGGACTCGGTGCTATTAGGAAAAAATTAAGTCTTTCACGAAAGTTAACACTACGGATAATTTCATAGGGGTCCCAAGACGCCGTGGGACACACCCTAGTTCCGTCACTGGTGACCATTATAAACAGTCTCACTGTATATAACCTTATTTATATAAAGGTAATAGTTTATATAAAAAGTTAAAAAGTTCTTACTCGGAAAAATCCTTGGCCATGAAATGGAAAACCTATATGCATCCATGCCCATATCCTTCATTAATTTTATGTCACCCTACATGTCAACAAAAACCAGATCAATAATGTTACAATAATAAATTATACCTTATGCAATAAAAGCTGTAAATCACTCTAAGGTTGACTATTCTACTTTAGAACAACTCCTAGCTTGAAATAAACCGACTAGTGTCTATGTTTGTTTTGTTTTGAGTTCAATTGTTCATAGTATTTTAATTTGTTTGACAAGTGTATAAACACGACAAGTGACAAGTTTTTCTTGGATACTGTTATTTTAACATCATTAATGTAAACCTGGAACTTAAGGTGTTGAAAAACTGAGTTTAAGTTTTGTTTTAGAAGAGAAGGAAAGATTACTTTACCTCATACAAGTGGTACTGATCAACTGCAACATCAGCATTGCTGAAATCAGTTACCTTACCTGCAAAGTTACTACGGTTAAAAATGGAATTTACTTTGAGTTTAAAAATAGGGGCCTTGTTTTTTTCTACATAGAACCCTGTTTTATCTTTTCTGTTCATATTTCATTTGGACAATGCAAAACATTACCAAATGAATGAGCAAATTTGTCCCAAACAGACGGGCCCCTTCCATCTTCCTTCACGGCTCCTTCATACTGTAAGTAAATTTCGTAAAATCACAAAAATAATAAACGTAAAGAAATAAATGATAGCGGGTATAAATTTTTGTAACGTGCAGTATATATATATTTGAAATCGTTTTTATATAGTTAAGTACGTTCAAGGTAAACTATATATCTAGCGAACTAGCGGTTGCCTACTTCTCTTAAGATTACAAGATTTAATGGTCGAAGTTACCTACAAGCTACCTTGGTCATTGCCTACTACGACGTTACTAGATACTAATAATGATAAGAAATAGCCTAAATAGATCAAAAGTCATTCACAAAGATAAGTGAGTGTAGACGAATCTTTTCCATAAATGGAAAGCCTAGCTAACTAGCTATTATACGTGAACTCGCTGAAGGGATTAAGCAATGTGCATTTCACTCAACAAATTTCGTACTGTGTTTAGCTACTACTAGTACTTTTTATCATAAGTAACCATATATGGATGGAATTGATACTTATAAATTAACATTTTATTTCGTGACAAACTTACAACCCTTGAGATTTATAACATTTGTTGTATCTAATGTAACATATATAGTATTTGACTTAAGTAAACACAAGAGATAAGATCTAGTATCATACAGTGTCTAACGGTTCTAACACGCTCATATTTAAAGACAAATATATATTAATCCCACCTAATATATGGAGTCCCAATATGATCGGCATATAATACATACTGAGCTCGTGCCGTTTTCAAAAAATGTTGCCACGTCAGCAAAACACTCAACGACATCAGAAACTCTTTGGCATCACATTTTGTGTCGTTACCGTTGACACCAGAAAATATTATGCCGTTGGACAATTTATTTATTTATTTATTTTTCATTTACATAAAGATATATAAAATTAAAATTAAAGCACATTAGATTAACTAATAAAAAAAAAGAAAAAAATAACTTAAATTGTAAACATATTAAGGACCAGCGATGTAAAAAAAAGTGTCAAATAAACTTAAAATATATAAACACAAGATAAATTACTTATTATAGCTACACTCATTTCTTATGTCAAAATGGAACCAAAAAAAATATAATATTAGAGCTAGGTGCCTAGGTACATAACAAATACAAATAATTTTGAGTGTGCAATGTTGCAACTTTTTAGGTGGTTGTAAAAATATAATAAAAAAGACAAAATAGAAACCAGAAATGTATGGGCACTATTCGTCAGATTGGATAAACTCAACGGCAATACGTCATAAAGTTTATATTTAGGCTAATGATTTGTACACTCATTTTTTTGATTCGCATACTTCACTTTATGCTATACAGAGTTGTACAGTTGTTATATGATGCATCTCCAGTTTGTACACTGGAGTGTGCGAATAAAAAAAATGAGTGTACGAATCAACACTTATATTTATTCACGTACATATTATTGAAAATAAAAATAGAACTCATTTCATATTCTAGCTTTTTATACAATCAAAAACTTAACTCGAGCACAAAACTAGCCACACACATATTCACGAGTGCAAGCTAAAACTATATCAGGGCTTGTGTAACTTTTCTTAAAGCCGAAAGCAATGGAGTAGCCCCTTAATTAGCTAGGTATATTTCTAGTTTCAATTCAAAATCATGATAAAAGAATTAATACCAGTAGGCAAAAACTTCAAACTAGAAAATTGCTCAAATGTCTTATCATTAGTATTGATTTGGAAGGTGTTGTTACAGCTCGACTCAAATTCCTATCGAGGTGTTCAAACTTGACTTCTATAGACAGAATATATAGTACTCTATATATATTGCATGTAAAATTAATTACATAAACTATACAGTAAGAGATCATGCGACACTTAAAAGTGAGATATAGATGAGTGCAGTATCATTTACTACTAATAAAAATGTATCATATATAATAATAAGGATTACGAAAAATAAAAATATAAACCTGGTAAGCAGAAGAGGCAGTTCCAAAAACAAAACCATTTGGAAAACTGTTTCTGTTAATCCCATCAGCAGCCAAACATCCTTGTATAAGAACAAGTGCAATCCCAAAAGACAATAGTATAACTGGTTTCATTTTCAACAACAACATTTGAACAACATATATATGTTTAGTAACAGTAAAGAAGTGGTGGATTGTGAATAAATAGGTGGTGGTTTTAATGGAAATATAACAAATAATATTAATGGTGATAAGAAAGGGGTTAAGAATATGTGAATGTTCTTGTGTGTGTTTGTGTTTTCCAGCGAGTTTAGTGGGGGGTTTTATACCAAACAATGTGGTGGAAATGGTGCTAGAATGTAGGAAGACTACTTTCACACCCTTTTTCAAAAAGAGTTAATTTTAAAATCGGTCCTTCTGGTTTGTCGAGTTTAAAGGAAATAGTCCATAAACTTTTTTTTTAACAGATCCTCTTTTTGTGGTTGCGACCCATAACGGGTTTGGTCCATTGACCAATATTTTCTTTAGTTTGACCGTTAAACTAACAGGAAATGACATAAATACCCTTAAAAGTAAGGTCAATGTGGTTTGTGGGGTATAACAAATTTAGTCCCGAATCTTTTTTAAGAGATTTACACTTATATCCTTGCAAAAATATTAAATTACACCAATATCCTTGCAAATTTCCTAATTACTTCAATATCCTTCTAAACTTTAATAATACACAAAATTATCCAAAAACACATTCCTATCATATTTGAGTGATAATAATTAATAAATTGATAAATATGTTATATTTCTTTTATACCCCTCTCAATATAAAAGGATAAGTCAACAACTGCTTGTATACGTTTCATTTGCAACTCCAGATTGCGATTAAGAAAAAATAATTATTTCTTCAAGTTATGGTTGGCTTTCAATTTCTTATTTTATTTTTTCTTAATCATTTGCATTTTATTCTCATTCACATAGACGTCACTCAATGTCACATTTACTTTCGTTCCACTTTCTTCTTCTATGTGTTTTCATATTATTCAATAAAATGATTCATTGGGCTGCCATTTTACATTTCGAATTGCAGAATAGCTTGTTAATTTACATTCCCGAGTTATTTGGGTTTCTATTTTATTTGAATCTGACATGCAACAAAATCCTATAGATGTTTTTGTTTTTGTCTAACCAAAGAAGAAGGGTAAAAATGTAAAATAACATGTTAAATGTTATTCATATAAAAGGTTTTTATTTTAAGATGATGATAATGTGTTTTTGGATATATAAGTGTATTTTAAAGTTTTGAAAGGATATAGAAGTAATTATAAAATTTAGAAGGATATTGATGTAATTTTAAAGTTTTGTAAGGATATAGATGTAAATGCCCTTTTTTATGATTACGTTTTCGTTCATTTTCATACATTTTAACTGTTTTCGTCTGTTTTTATACGTTTTCGTCCGTTTGCATACGTTTTCTTCCGTATTTATACGTTTTCGTTCGTTTTCATAGGTTTTTATTCGTTTTCGTCCGCTTTTTTTTTTCATTTTCATGCGTTTTTATACGTTTTCGTCCGTTTTCATCCGTTTTTATACGTTTTGGTTTGTGTTTATACGTTTTCGTCCGTTTTTATCCGTTTTCATCCGTTTTCGTCCATTTTAATACGTTTTCGTCCATTTTATCTATTTTCATCCGTTTTTATACGCCTTCATTTATTTTCATATTTTTTTATACGTTTTCATCCATTTTTATAGGTTTTTTTAATGCATTTTCGTTCGTTTTGTTGTCTTCATACGTTTTTGTCCATTTTTATAAGTATTCGTCCATTTTTATACATTATCATCCGTTTTCGTCAATTATTATACGTTTTTGTCCGTTTTTATACGTCTTATACATTTTCATCCGTTTTAATACGTTTTCGTCCGTCTTTATTCATTTTTGTCCGTTTTTATACGTTCTCGTATGTTTTCATCCGTTTTTGCCTGTCTTTATACATCTTTGTCCGTTTTATCCGTTTTCGTCCGCTTTTATATGTTTTTGTCTAGGTTTTTTATGTTTTCGTCCGTTTTATACATTTTCATCCTTTTTATACGTTTTCATCCCTTATTCTTACGTTTTTATACGTTTTCATCCGTTTTTATACGTTTTCGCCCGTTTTATTAAGTCTTCATATGTTTTTCTTACGTTTTATACGTTTTTGTCCATTTTTCTATGTTATCATCCGTTTTTATATGCGTCCGTCCGTTTTTATATGGACTAGAACGTATAAAAACAGACGAAAACGTATAAAAACGGATAAAATGTAAAAACAGACGAATACGTATAAAATTGTAAGAAAACGGACGAAAATGTATAATAACAGATGAAAACGTATGAAACAGAAGAAGACATATAAAAATGGATAGAGAAGTATAAAAACGGACGAAAACGTGTAAACACTGATGAAAACGTATGAAAACGCTTGAAAACGTATAAAATTGGATGAAAGCGTATAAAAACGGATAAAAACATAAGAAAATGGACGACAACGTATAAAAACGGATGAAAGCGTATAAAAACGGACGAAAACGTATAAAACGGACGAAAACGTAAGAAAGGCGGACGAAAATGTATAAAAACTTATCAAAACATATGAAAACGTATAAAATGGTTAAAAATGTAAGAAATACGGAGGAGAACGTATAAAAACGTAAAAAAAAAAAACGGACGAAAGCGTATAAAAACGTAAGAATAACGGACGAAAATGTATAAAACCGGATGAAAACGTATAAAATAGGACGAAAACGTATAAAACGCATAGCAACGTAAAAAAATGGACGAAAATGTATAAAACGGATAAAAACGAAAGAAAAATGTATAAAAACGGCTGAAAACATATAAAACAGACAAAAACGTAAGAAAAACGGACGAAAACGTAAAAAACGGACAAAAACGAACGAAAAAGTAATAAAAAGAAAATAGGGACTAAATTCGTAATACCCCACAAACCACAGAGACCATACTTGTAAGGGTATTTATGTCATTTTTATAAGTTTGACAGTCAAACTAACGAAAATATTGGTCGAGGGACCAAACCCACTATGGGTCGCAACCACAAAAAGAGGATCCGTTAAAAAAATATTTACGAACTATTTCCGTTAAATCCAAAAAATCACAAGGACCATTTTTAGAATTAACTCTTTCAAAAATGATATTCAACAAATATTTTAAGACAATTAAATTCGGATATAGATAATGTAGATAAAGATAAAACTAATCATGTATCTCTAATCACCACTCGACAGCAGAACAGAAGAGAAGAGAACGAGGCTTTTTCTATCCAAGCGTTTTTTCTTCCTCAGATGTAGTCGGTGTTAATGGATATTCTCACACAGGTGACGGAACCAGGGGTACATTCATAGATTTTATGGCGTAATGTTAATTTTATTAAAAAACTTGATTTTTTTAGAAGCACCCGATTTTTAAAAATTATGTTTATAGTATTATTTAGTTATTTTAAGTGCACCCGATTATTTTGTGTTCTAGTTCCGTCCTTGTTCTCATTATGTTCACAAACATTTCTCTAGCAACCAATAATGTTTATTTAGTTAGTAGGCCACTCTGATTATTTGAGAAAAGCTTGCATATTGAATGATAAATTATAGCCATTCATCTGTAAAGGTACAAATAGAAAAGATTATTTTATATTTTTAATTAAAATTTAATTTCGATTTTTTCTTAAGAAAACTACAAATTTCAAGTATCGTAAAACGTTAATTTACATAAATCACATTATCGAGATAAACATTTAATTATGATAAACACTTTTATATACTCTCAATAAACTTTATTTTTTAGGTTTTCAGTATTTTTTTTCGTATAATAATTTGTTTGATATATCACATGTGATATAGCACTAATTTATAAGTCAAACACTTAACATAATGTCGTAAAAGGAGCATTAAAAATAAAAAAAAAAATAAAAAAAAAAATGCTACATTTGTTTCACACGGACGTATCAAAGTTATATCATACGCACTAAAGTTGATCTAGAACTATATGCACTAAAATTGATCTAGAACTATAACACATGTGACATGTCTTGCGATTTTTATACATGTATAGGCAGTAGATCATTAGACATAAGTAATAATCGAGAATTGTGTATGCATTATAAGTGAATTCGCCAAATAAAGAAACCATGAGACGATGATGGAGAAAACAAGATATTGGCCGAACTTTGAACGATATTACAACGTTTCTTTATGCTTAGATTTAAACAATGGCCGTTGTTTTCTAACGTCGATACACAAAGCAACCACCAAATATAAATCAAAACACTAAGAGGGCATTCAGTTGGTGAAATTTTTTCATGTTATTTTAGTTTTTAAATTTTTAAAAAAGAGATTCGTTTTTCTTTTCTAAAGAATAGTTGATAATTTTTTAAAGAGAAAATTACCAAAATAGGCCAAATATCTAAGGTTGGTTCATTTTCTAGACACTTTTACCATCTCTTTCTCATTTAGGCCACGCTCAACTGCTCGACTCCACCTAAATTTTGACACGTGTCATTTCTTTGACTGCTCAACTGCTCGACTTTGACTGCTCAACTGCTCGACTCCATCCAAATTTTGACACGTGTCATTTTTTTGTACTTTTTTCTGGAAAAAAAGTACAAAGGAATGACACGTGTCAAAATATGGTGGAGTCGAGCAGTTGAGTAGTTGAGCGTGACCTAAATAAGAAAGAGATGATAAAAGTGTCTAGAAAATGGATCAACCTTAGATATTTGACATCTTTTGGTAATTTTCTCTTTTTGAAAACCATTTTAGACAAAGTTATATTTTTCCTTTTTCAAAAAATGAAAAGATGTTTAGATACACAAAGCAACCACCAATACAAATCAAAACACTAAGGGGGCGTTCAGTTGGTGAAATTTTTTCATATTTTTTTTTTTGTTTTTAAATTCTTAAAGAAGGGGTTGGTTTTTCTTTTCAAAGGAATAGTTGAGCATTTTTGAAAACTCGTTTAGATAAAGTTATATTTTTTCGTTTTTAAAAAATGAAAAGATGCTTAGATGAAGCTTTTTTTAAGCATTTTTCTTTTCATAGTCAATTTTTTTCATATTGGATCTTTGTACATTTTTTTACGTTTTTATACGCTTTCATCCGGCTTTTCCATTTTTATTTGTTTCTATACGTTTTCATCCGTTGTTTTCTCGTTTTTATACGTTTTCATCCGTTTTACTACGTTTTTATCCGTTTTTAAAAGTTTTTATATTTTTCATCCGTTCTAGTCCGGTTTCATCCGTTTTTATCTGTTTTTGTACATTTTTATACGTTTTCATTTGTTTTATACATTTTTGTACGGTTTTGTATGTTTTATACGTATATGTACGTTTTCATATGTTTTTCATCTATTTTTATCCATTTGTGTACGTTTTTATACATTTTTCATATATTTTCGTTCGTTTTTGTCTGTTTTTGTTTGGTTTTGCCGTTTTTGTATCTTTGTGTACGTCTTAGTATGTTTTTATGTGTTTTATACGTGTTTTTTCGGATGAAAACGTATAAAAATGTACAAAAACGTATAAAACGTCAAAAACGTAAAAGACATATAAAATCGTACAAAAATGCATAAACCGGGTAAAACGTATAAAAACATACAAAAACGTATCAACGTACAAAAATGTATAAAACCACATAAAACAGATGAAAGCGCATAAAAACGGATGAAAACGGACGAAAACATACAAAAACGCATAAAACGGACAAAAGCGGAGGAAAACGGATGAAAACGGTTAAAAATGTATAAAATTGCATAAAACCGATGAAAACGCACAAGAACGGACGAAAACGTACAAACATGTGCAAAACGGACATAACAAATGTAAACGGTTAAAACGGATGAAACCGTATAAAAACGAACAAAAACATATAAAAAAGACGAAAATGTATACAACCGGATGAAAAAAGTATGAAAACGTCTAAAAACGGACTAAAACGTACAAAACGGACAAAAATGGATGTACACCCGAATAAAAACGTTTAAAAACGGATAAAGATGTGCACAAACGTATAAAACGAATGAAACCGGAGGAAAATGTATTAAAGCGTATAAATACGGACGAAAACGTATAAAAATAGAAGAAAATTTATGAAAACCTATAACAACAGATGAAAACAGAAGAAACCGTAAAAAATATATGTAAACGTATTAACACGTATAAAAACGGATGAAAACGGTTAAAAATGTATAAAAACGGATAAAAACGTATAAAAATGGACGAAAGCGGACATATAAAAAAAACGAGAAAGAAAAAAGTGAGAAGCTTAGAATGGGCTTTTCAATTACTGAGTTAAAATTTAGAGAATGAGAATTTCACTTTTTTATAAAATTGTTAAAAAAAATGTAACTAACGGATTTTCAATTTTTCTCTTTTCATATGAAAGATTTTCTAAAAAATTGAGATTTTTTTTACCAACTAAACGGCCCCTAAACAATGGATTACAAGGCACTACTAGAATTCTAAAACTTTGCTTACGTGTACAAACGGACAAAAGGAATTTGTGAAAGGGTGCGTTTAGTTGAGGAAAAACACATTTGTTTCCACAAAATGTTTTGTGTAAAACAAAGAAAACAGATATCACTTTCAAATCAACGTTTTCCAACAAAATGTTTTGCAAACATAAAATCCCCTATTTCCATAATTTAACAAGGAAACTTACAAAACAAATTTAAATTATTTTCCTTATTTTCCTTGTTTTCCTTTGTAACCGACAACCTTTTCTCCACTTTTTCAAAACAGAAAATACAAACATCAACTGAAAGCGTTTTCTATATTTTCAAGTATTTTGTGGAGATTAATTTCCCTTCCAAATTTTTACAAAACAACAACAACAACAACAACAACAACAACAAACCCAATCCCGCCGGGGCAGGGTATGGGGGAGGTAGAATGTAGACATATCCTACCCCTACCCCAGGATAAACCCGGAAATATGGACACTGCTTCCAATGAGACCTCCGGCTAGTGCATGTGTGCGGGTGAGGGAGAAAAGCAGAGAGAGCATAAAAGGCATAAGACAACAAACAACAAGCAAGCAAACACGCTAACAGAACAAAGCAAACAACCTAAGGCAGCAACACGGAGCAGAGCAAAGCAACGAGCGGGACCTAAGACTGAGGCAAAGCAAAAACCAAAAACGCAAGGGGCAAGAAAAAGAAGGCAAACCTAGGGGGAACACACGGGGCCAAAAACAAAGCCAAAATAAGGAAAATCTACGCACGAGGCCTAAAACTAAGGCAAAGCACCTAGCCCACTAAGCACCCAAAACAACCTACACCCACTAAAACAAGCCGGAACTACCCGTCGATCCTAATTCTATCTCTCCACACCTTCCTAACTGAGGTCATGTCCTCGGACAAGAGAAGCTTCTTTATGTCGAGCTTAAGTCTATCCTCCCACCTGAGTTTGGGTCTACCCCTTCTTCTCACCCCATCAACTACTAGGGCTTCGACTCTTCTTACTGGCGCTGCTGAATGCCTCCTCCTCACATGATCCAACCACCTCAACCTTCCTTCCCTCATCTTCGAGATAATATTCTCGACTTCGAGTTCCGTTGGAAGACTCCGTTCGGGATCATGTCCAACAAGGATTTACCACAAGTCTATCTTAGCATCCTCAGTTCGGCCACTTCTACCCTGTTAGCAAGGGCCTTGGTGATGGGCCAACACTCAGACTCGTACATCATAGCAGATCTAATCACCACCTTATAAAATTTCCCCTTTAACTTTAGGGGGACGTTCTTGTCGCATAGGACTCCCGACGCCGCCATCCATCTCGCCCAACCAACTCTAATCCGGTGGGTTACGTCCTCATCAATCCTCCTAGATTTATGAATCATCGAGCCCTGATAAGGATTTAAAAGGTACACTTTTGAGGGGTCATTTAAGGCCTTAATCAACCACTTTTATATCCGTTACAGCTTAATTTCGTTCCTTTTCACTTTTTAGGTCTCTTGAAGGCAAATTGCTGGAATGCCACTTATTCGGACGAAAAGGCGCGAATATATGAAGAAAATGGCTAAAGTAAAGATCAAGACACTCAAGCTGCTGGAATTGAAGGTGACGGCGTCACAGCCAAATGGCGACGCCGTCGCAACACGCTTTGTAACGACTCAGTAGCCTAATTGCTATTTTGCACTTGATGGCATCAGGTTTTAAAGAGTAGGGCGTCACAACTCAGACGGCCTAGATTCGGATCCCGACGGCGTCATAACCCTAAAGTGACGCCGTCACAAAGTTGACGTGGCCAAGACGAAAACCTAATGGCGGTGATCTGACGGCGTCACAAATAAAGAGTGACGTTGTCGCATGTTGTAACTCTATATATAGAATTCGAATTATGTTACAACAAGATAATTGATTTACTTCATTAATTCAATTATGTCTTCAATTGTTTGTGTGTATGCTTGCATGTTTGTCCAGCTAATTTACTTGTGTGTTTGCTTAAATCTATGAAACCTACGTATTGAATATTGATTGGTTGTCTCTTATCTTAATTGTGATTGACCTAGTATTGCGATGGGTTATTCGTTTTGTTTTTAATGCTTGAGTAATCTTTGTGAACATTTGTTTATAATCACCTAGAGTTATTGTAGGCTAAACATGCAAAGATAACCTTAGAGTTAGTTTATGAATCCTAGAGATTTCGTAGGCAATAACCTTAAGGTAGTCTCAAAGAGTTAGGAAAAAACGTATACCCTACGACCTTAGAAGACACAACGCGTTAAAAATAAGGACGTGACAATTCAACCATCAATAGGAGATAACTAGGGAGTATTAGCATCTAGGTAAACACATTTTTAATCATCATACGAGCACACAACAATAGACATAGACTACCCTCACCTTAGCTTAGTTAATTAGATAATTAGATAAGTAGAGTAATCGGTAGAAATACCACCCCCCAAATCCAATACCCCGAGATTCGTACCTTTCAATTTTCTAAAAAAATATATAAAAGATAAAAATAATCTTCCTCAACCCCAACCTTAGCGTAGTAATTTCTCACTAACATTCCTATTCCCCTAGAGAACGATATCAATTCCCGAGGCTTACCCTAATACTATACTACAACGATTAGGTTCACTGCCTAGGGTGTTGAAAAACTTGCTCGACGAAAAGGAAGTTCCTTTGACCCCGAACGCGCGTTGTACGCGTATCAAGTTTTTGGCACCGATGCCGGGGAATAGAATAGCTAGTTAGATTTCCACCTCGTTTAGGTTCCCTTGCTTGATTCCTATCACGTAAGACTTTTTCTCATTTTTTAGCTTCCTTGTAGTCTATCCGCCTTCTTCGTGACCTTGGTTAGTAATCCCATCACTTTTCATCATGGAAGGTGATAATCAACCACCACTAATCAACCCACCACCAAATGACCCACCAAGAGGTCGTACTCTTGGTGAATACTCAATACCAAGCCACCTAGGCTATAGAAACACCATTGAGCTTCCCGACCAAGCCCAAACTACGGTCCTTCGATCCGACACCATCCGGTTGGTGCAAAACGGATGTGCATTCCATGGACTTCGTTTCGAAGATCCTAATCAACATCTTAAGGATTTCCTTAAAATCGTCGATTCCATCGACCTCGATGCTACTACTCGGGAGACAACGCGCTTCCGTATCTTCCAATTCTCTCTACAGGACCAAGCTAGTAATTGGCTTGAGCGACTTCCCGCCGGCTCCATCTCAAGTTGGGATGATCTCACCTCTCGTTTCCTTGCCTAATTTTTCCCACCGGGGAGAACTAATAAGCTTAAACGAGACATCTTAACGTTCCAACAACTTCAAGGCGAGTCTCTTTACGAGGCATGTGCCCGATTCAAAGACCTGCTCTATAGAGTCCCTCATCACGGCATTGATCTTTGGCTTCAAGTCCAACTCTTTTATGATCATGTCAACTTCCCAACTAAGTGATCCATTGACCAAGCGGCCGGTGGTAAACTTAGTGATCTCACCGCGAAAGAATCATGGGGTATAATAGAGGACCTTGCCCTCTATGACAACGAAAGTTGGAATGACCCCCGTGAGTTACCCAAAACGGTAAAGGCAATCTCCTTTCCTCACATTGACTCACAACCTTCCGACCGTAGGACGCTCGAGCTTGAAGATCAAGTCAAATTCCTAATGAGCTCCTACGAAAATCCTAAGTCTTCACGCCAAGTGAACAAAGTTTCTTCCTTGTGTGAGCTATGTAGTGGTCCTCATGACACTCTCACTTGCACAAGACTCCCCGAACAAGCTTCCGTTGACTACGCATCCTCGTGTACCAATGGAACGGGAGGAAGATTCCCTACAACACCCGAAACTAGGACTTTCAATGACGCTCGAGAAACATGGAAGGGCAAACCAAAGAATTCACCTCTAATGATTTCTCATGACCCCCCTCTCACGGCCCTAGCCAACGAAACATAGAAGGGATGTTGCAACACCTAGTTACATCCCAAGAAGCTCAAATAGCTAAGCTCTCGGACTGCTTTAACCAACAACAAGCCGAGATGGATAGGAAGATAGATAACCTTTTGAAAGCCATGACCAATAGTGATAGGAAGGTTAATGATATCTCAACTCTCGAAGCTTCCGGTGTAGAAATTAAGGACCCAAGTAAGTTAGCCAAGCACGTTCAATTCGTCAATACCATCACCCTAGTGAAGCCTAATAGGACAAACGACGAAGTGAACCATGAGAATGTACTTGAGGTCAGTGAAACTCCTAAGAACGAATCGATCGATGAAATAGATGAAGTAGGCAATGACTATTTCAATAAGTTTCCTACAGAAGAGGAACTCTCTCGCCACCCACACTTAGTACACGACCTCCGTCACATGTATGTTAGGAGAAGCCCTAGGATCAAGTTTGGGAACCCTTGGAATCTTAACATACCATGTTGCATAGGACACCTTTTTGTGGCAAAGGCTTACATTGATCACAAGTCCCCAATAAATATCATGACTAGCACCTAGTATAATTGGGTAATAAAGAAGCCTATCCCAACTAGGCAAGATATCGATAATCCTAGGGTTAGTTGCAATTTTCTTGGTAGTGTTAAAGGATTGTCCGTCTATTTAGGTAGTTTCACGTTTCCTACGGATTTCATAGTTGTGAATGATATTAGTACGGCCATAGATCCTAGCTTGTCCCACGTTATTCTAGGAAATCCTTTCATAGAAAACACCGGGATGACTTATGATCCGTCGTTAGGAATAGTGAGATTCAAGGATGAGACCGATGATGTAGCTTACCAAATGCCCTTTAAGATTGAGAAATTTTCATCATTATCCAATGATGAAAAAGAACTTAAGCTATCGGTCTACTATAGGAATGAGGAAGATAAGGAGAAGTGAATTGATTATGTGATGAATAAGATTTTTGGGTTCTATAAGGATTGCTTGAAACTAGGACCGGAATATAGAACAGACTGGGGAGAAGATAACTTCTTAGAAAGATACATAATAGGGCATTACTATAACATGGAAAACCCCAATAGAGACCATCATAAGGAAGAAGGTGACGGTAATGAAGTCACGTAGGGGCACGACTTCGATTCTAGCTACAAGACTCATAAATAAAGAAAAGCGCTTCGTGGGAGGCAACCCATGCTTAATTTTTTGCTTGTTTGTGTGTCGTATATCTTTTATTGATTGTTTATTCTCATGTTTGAATTTGTAAAAATGTTTTATTTTGTCTTTAACCTCGTCTTAATTAAATATAAAGGTATTTTACAAAAGGGATAAGTGTAGGGAGGATTACACACGTTTTCAAAAAGAATGTTAACATGAGAATTACGATTATTAAAAAGATATACATGTGTGTTTGTTTGAGTCAAATGCTTGTATCGAGTCATAATGGATGTTTTGCAGGAAATTTTTCCAGATTCTAAAGATATAAATTTTCCAGAAAATCGCAGACCAGTTTCTGTCAGGATAACCTGACGGCGTCAGGAGGAGTAGAAACATGTTCTAACTTTTTCTTGTTTTCGGTGCTACTTATAAAATTTTTGGAATTTCTCAGGTCTTAATTTTCCAGAAAATCTGTAAACATCCATTCCATAAGCATTATATCCTAGTTTAGTAGAGTCATATATAGTGTTACCGCCGATTTTTCGCGTATGTTTCGTTTGTTTTCTTCAAGTGTGCAGGTTTTATTTATCAAGAAGAAGATACATAAGATTGGATGGAGCTTTTCACGCATACATTCTTCTTGAAGAAGGATTTAACCACTACTTAACACGGATCCTACCGAGCTAATCAGGGGAGTATTAGTTTCTTTCGTTTTTAATTACCTTCCACTATCATAACTTTGATACTTTCGGGGAACATTGGGGACAATGTTCAGTTTAAGTGTAGGGAGGGAAAATAAAACGGGAACTTTGAAACTATGCTTATCCTTGACTATTTGCCTTGTCCAATTTTATTTGTGTAATAAACCATGAGAAATATCGGTTAGGGTAATTTTGGCACCAAATTTAAAAATTTTCATGACATGTAGGAGTGGGCCATTAGTCTTAATAAAGCGTCTCATGGATAGGAAGTTATATGACTAGCACAAAACCCTTTACCACTTAAATTCCACCCAAAATGTGAGGATCGCCCTTAGATTTGTAGGAATTAAAGCATTCCACTTTAATGCTTCGAGAGTGTACCGGTAGTATACTAGATTCTAGAACTTGTTTTGTGATGCATTCGGAGATCGCTAGTGAGACTACACTTGTGTAGTTAGGAATAACTAAATGATAAGAGGCATTAGGTTAACCCTTGTTTGATACCCGTATTATAATTACTTCTTCCACATCGGTTGAGTAATTCCCCCACACCCTTGCGTTGTACTCATCTTTAGTACACGATACCCCTAGTTAACCCCTCAGAGCCTATCCTTTTCGCGGTTCTCGTGATGTTTTGGTTTTCCGTAATATCAATGAAGAGCATTGTTTACAATCCACCCCCAAATGTACACCCAAATCGCCTTAGCCTACCTTGTATGCACTCACTTTTAGTGCATTATTGTTATCATACTAAAACCTTAGTTCAATTATCTAGTTACTTGCATAAGTTGCTAAGTCGAATCATATCCTTTGTACACAGTGTTGGGACGATTGGGACACATGGGAAAAGTTAAATTTTATGAAGTGACGGGAAGGAACGTTAAATTCAAATTCCCTTTATTTACGTAATAATGTACTCCAAGTGTTTTGATCATTTCAATTCGGGTCAAATTAGTGTTAGAGTAATAAAAACTCAAGTGTAGGGATGTGCCTATAAATCCCTATTATTTTGATGCTATCGTAGAGAATGGTAGAGTAAAAGTGTATGAAAAAAAAAGAAAAAAGAAAAAAAAAACCGAAAAAATAGAAAAAATAGAAAAAGAAAAAAAATAGAGTGTTAAAAAAAAGGCTATCATCCTACATCTATCTTTAAATTTATGTTTGTTTATTTCAAAGTTATCTAGAGTTTAGAGTGTCTCGTCTTGGCTTAGCAACGCCATTCTTCTCATGCTTGTAACATAAAGATTTTTGACTTACCACCACTAAATCGCCTATCCCATCAAACCCTTTGTTTCCCTACCGTAAGCCTAACGTTACAACACTTTAAAATACCTCTTGGATAGTTTTTCCTAGGTTCTTACGCAAAAGCGATGGAGGTTTGATCTAGTCTCAAGCCTATGGTAATCTATGTACTAGGACCGGTTAATGAGTGTTTATCTTCAAGATGTGTTTTATACTGTTACTAAGCACTCCATTACTGCTTCTCGATTTCATGAATTGTCTATTGCATTAAAAGTTTCCCATGATCGTATCATTGAGCTTGAAAACAAAAACTCAGAACTAAATGAGAAAATTGATCAGGATGATCACGATAATTTGGTAAAACATCTTTCTAAATTAGAAGTTGAACATTTTGATTTACAACTAAAATATCAACATCTTAAAGAAAATGTCAAAACCTCAAATATCAAGACATCCTCAGATGTTCCAGAGTTTGATGCTGTTTTTCAGATAAAAAAACGTGACAAACAGATTCAAGCTCATTGTAACACGATCAGAAAGTTGAAAGCCCAAATCTCTTAATTAAAGGGTGAAAAGAACAATGTGACTGGCTCCCAAATGCCCCCTCCTTTAGATTCTCAGTATTCTCAAACTTTTCATCTTCAAAACTTAGTTAATGCTTTACAAAAGGAAAACGAGAGTTTTCTAGAAGAAAATGACAAAGTTAAACGTCACTTTAAAGAGTTATATGATTCAATGAAAGTCACTCGTGACAAAAACAACGAAAAAATAACTTCTTTACAAAAAGAAATTGAGAATCTGAGGAGTCAGGAAAAAGGGAAACTGCCACTTATTTTTAATGAGAATGTTGCTTCAAAGTCATCCTCTGACTGCAAATATACTGTGACTGTTAAATACATTCCTCCTCATCTTAGGAATAATGAACTTGTGTTTCATAACTATTGTGCTCACCTTAAGGATAGTCTAGAGTGTCTCCGTGAGATTGTGGAAGAGGATTTCATAAATAAGCCTCTTGATAGAGAAATTAGGTTTGCTTGCATTCAGGCCAAACGATCTCAGGAGCTGCTAGAATATTTAATTGCAACATGTCCTAAATCCTTAGGTGCGAAAGGTAAAGCTGTGATGCCTTGTTCTATGCCTAGTGCCAAGCATACAAACCATTCTATGCCCAGTTTTAAGAAAGTGAACACTAATGTGCCTTCAAGTAGTTCAGATCCCTGCACGTCTAGTTCAGGAATGCAAAAAGTAGATCAACCAACTAATGTTCCCATAATTCCCTCTACAGGAGTAATCAGTGACATTAAAGCAAGCGGGTCAAAGCCTCCAGGCAATACCAAGCAAGATAGGACCTCGCAAGCTAAGAATGTGCATTGGAAGAGAGTAGAAGACCAACCTAGGAACTTTAAGTTTGAGTTGAATAAAACGAATCGTGTTTATTCTAGTATTAGCCATAGGCGTACTGTAATTAATTCGAATTCTGATACTATCTGCAAACCATGTAATGATGACTGCTTGAATTCTGCTACTAATCATGAATGTGGTGTGAATGTTTTGTCTAATGTTGTCAAATGCCCAGTTGAAATTGTTAATGTTAAAAATCATGCTAAGAAGACTAAAAGGCAAAGACGAAAGAAAGTTAGAAAATAGTGGAAACCCACAGGAAGAATATTTAGAAAAATAGGTTATCAATGGATACCTTCTGGCCGTAAGGTTAATGAATTCTGCCCTCAATTTGCTAAGACAATGCCCACTAGTAAATGGATGCCTACTGGTACAACTATTCCCTTAAGAAGTGAACACACTTTGAATAGGTCAAATACAGACACTAGCACTGCATCTATTTCTGATGACTCTATTGCTTCTACTTCTGATGTAGGTGTTCCAATCAATGTTACTAACCAAATGGAACCCATTCTTGCATGGGGATCCCAATTATCCAGTTATCCATTCTTGTCTGTGTTCAATTGCAGATCGTTCAAATCGTTTTGTGGTACCTGGACTCAGGCTGTTCCAAGCATATGACTGGAGACCGGTCACGGCTCATGAACTTCGTGAGTAAATTCATCAGAACTGTGAGATTCAGAAACGATCATTTTGGTGCTATTATGGGTTATGGAGATTACGTGGTTGGAGATAGTGTGATTTCCAGGGTATATTATGTTGAAGGTCTTGGACATAATCTATTTTCTGTCAGACAATTTTGTGACTCAGATTTAGAAGTGGCTGATCGGTCCCGAACCGTCAAGTTATCTCACACAAGCTAGCCACTTGTGAATGGCTAACCGTAAGCAACTTAAAACAGTTCAGACACCAATGCAATGAAGATCAGGAGAGTATAGTGTTTCCCCGGGTCGTTATGTCCCAACGAGCTGTGCGAGAATAGTCAAACGTGTAGTGATCGAGAAGATTTGAACGAAAAAGAGTTTTGATTTATTATAACTACAGAAAAAGTATATAAATTACAAGGGCTTAAATGCAAATTAAAGAAAATTAAAAAAGATAAAATATATTAAATAAACGCTATCACTATTTGCAAAATGATGTTTTTGATTTTTCTTTTATAAAACTTAAATTAAAAACTACGTGACGTACAAAAGAAAATGTAAAATTGCAACAATATTAATCCTAAAAATATGAAAATGATATTTTTACAATCCTAATGATAAAAGAAAATTTATAGAAAAAGAAAATTATTTTTAAAACTATTTATCTAATTATTATTAATTAAAAACTATTTTTAACTATTTAATAATAACCTAAAATACAAGAAATTATGAAATAAAGATAGAAAAATAAAATTATGACTTGGAAAAATCTAAAATAACAAAAGAGAATTTTCAAAACTAATTTTGTATTTTTCTGATTATTTTTGTATTTTCTATGAATTAAAAACTATTTAAAATTACTTAAATTGCTTAAAAATACAAATTTAATTAAGAAAAATCTGGAAAAATATTTTTTTGACTTTTTATATTTATATTAATCTAAGAAAAATGAAAAATTATTTTTTTGAAGTTTTTCTGAATTAATTGTATTAAAAGCTAATTAAAAATGCTTAAAAACTGTTTTTAATGAAGAAAAATAGCAAACAGTTATGGAAAAATATGAAAAATTCAGGAAAAGTCAAAATTAATATTATGAATCTAGGAAAAATATAAAAACAGAGTGTTGTGTGCAAGAATATGAAACTGCAATGCAAAGTGCTTATGAATAAGCACTTGTATTAAGCAAATGAACACAATAAGCTACCAAACTGAAACAGAAGCTACAATAAGCTAAAAGTACTCAAAATGAACTAAAAACAACTACTCTAAACCACTGAATTGCAAACTACAAAGATTTGGTTATTAGAACTCAAGTGCCAAAATCAGTTTTTACCACTACTTTGGAAATTGCAAATAAGCTACTCAATAAGCTAAAATTGAAAAACAGAAGTGGGAACCTCAAGAAGACCTGGCTAGCTATGTCTAAACCACAGATGAGCCCTGGATGAGCTCTGATGAGCTTGGTGCAAGCCCTGCACAAAACCTGTGCACACTCAGTTAATACTGAGTTTGTGCACAGGGGAAGTAAGACCCAATTGACAAGCTCATTTGGAGCTTTTAAAAAATTGACAAAAATCTACAAAAATGATAATAAAAAAATAGACCAACTGAAGTTTTAAAACTCCAAGTTTCACTTGATTTGACCCAGAAGTGAAGCAATTAAAAATCAACTCAGTTGGGCTTAAAATGACTTTTTCAGCTTTGACTTTTGAAACAGTTTGGAGATTTTGACTTTTGTGAGATTAGAACTCAATTTGTGGATTGATGTTGATGATTTATGGTGAAATGAAACTAATGCAATCTATTTCTATGATATCTAAGCACAAAACAACCTTTTGATTTTATAAAATCCCAACAGTTAAGCTATTAAGACAGTTGAATGAGATTTTGACTTTGAGCCTTTGCAGGTGCAAAATGATGACTGCAATGAGTTCAATGGAACTTAACACACCTACAACAACAGGTCTTAACTACTGAACAAATCTCAAACACAGATAATGCAACAAATCCAAACACTATTTTAAACCACTGATTTGTAATAAAAATGAGATAACCACTGAACTAGTTATTGCAGACACTTAAACTGAATTTACTTATCCTAATTACAACTTAATAAACAGATAAAAACTATTTCTAACCACAGATACAAATAATGCAGTGAACATGAGAATGGACTTACATTTGGTCCTAGCCACAGTGGCTTGCCAAAGAACACATGATCCACTAACCTATTCTAAACCATAAAACAACTCAATAACAACCCAAATCCATGCTCTGCATCACCATTATCCATTTCCAAGACCTGATGAGCCCAGTTTGACTTTCGTTGACCAAGGATGAGAATTGCTTGAAACTGAATTCCAAGCTTATCAAAAGCTATAATGAGCTTAAGTAAGCTTGTTTGACTTTAACAATAAGCTATTTGAAGCTTGGAAACAAAAGTTTGAAATTGAATTCCTTAACAGTAAGCATAGAAACTTGAATTTATATTAAAACTTTGATTTGATACTAGAAACTGGATTGTATTGATAAAACAACTTAATTTGATTACATAAGAACAGAAAATTACAACTTTAAACTTAAATTAAAACTTTAACACTAAAAACGACATACATAAATATTGAAAAACTAAGTACTCTCTTTGCTCCACTCCTCTTGCTTCTTTTTATACACCAAATGACTTTCCTCTCTCCTCTGAGCAAATCCCACTTGATTTTCTGACCATTGGATGGCTTGAGCTCTTCTTAGCCATTGATTTGGTTTTGGCGGGAAAAGGTATTTTGACAGTGGGGAGAGATTGAGTGTTTTTGGGGAGGAAGCATTTAATGCGTTTGGCTGTTAGGTGCTTGGAGGGGGAACAAAGTGTGGAGTAGGGTGGAGTTGCAGGTATAGGTGGGTGAAGAGGAGACAGTGGAGGGAAAAGGGTGGCTGGGTGGTTTTATTTTAAACCGTGGGTATTTTGGGTAAACGGGTTGGATCGGGTATTGGATAAAGGGATTGGACCGGGTCAAAGGGTTTAATTTGGGCTTGGGCTAGGTCAAAGTTAGTCTTGGACCAAGGATTGGATTTGAATCCGATTTCAACACTAGGGACCAATTGTGTAATTCTGAAAATCCAGGGACCAAAGCTGTAATTTATGAAGAGTATTATCCAAGGGCCAAACATGTTATTTCAAATAATCCAAGGATCATTTTTGCCAATTGTGAAATTCCAAGGACTAAACATGACCATTTTTAAATCCAGGGATCAAAACTTTTGGAACTTTTCACCAAAGGACTAATTATGACAAATTATGATTTCAAAAGGACCTTTGGTGACTTTGCTTTTAAAATAAGTCCTCAGGGACTATTTTTGACAACTTTTGAAACTTGGGGGACTAAAACTGCCAATTATGCAAACTTAGCTCATTTTTCATCTGATTTTAAACATTTTTGCATCTGAAACATATAAAATATACTTTTGAGATATTTTCAGTATTTTGATGCATTACTGAGCATTTTTAAACGTTTTGCAGTTCAGATTTGACCAAAAATGATGAGTATTTACACACTCATCAATCCCCCACACTAAACTATTGCTAGTCCCTAGCAATCTTTTGAGAAAAACTTAATGGATTTGAATCTCTTTACCAAAAGCCATTACTTCTGGAGTAGCCAAATGTTTCAGTTCAAGTAAGAACCTTGGTACACTGATAACCAAATGATTTTGAGCAAATCACCAGCTTCCAACGGATTTGATTTGTCTTTACCAGAAGCCGTTTGCTTCTGGACTAGCCAACTCTTAGATAAATTATCAATATTATCTTTGGTGAGCTGATTACCAATTATGGTTTTTCCACTGCCTTTACCACAAGCCATAAACTTGCGGGCTAGCCAACTCTTCACTAATTAAAGATATGGTGAGCTGAACACCATACAATTTTGGGCAAATTGCAAGCCGTTAACGGATTTGATATATCTTTACCAAGAGCCGTTTGCTCCTGGATTAGCCAATCCTTTTGTTTATTAGACATGGCGGACTGATAACCATAAGTTGAGTAAGTGTAAAACACTTACTCCAAAAAAAAATTTTGGCCAAAAATGGGGGAATTGGGCGGTATAATTACATGATAAAATTCGTGAGAATTCCCCCCCACACTTAGAAATGAATATTGCCCTCAATATTCAAAGTACCGGCTGTTATGCCGAAACTGAGAACGTAAAAGGGAAATACTACGGCCATTATTTTGAATGTTTTTTTTTTTTTTTTTTGAAATATTATATACAACAGCGGGGGGCAACTCCCCCACACTAGGGTGGTAGAAAGATAGAAAGAAGTCAGAAATATGGGTGAAAACCCATATGGCATGCTACTGTTTTTGATTCCCGAGTCGCTAGCTTGACTCGATCCCCGCATTCATTGGTTCATGGGGAAAGTTTGTAGATCCGGGACAACCATAGAAGGAATGTCCTCTCCAAAATAATGCTTCAATCGATGACCATTCACTTTAAAGTTTGGACCATCGGGTTGAGATAACTCAATGGTTCCATATGGAAATACTTTAGTGATGGTGAATGGTCCAGACCAGCGGGATTTTAGTTTTCCCGAGAAAATCTTCAATCTTGAGTTGAAAAGAAGGACTCGATCACCGACGTTGAAAACGCGGTTTTTGATTTTTGAGTCATGAATCTTCTTTGTCTTTTCTTTGTAGATCAAATAGTTCTCGTATGCTTGATCACGGAGTTCATTTAATTCATTCATTTGAACTTTCCAGTGATCACCAGCTGTCTGAATATCGAAGTTGGCATGTTTCAAGGCCCAGTATGCCTTGTGCTCAAGCTCAACCGGCAGATGACATGCCTTCCCGTATACAAGCTTGTATAGAGTACACCCGATGGGTGTTTTATAAGCTGTACGGAAGGCCCAGAGTGCGTCATCTAGCTTATCCGACCAAGAGGCACGGTTTTCGCCAACCGTCCTCTCCATAATTCTTTTAATCCCCCGGTTGGAAACTTCCACTTGCCCACTTGTTTGGGGGTGGTACGCAGTAGAGAGACGGTGAGTTACACCATACTTTTGCATGACTCTATCAAACTGGTCATTGCAGAAATGCGTACCACGATCACTGATTATGGCTCGTGGAGTTCCAAACCTAGCAAAAAGAGATTTTAAGAATTTCACAACAACTCGGGCATCATTGGTAGGCAAAGCTTTTGCTTCAACCCATTTTGACATATAGTCAACGGCCACGAGTATGTATTTGTTACCGCGAGAAGAAGGAAATGGCCCCATAAAGTCAATGCCCCAGATGTCAAAAATCTCACACACTTGAATGACATTTTGCGGCATTTCATTTCTTTGTGAGATATTCCCGTGACGTTGACAAGCGTCACAGGTTTTGACAAATTCATGGGCATCCTTATAAATCGTGGGCCAATAGAATCCGGAATCAAACACCTTCTTGGCGGTGTAGTTGGGGCTATGATGTCCCCCAGTAGGTCCAGAATGGCAAGCCTTGAGAATGTCATTGGCTTCCTGACCATACACACATCGCCGGATGACTTGATCCGCGCAAATTTTGAACAAGTAGGGGTCGTCCCAGAAATAATGTTTCACATCTTTAAAGAATTTGTTTTTCTGTTGGGACGACATCCCTTTCACCACAAAGTTACCCGCATGGTAATTTGCAAAGTCAGCAAACCATGGGGTAGAAGAGTCTCCACGAAAAGAAACCACATTGAGTGTTTCGAGAGGAAATGTTTCATTTATTTCCTTTTTCTCAAACACATCTTGGTGAGGGTTTTCTAGACGGGACAGATGATCAGCAGCAAGGTTCTCAGCTCCTTTTTTATCACGTATAATGATATCAAATTCTTGCAGGAGGAGAACCCAACGGAGCAATCTCGGCTTTGCATCTTGTTTTGCAAAGAGATATTTGAGAGCCGAGTGATCCGTATACACCACGCATTTGGTCAATATAAGGTATGGCCGAAACTTCTCAAACGCATACACCACAGCTAATAATTCTTTTTATGTAGTGGTGTACTGGGTTTGAGCTTCCGTCATAGTTTTACTTGCGTAGTGAATAGGCTGAAAATGCTTGGTTTTACGTTGCCCCAAGACTGCACCGATAGCAAAATCACTTGCATCGCACATGAGCTCAAAGGGTAAATCCCAGTCGGGGGCAACTAGAATGGGTGCTTCCGTAAGCTTTTTCTTTAATGTCTCAAAAGCTTCGATGCACTCAGGAGAGAAGATAAAAGGAGCATCTTTTTCAAGAAGATGGGTCATAGGCCGAGCGATTTTAGAAAAATATTGTATGAATCTGCGATAAAACCCGGCATGACCAAGAAAACTCCTAATACCTTTGACGGTAGTAGGATGAGGCAATTTGGCAATAACATCAACTTTTGCTCTATCTACCTCAATCCCGTTTTTGGAAATCTTATGGCCAAGGACTATGCCTTCTTTGACCATAAAGTGGCTCTTCTCCCAATTTAGACATAGATTGGTGTCTTCACACCGTTGAAGCATTCTTTCTAAATGGGAGAGACATGTTTGAAACGAGTCCCCAATGACCGAGAAGTCATCCATAAACACCTCCATTGTTTCCCCGATCATGTCGTGGAAAATTGCCATCATACATCGTTGAAACGTGCCAGGAGCGTTACATAGGCCAAAAGGCATACGTCTGTAGGCAAATGTTCCGTATGGGCAGGTGAATGTGGTCTTTTCTTGATCCAGCGGATCAATGGGGATCTGAAAGTAACCCGAGAAACCATCAAGGAAACAATAGTATTCGTTCCCTGCTAATCTCTCAAGCATCTGATCCATGAAGGGTAGAAGAAAATGGTCTTTACGGGTGGCTTCGTTTAACTTGCGATAGTCAATACACACACGCCATCCCGTAACCAATCGAGTTGGAATTAACTCGTTTTCTTCATTTGTGACAACAGTTATGCCACCCTTTTTTGGAACGCAATGAATTGGGCTAACCCAAGGACTATCAGAGATCGGGTAAATTAAACCGGTATCAAGAAGTTTAAGAACCTCTTGTTTGATAACCTCATGAATCTTAGGATTCACCCTTCTCTGATGTTGGACTGCTGGTTTGAAGTCATCCTCCATTAAGATTTTGTGAGTACAAAACTCAGGGTTGATACCCTTAATGTCGGAGAGTTTCCAAGCAATTGCTTGCTTGTGTGACTTCAAGACCTTTATGAGAGCAGTTTTCTCCTCCTCAGTTAAGTCTTTAGCAATTATGACGGGTAATTTATCATCACCCTCCAAGAATGCATACTCGAGATGAGGAGGTAGGTCCTTAAGTTCAACCTCGGGAAATTCTTCAGTAGATGTTTGTACTGATTTGATTTCCTCAATCGTGATCTCTTTCGGAGGGAATGAAGGTAATGGATCTTCATTTAACAATTGCTCAAGATAAAGAATATCTCCCTCCGAATCATAAACACCATCAATTCCAGGCGGAATTGATTCATCACTAGCAAGAAATTCATCGATCTCTTCCAGAAAGAAGTCACCTCCCTCAAACGGAGTGAGAGAGGGGGAAGAGTCGGCAATGATAGGTTGAGAAGATGTGGTGGAATCCCCACTCACAGAATTATGAAGATAACCAAGAAACTCTTGAGAGTACTCCTCTAAAGCAATATCAATTACATCGACTCGATTAATTGATTCAGTATCATAATTTGAGGAGTACCTTGAAGTTTGATCAAGGTTAAAGGTAACAGCTTCATTACCCACACGTAACATGATTTCTTGCTCAAATACATCAATAAGAGCATGGCCCGTTCTCAGGAATCCTCGTCCAACAATGAGGGGAACCCGAGGATCGGCATCGAAATCAACAACCACAAAGTCAGCTGGAAAATGGAACTTTCCTACTTTCACGAATACATCCTCGGCGATGCCAAGAGGACGCGATATAGAACGATCTGCAAGCTCAAGAGTCATGCAGGTAGGAACAAGTTCTGGAAGAGAGAGCTTCTTCCATACTGAATAAGGCATCAGATTGATGCTTGCACCAAGATCAGCAAGGGCAAAGCATTCAATCATCCCTGGAAAAACACAAGGAAGAAGAAATTTTCCAGGATCTCCTAGCTTCTCGGGAAGCTTCTTTAACAGAACTGCTGAGCAGTTCTCGTTTAAAGGAGTTTTGGCCATTTCAAACAGCTTTTCCTTGTTGCTTAGCATGTGTTTGAGAGTTGATGCAAACTTGGGCATCAGCATGATGGCATCCGCAAAGCTTATGTCAAAATGTAGCTCTTGGAAAATTTGAAATTTTTTTTCCATTTGATGACTAGCTTTCTCGCGGAGCTTTTGCTCATTTAAACGTGAGGGGTAAGGAATAGAAGTTTTGGATTTGGGGTTTCCAACTGGAGGTTCAAAAACAACTCCAGGTTTGGTTTTGGGTTTCGGGACAACCTGAGGATGGACATTGCTGGTACCTCCGTTATCAGTAGGAAGTTCCTTGTCCTTTGTCGCCTCAGGTTCACTTTCCACTACCTTCGGGAGAGAAGAAGAAAAGGTAGTAGGAATAGCGGGTCCATGATATGAAGCACCACTTCTGGTTGTGATCGCCTTTGCATCGCCCCTCGGATTAGCGATCGTGTTGCTAGGTAAAGTACCTGAGCCCGAGGGTCGATCATTTAAAGACTTCTTAGTGTCAGAAATCTGGCTAACCAACAACCGATTCATTTCCTCTTGGGATTTCATGAATTGTTTCAACAACTCATCAGATGATGGTCCAGTTGGAACAATGGCTTGATTTTGCACAGGAAAATTCTGGCCTCTATTGTTTGGATTAGGGCCCTGATTCTGAAAATTTCCTTGATTATTGCCATGAAAATACCCTGGGTTGAAATTTCCCTGACCTGGGTTTCTATTAAAATTTCCTTGATGTTGGAAGTTTTGATTTTGATTTTGAAAACCGTTGTTTGGACTAAAATTACCTTGGTTTTGAAAACCTTGGTTTGTTCTGTTCTGATTTTGATTACGGTTTTGGTTGAAACCGGGAGGTCCATGGTAGTGGTTAGGACGGTGGTTCGGGTCTATAGGAGCACGATATTGGTTGCCTCCCTGATTAGAAATCCCGCCCACAACATTAGCTTCGAAAGGGTTACCATCGGTGGCCATACAGTTGTAGTAGGCATGGGGGCCACCGCAAGTAACACAGACTTCCACTTTCTTAACTTCAGCAGGAGGTGAAGTTTGTGGAAAAGAGACTTTCTTTTGGTTGGAGAGAACCAAAGCTTGAATTGCTTCCGTGAGTTTGTCAATCTTAGCATCGGTGCTAGATTGACTCACGGGCGATGAAGAAGAAGGACCAACACTGACTTGGGAAACAACCGGTTTGCTTCGTTCAGTGCGGACTTTAGACTTGTTTTCAATGACCGCTAAAGCTTCTTTGACAGTTTTGCTCAAGAAATTTCCTCCAGCGGAGGAATTGAGAGAATCTTGATCAGATCGACTCACTCCATTATAGAAAGTATCGAGTTGCATCAACTCGGAGAAACCGTGGTGAGGACATTTGCGGAGCAATTCCTTAAAACGATCCCACGATTCACTGAAGGATTCATCAAACTTTTGAGTGAACTTGATGATTTCATTTTTAAGACTCATGGTTTTGGAAGGTGGATAAAACTCGTTCACAAATTTCTTCACCAAGTCTTCCCATGTCTCGATTGATTGAGGGGGTTGTTTTTCAAGCCAAATCCGGGCTTGCCCCTCAAGAGAAAATGGGAACAGAAGAAGCTTAACAGCATCAGTAGGGACATTCTTGTATTTGATGGTAGATGCAATCTTGTTAAACCATCGAATATGAGCATTAGGATCATCCCGCTCAAAACCATAGAACTGACTTGAGGTTACAAGATTCAGTAACCCAGTTTTGAGTTCAAAATTTTCAGCCACAATGGCTGGGATAACAATAGCATCTCTATACCCGTCGATGGGTGCCTGGAGAAGCTCACACATAGGGCGTTCTTCCGCCATGATAACGGAAGTAGTGTGAGCAGTCCGGATCTCAGATCCGACTGATGGAGCAGAAAGTCTACGGACACGCCTTCTTGGAATCTTGACAAGCTCACGAAATGGGCTCACAGATCTAGAAGAGCGAGTGCGCATACACTAGAGTTAACTCCAAGAGATCTCAGAGTTAAGGAAAGGAATGGGAATTATGAAAATGTTTTTGATGAGAATGGGAATTATGAAGGGAATTATGAAAATGGGGTAAGAAGAATCTTTTTGAGTTTTCTGGTTCTGAAAAGTAGATATAACAACAAATCCAATTAAAACAAAATCGAGGCAAAACAACAGTGAACTTAACCAATAATCACAAGATGAATGGCTTCTTTGAAAAAGGTACACCAATCACAAGGACACAAAGGCAAGTTTTAATCTTTGGTTCGGGAACTTATTATGGTCGTACCCCCAGTTAGGTAGTACACTGCCTTGGTTTGCGGTGGTAATCTTTTATGTTGTTATTATTAAACAAAGAAAATGACAAATCTTTTTGTATTTTTATCTTTGATACATATATAGAAACAAAAGGAAAATATTTTTGTGTTTTATACGTTTTTGGATGTTTTTGGGTTTTTGGATTTTTTATAAGAAAATATAGATATATATATAGATACAGATGGATGGTATGAACAAAGAGTGAATATTCAAATCACTAATCTGCTAAACGGAAGATAATTAGCACAGCTCCCCGGCAGCGGCGCCAAAATTTGATCGGTCCCGAACCGTCAAGTTATCTCACACAAGCTAGCCACTTGTGAATGGCTAACCGTAAGCAACTTAAAACAGTTCAGACACCAATGCAATGAAGATCAGGAGAGTATAGTGTTTCCCCGGGTCGTTATGTCCCAACGAGCTGTGCGAGAATAGTCAAACGTGTAGTGATCGAGAAGATTTGAACGAAAAAGAGTTTTGATTTATTATAACTACAGAAAAAGTATATAAATTACAAGGGCTTAAATGCAAATTGAATAAAATTAAAAAAGATAAAATATATTAAATAAACGCTATCACTATTTGCAAAATGATGTTTTTGATTTTTCTTTTATAAAACTTAAATTAAAAACTACGTGACGTACAAAAGAAAATGTAAAATTGCAACAATATTAATCCTAAAAATATGAAAATGATATTTTTACAATCCTAATGATAAAAGAAAATTTATAGAAAAAGAAAATTATTTTTAAAACTATTTATCTAATTATTATTAATTAAAAACTATTTTTAACTATTTAATAATAACCTAAAATACAAGAAATTATGAAATAAAGCTATAAAAATAAAATTATGACTTGGAAAAATCTAAAATAACAAAAGAGAATTTTCAAAACTAATTTTGTATTTTTATGATTATTTTTGTATTTTCTATGAGTTAAAAACTATTTAAAATTACTTAAATTGCTTAAAAATACAAATTTAATTAAGAAAAATCTGGAAAAATATTTTTTTGACTTTTTATATTTATCTTAATCTAAGAAAAATGAAAAATTATTTTTTTGAAGTTTTTCTGAATTAATTGTATTAAAAGCTAATTAAAAATGCTTAAAAACTGTTTTTAATGAAGAAAAATAGCAAACAGTTATGGAAAAATATGAAAAATTCAGGAAAAGTCTAAATTAATATTATGAATCTAGGAAAAATATAAAAACAGAGTGTTGTGTGCAAGAATATGAAACTGCAATGCAAAGTGCTTATGAATAAGCACTTGTATTAAGCAAATGAACACAATAAGCTACCAAACTGAAACAGAAGCTACAATAAGCTAAAAGTACTCAAAATGAACTAAAAACAACTACTCTAAACCACTGAATTGCAAACTACAAAGATTTGGTTATTAGAACTCAAGTGCCAAAATCAGTTTTTACCACTACTTTGGAAATTGCAAATAAGCTACTCAATAAGCTAAAATTGAAAAACAGAAGTGGGAACCTCAAGAAGACCTGGCTAGCTATGTCTAAACCACAGATGAGCCCTGGATGAGCTCTGATGAGCTTGGTGCAAGCCCTACACAAAACCTGTGCACACTCAGTTAATACTGAGTTTGTGCACAGGGGAAGTAAGACCCAATTGACAAGCTCATTTGGAGCTTTTAAAAAATTGACAAAAATCTACAAAAATGATAATAAAAAAATAGACCAACTGAAGTTTTAAAACTCCAAGTTTCACTTGATTTGACCCAGAAGTGAAGCAATTAAAAATCAACTCAGTTGGGCTCAAAATGACTTTTTCAGCTTTGACTTTTCAACAGTTTGGAGATTTTGACTTTTGTGAGATTAGAACTCAATTTGTGGATTGATGTTGATGATTTTTGGTGAAATGAAACTAATGCAATCTATTTCTATGATATCTAAGCACAAAACAACCTTTTGATTTTATAAAATCCCAACAGTTAAGCTATTAAGACAGTTGAATGAGATTTTGACTTTGAGCCTTTGCAGGTGCAAAATGATGACTGCAATGAGTTCAATGGAACTTAACACACCTACAACAACAGGTCTTAACTACTGAACAAATCTCAAACACAGATAATGCAGCAAATCCAAACACTATTTTAAACCACTGATTTGTAATAAAAATGAGATAACCACTGAACTAGTTATTGCAGACACTTAAACTGAATTTACTTATCCTAATTACAACTTAATAAACAGATAAAAACTATTTCTAACCATAGATACAAATTATGCAGTGAACATGAGAATGGACTTACATTTGGTCCTAGCCACAGTGGCTTGCCAAAGAACACAGGATCCACTAACCTATTCTAAACCATAAAACAACTCAATAACAACCCAAATCCATGCTCTGCATCACCATTATCCATTTCCAATACCTGATGAGCCCAGTTTGACTTTCGTTGACCAAGGATGAGAATTGCTTGAAACTGAATTCCAAGCTTATCAAAAGCTATAATGAGCTTAAGTAAGCTTGTTTGACTTTAACAATAAGCTATTTGAAGCTTGGAAACAAAAGTTTGAAATTGAATTCCTTAACAGTAAGCATAGAAACTTGAATTTATATTAAAACTTTGATTTGATACTAGAAACTGGATTGTATTGATAAAACAACTTAATTTGATTACATAAGAACAGAAAATTACAACTTTAAACTTAAATTAAAACTTTAACACTAAAAACGACATACATAAATATTGAAAAACTAAGTACTCTCTTTGCTCCACTCCTCTTGCTTCTTTTTATACACCAAATGACTTTCCTCTCTCCTCTGAGCAAATCCCACTTGATTTTCTGACCATTGGATGGCTTGAGCTCTTCTTAGCCATTGATTTGGTTTTGGCGGGAAAAGGTATTTTGACAGTGGGGAGAGATTGAGTGTTTTTGGGGAGGAAGCATTTAATGCGTTTGGCTGTTAGGTGCTTGGAGGGGGAACAAAGTGTGGAGTAGGGTGGAGTTGCAGGTATAGGTGGGTGAAGAGGAGACAGTGGAGGGAAAAGGGTGGCTGGGTGGTTTTATTTTAAACCGTGGGTATTTTGGGCAAACGGGTTGGATCGGGTATTGGATAAAGGGATTGGACCGGGTCAAAGGGTTTAATTTGGGCTTGGGCTAGGTCAAAGTTAGTCTTGGACCAAGGATTGGATTTGAATCCGATTTCAACACTAGGGACCAATTGTGTAATTCTGAAAATCCAGGGACCAAAGCTGTAATTTATGAAGAGTATTATCCAAGGGCCAAACATGTTATTTCAAATAATCCAAGGATCATTTTTGCCAATTGTGAAATTCCAAGGACTAAACATGACCATTTTTAAATCCAGGGATCAAAACTTTTGGAACTTTTCACCAAAGGACTAATTATGATTTCAAAAGGACCTTTGGTGACTTTGCTTTTAAAATAAGTGCTCAGGGACTATTTTTGACAACTTTTGAAACTTGGGGGACTAAAACTGCCAATTATGCAAACTTAGCTCATTTTTCATCTGATTTTAAACATTTTTGCATCTGAAACATATAAAATATACTTTTGAGATATTTTCAGTATTTTGATGCATTACTGAGCATTTTTAAACGTTTTGCAGTTCAGATTTGACCAAAAATGATGAGTATTTACACACTCATCAATGGCCTTCAGAAAACATACTTGCTTTGTTAGAGAACTTGATGGTGCGGAACTTCTCAGAGGAACTCGTTGTTCAAACCTATACACCATCTCCATCGAAGATATGATGAAATCTTCACCCATCTGCTTGCTGTCAAAGGCTTCCAAAACTAAGTCATGGCTATGGCACCGTCCTCTCAATCACTTAAACTTTGGTACCATAAACAATCTTTCCAGAAAAGACTTAGTAAGAGGATTACCCAGATTAAAGTATGAAAAAGATCATCTTTGTTCAGCTTGCCAATTGGGAAAAAGCACTAAATATGCCCACAAACCAAAACCCACAAACTCAGTAATGGAAGTTCTTCATACCATTCATATGGATCTGTGCGGACCAATGAGAGTGCAAACGATAAATGGGAAGAAATACATTCTAGTAGTTGTTGATGACTACTCTCGATTTACTTGGGTAAAGTTTTTGAGGACAAAGGATGAAACTCCAGATGTCATCATCAAACTTATCAAACAGCTTCAGGTTCGACTCAACAATATTGTTAGAATTGTTCGAACAGACAATGGCACAGAGTTTGTTAACAAAGACTTAATTCAGTTTTATGAAAGTGTTGGAATCAGTCATCAAAGAAGTGTTCCACGAACTCCTCAACAGAACGGTGTAGATGAAAGACGAAATCGAACTCTTGTGGAAGCCGCAAGAAAAATGCTAATTTATTCAAAGATTCCACTGTTTCTATGGGCTGAAGCCATTGCCACTGCTTGCTACACCCAAAATCGTTCCCTTATTCACACCTCTCATGGAAAAACTCCATACGAACTTGTCCATAAACGAAAACCTGATCTATCCTACCTTCGTGTGTTTGGTGCTTTATGTTACCCAACTAATGATGGTTAAGATTTAGGTAAACTAAAAGCTAAAGCGGACATTGGAGTATTTGTAGGTTATGCACCAAACAGAAAAGGATACCGAATCTACAACAAGAGAACCCGAAATATCATGGAAACAATTCACGTTACGTTCGATGAGCTGACCGGTCAAATGGCTCCAGGACAATCCAGTTCTGGACCCTCATTTCAACCTTTATCAAGTAGTCCTATCAGTTCTACTCTTGTTTCTAATCCCTCACCAGCAACTCCTTATGTACCTCCTTCAGAAGATGATTTGAAGAAATTATTTGATCCAATGTTTGATGAACACTATGAGCCAAGTGCTAATGATATGTCAGTTCATCAACAGAGGCTGCCTCTATCCCTGTCAATGAAGTTAACCCTTCAATTTCAATATCATTAAGTCAAGAAGCGCCTGCTGCTGATCACTCTGTCTCATCAACAAATCATCAATCATCGAGTGTACATAATGGAAACGTTGCTGCTGTTACAGATGATGAAAACCCTCTTGCTCCTCCAGAAGATGAACCCTTTGAAAACATATTTGCTCCTGAGTCATCATCATAACCATCTTCTTCAGGAGATATCAATTCTGCTACTTCAGTTCCTCAACAACAACCACATGAACACCTTAGAAAATGGACACATGATCATCCATTGGACAACATCATTGGAAACCTTTCCCGTCCAGTATCCACACGGAAACAACTTGCAACCGATGCCTTATGGTGCTTCTTCAACTCAGTACTCTCTAAGATCGAACCAAAAGACGTGAAAACTGCCATGAATGAAGACAGCTGGTTCAATGCCATGCAAGAAGAAATTCATGAGTTTGATCGACTAGATGTATGGGAATTAGTACCTGCTCCAGATTGTGCAATGATCATTGCTCTAAAGTGGATCTACAAAGTAAAACTTGATGAGCATGGTGATGTTTTGAAGAACAAGGCTCGATTGGTTGCAAAAGGATACCGTCAAGAGGAGGGTATTGACTTTGAAGAGTCATTTGCTCATGTTGCTCGTATCGAGGTAATCAGAATCTTCTTGGCTAATGCTGCAAGTAAGAAAATGGTAGTCTATCAGATGGATGTAAAGACGGCGTTTCTTAACGAAGATCTTAAAGAAGTCGTATACGTCAGCCAACATGAAGGCTTTGTGAATCCAGAGTATCCTACTCACGTTTATCGTTTGAAGAAGGCTCTTTACGGTTTAAAGCAAGCTCCAAGGGCATGGTGTGATAGGCTATCAAAATTTCTTATATCTATTGGATTCAGCAAAGGAGCAGTTGATCTGACATTGTTCACCAGGAAGTCAGGCAAACATTTAATTCAAGTTCAAATATATGTTGATGATATTATCTTTGCCTCGACTGACCCTAATGAGTGTGACCGTTTTTCAAATGAAATGGGTTCTAAATTTCAAATGTCAATGATGGGACAAATGTCATTTTTCTTGGGATTACAAATTTCACAAAGTCCCGGAGGCATTTTTCTAAATCAATCTAAATATGCAAATGAGATTTTAAAGAAATTTGGATTTGATTCTAGTGACCCTGTTGACACTCCCATGATAGAGCGTACTAAACTAGATGAGGACCACTCAGGGATCATGGTAGACCAAACGAAATATCGTAGTATGATCGGATCCCTGATGTACCTCACAGCTAGTCGACCATACATCTTGTTCGCTGTTTGCATGTGTGCTAGATATCAGGCTAAGCCTACCAGAAAGCACCTTGAAGCAGTTAAACGGGTCTTTCGGTATCTCCAAGGAACCATAAATATGGGACTTTGGTACCCGAAGGACACCGGTATGTCACTAACAGCCTATGCAGATGCTGATCATGCAGGATGTCAAGATACTCGTCGAAGTACGTCTTGAGGTGCTCAGTTTTTGGGTGATAAGCTTGTGAGCTGGTCTTCAAAGAAGCAAATGAGTACTTCTATTTCCTCTACAGAGGCTGAATACATAGCCATGTCATCTTGTTGTGCTCAAATCCTATGGATGAGATCCCAATTATCTGACTATGGCTTTGAATTCAACAAAATCCCTCTGTACAGTGATAATAAAAGTGCTATTGCTCTCTCATGCAACAACGTACAACACTCACGAGCAAAGCACATCGACATTCGACATCATTTCATCAGGGAGCAAGTAGAAAACGGTGTGGTGGAACTATACTTTGTGAGGACTGAATACCAGTTAGCAGATATCTTCACCAAAGCCCTTCCTAGAGAACGTTTTGAGTTTATCCTTCCACGACTTGGTCTTAAGAGCCTACAACCGGAAACACTCAAACGTCTTCAAGAGGAAGAAGAGGAGTAAAAGGTTTTCCTTCATAAATCTCTTGTATATAGTTATTCGAAAAACAAAATACAAAATTTCAAAACCTTCAAAAAGCAAATAGAGAAATATAAAACTTAAAAAAAAAAAAAAAAAATCCGTAAAAAATTGAAAAATCTTGAAATTTTTTAAAAAATATTGTCTTTCTGTCAAATTCGATAATATCTACGGTCTTTGTGATGTCATTCAAAGAATGACACGGGACTTTAGATGTTGTTCGAATGTTTAAAAAAAAATTTGGGAGAAATTGAAACTATGGTTTATTGTCATTTCAGGCAGTAACCCGTTTTTCAAAGAAAGAACAGAGCCATGCTTTATCTTGTTTTTCAAATCTCATGCTCTGATTCTATAAACAATTACTTACTATCTAATGAAAACTAATTGCTTTGAAAAATAACTCGGACTCTATTTTTGAAAATCATCTGGACTTAACATTTGTCAAAAACATCTATCTCTCAATCAACAACTTATGTCATTGATTGAGGGGGAGAATGATTTCAATTAAATCAAAAGGTTATTTGTCATATAATTGTTTTCAAAAGATAATCATGCATGTTTAATCAATGGAGTTTAAAGTCTCAAAATCCGATCAACATCAGTTAAAACGTTTTCATAATCAAGTCACAATTCTCCTTAAAAGCTTTCAAAATCAATTTAAATCAATTGGGATCACAAATCTCAAATGATTTGATAATTGTGATCGGGGAAGAATTTGTGATTTAAATTGGATTTAATCTGGTAATTCGGTAAATGGTTTTATAAGGATGTACAGGCTCTCCTTCCCACATGTGCCAAATGATTTCAAATTTTCCATGCACATGTTAAGGGGGAGTGATCCGCTCCCAAACAGTCAAGTTTTATCACTAAAGCCGGCCACTTGTGAATGGCCGACCGTAACAAACTTAAAACGGTTTAGAAGCAAATGCAATGAAGATCTGGGGAGTATAGTGTTTCCCCGGGTCGTTATGTCCCAGCGAGCTATGCGAAGAATCACCCAACGAATAGTGATCGAGAGATTTGAACGGAAAAAAGGGATTTGGATTATTATAACTACAGAAAAAGCTCATAAACTAAAGGGGCTTAAATGCAAATTAAAGAAAGTTAAAAAGATAAAAAATATTAAATAAACGCTATCACTATTTTTACAAAATGATGTTTTTGATTTTATGTTTTTATAAAACTGAATTAAAAACTACGTTACGTACAAAGGAAAATGTGAAACTGAAGCAGTATTAACCCTAAAAATATGAAAATGATATTTTTACAAACCTAATGATAAAAGAAAATTTATAGAAAAATAAAATTATTTTTACAACTATTTAATTAATTACTATCAATTAAAAACTATTTTTTACTATTTAATATTAGCCTAAAATACAAGAAAATATGAAATAAAGCTAGAAAAATAAAATTAAGACTTAGAAAAATCTAAAATAACAAAAGAGAATTTTCAAAACTATTTTTGTATTTTTCTGATTATTTTTGGATTTTCTAGGAATTAAAAACTATTTAAAAATACTTAAATTACTTAAAAATACAAATTTAACTAAGAAAAATCTAGAAAAATATTTTTTTGTCTTTTTATAATTATCTTAACCTAAAAAAAATGAAAAATTATTTTTTTGAAACTTTTCTTAATTAATTGCAATAAAAGCTAATTAAAAATGCTTAAAAACTAATTAAAATCAAGAAAAATAGCAAACTGACTTGGAAAAATCTAAAAATTTCAAGAAAAGTCTAAAATAATATTTAGAATCTAGAAAAAATGGAAAAACAGATGGTTGTGTACAAGAAATAGCAACTGCTATTGCAAGTGCTTATAAATAAGCACTTTGAATAAGCCAAAGACCACAAAAAGCCACCAACTGATTACAGAAGTTCTAATATGCTACAATAACCCAAATGCAACTAAAAACAACAAGCCATACCCTCTGAATAGCAATCTACACAGATTTGACTTATTGAGCTTATTGTGCAAAAACAGTTTGAGGAGCTCAGTTGCAGCCAAAGAATAAGCACTCAAATAAGCTAGAATTCAAAAACCAAATATTGGACCCTAAACAAGACCTGGCTGACTACTTGTGAACCAAATACCAACCCTAGACAAGCTCTTATGAGCCCTGTGCAAGCCTGCACAAAACTGAGAAAAACTCAGTTTATGCTGAGCTTTGTGAACAGGGGAATTAGGACCTAAAAGAGAAGCTTGTTTGGAGCTTTTAAAAAATTTGCAAAATTCTACAAAAATGGTGATAACAAAATAGACCAGCTGAACTTCTTAAACCTACAATTTCATTTAATTTGACCCAAGAATGACTCCATGAAAAATCACTCTAGCTTGGCTCAAAACAGGTTTTTCAAGTTTTTGACTTTTTGACAAAACTGAAAAGTTGACTTAATTGAGGTTTGAATCCATTTTGTGAACTGAGATTGATGTTTACTGGTGAAATAAGACTAATGCAATCTATATCTAAGAATTTTAAACACAAAACAAGAGTTTTGATTTCCAAAAACACAACAGTTAAACATTAGAGACAGATTTTGTGTAATTTTGACTTTCAGAGCTTGCAGGCACAAAGTATTGACTGATAAGAGTATACTAGAACTAAACAAACCACAAACAACAAAAGTCTATCACTGAATACACCTCTAACACAGTTTAAGCTATAAATCCAAACACACCTTTAATCAACTGTTGTGAAAGTTAAATGAGCTAATCAATGCACCAACTTGTTTTAATGATCAAACTAAGTTCTCCTAGCCTAATTACAACTTAATACACAGATTTTAACTACTTATAACTACTAAAACAGATTATGCTTATGAAACTTTGAAAGTCACTTACAAATGTCCTTAGCCACAGTGGCTTGCCACTGCACACAATGAACCACTAGCCTAATCTAAACCAACCAAACTGCTTCTAAATCAACCCAAATCCATGCTGCATCAACCCATTTCCCTTTCTGCATCATTTTTGCCCCTATTTTGACTTTTGTTGACCAATATCCAAAGTTGCATGAAATTTAAATGTGAGCTTATAAAAGCTTTGATAAGCTTGTAGAAGCTTGTTTGAGCTTAAAAACAGGTTACTGAGAGCTTGTACATAAGATTTGGAAATGGAAATTTTCAACAGTGGACATAGAATATGAATTGTAAACACAAACTGAAATTGATGCTTGAAATTAGTTGCAATACACTTAAACACTTTAGTTTGATACAAATTAACAAAATATTACAGGTTTTACACTAAATTAAAAGCTTTGTATTAAAAACGACATAAGTAAAAATAAAAAACTACAAGACTCCTTTTCTCTTGCTTCCCTTAGCTTCTTTTATAAACCAAACTTCTTCTCTCTCAACTCTGATTAATTCCCATCATTTTCTTGACCATTGGATTGCAAGAATTGATCTTGGCCATTGAAACAGATTTTGGCGCCAAAACTTGTATTTGACAGTTGGGGTTGAGTGAGGGGATGAGAGGTGCATTTAATGCATCTTGGAGGTTAGTTGAGGGTGGGGGGACATGGAAAAGTGGAGGTGAGGAGGGGGGATGGGAGGGTGAAGTGTTGCAGGCTCAGCAGTTGAGAAGAAGACTTTGGCGCCAATGGGATGTTTGACTATTTGGTTTGACCGGGGTATTAATAATGCAAGGGGTCCAAATTGCATATTGACAGGGGGTCCAAAGGCTAAAAGGCAGGGTCCATTTTGTTTGTGACAAGGGTCAAGGGCTTGTAAAGGTTTTTAATAAACAAGGACTTGATGTGTAATTTCTGAAATTCAAGGACCTAGGCTGCCATTTTGCAAAGTTGCTCTAAAGGACCAAAAGTGACAAGCTTTAATAATTCGAGGACCAAACTTGACATTTTCAAATTTCCAAGGGCCAATTTTGCCAATTTTGAAACTTGGAGGACCAAACTTGTAATTTCTCAAAACTTTTGATATTTTTCACCAAAGGACTAATTTTGACAACTTATGATTTTAAAAGGACCTTTGGTGATTTTTCTTTTGAAATTAGGACTCAGGGACTATTTCTGACAATTTAAGAAACTTGGGGGACTGAAACTGCCAATTATGCAAACTTTGCTCATTTTTCATCTGATTTTAAACATTTTGCATCTGAAACATATAAAATGCAATTTTGAGATATTTTCAGTATTTTGATGCATTTCTGAGCATTTTTAAACGTTTTGCAGTCCAGATTTAACCAAAAATGATGAGTATTTACACACTCATCAGGGAGCATCTATCTTAAACCACAAAGATTTGAAACGTGATCAATTTATATCAATGTGCAGTCTTTTCCTAATATGTGCAAAACATTTTCAAATATCTATGCACATATTGAGGGGGAGCAACTATTTTGAAAACCACATTCTTTATATAACTACTCTTAAATGCAAGCCAACCCCTCAAAGATGAAAATTATTTCTATTACAAAATGATGCTTGATGCACATGTTGAGGGGGAGCTCTTGTTCTAAAAATATCAAAAACAATTCATATACAAAATGCTTTGATAATATATCACAAGTATCTGGATTGATTTTCAAATGGTTTTCAATTGGTTCCAATGGCAGATGAACTATACCAAATAGACCAGCCAACTTTACTTTATGTATGGTGATATTAGGACGATAAGGTTAGGTATTTGTTCCCATGATCCGCCAGAACCGGAGGGATCTACCCAGGGACAATCCACTAGATAGTGTAGAAGTCCTTTGGTATACTGAAAAAAAGGAGAAAAATGAGATATGGGAAGAGTGCAGACTAAGACTGAGCTAGTACTGGAATAAACCCATCAAGGTTCTAGTTATGAAGTCTCGGTAAGCACTGAAGGGGTTGAAGAATGAAAAAGAATTGAATGAGAAAAGGGTGAAAATAAATAGCCCTCTAATTATTCAACCTCAGGGCAGATACCGGGTTCAATTCATATGCTACTGGTGGTTACCAAGGTAACATCGGTATTAAAGACAAGACGTCATGGACCCAGTGATGCACTGCACTTCAACTTACCAAACCACTCAAGTTCCTCTTAAAAGGACTTGTTTCCTTCTCACGGGGAACCAACATAATCTATCGACTTTCTCTTAGAGATTGTTGATATTGAAGAAGGAGACCCTCTCCCTAGTCTCCGAAATAGGATCCAAATATGCACAATTGACTCTAGAGCCACGAGATCATCTATAAATCTCATTAGGACACATTCAATAAAGACTCTCTGTTTCACACAATGTGGAAAGAGAGATTATATCTTATGAGTCCTAGGCATTATCCTTGTGGTATTGCCAGAACATCTGAGTGATATGCAAACATTTTCACAATGAAGATGGAAAGCCTTCTGGAGCCAACATCAAACAAGCTCCTGGTGGTTGGCATGTGAGATCTATTCAATAGATCAACCATGTGACAACTGAACAGAAACAATGGGGCGATTCAATATTTTAAATCAATCCTGGTTCAGGTTATGGATTGACGGATACCTTTGAAAAACCGGTCGTTGTGCTTAAAAACTCTTTTCTTTAGCACATCGACTGTGTACAAATATTTCAAAATAAAAGGTGTTTATGATTGATAATTGATTTTTTATTAAAACCTTCGTTGTATTGCAAAAACAATTTCTATTGAGCGATACACGATTGTTTTTCAAATCTCTTTTTATCAATCAGTGAATCTCAATTCGCTGGTTCACTCACTCTGTGTTGTCTTCTTTGAGATGTTTCGGTTTGAGAACAGCTAGAGCTGCTGCGAAACCCTGTCAAGGAAATTCTTCGGAATTTTACCTGATCACAGGCAGTACTTGTACTGATCAACGGGGAACCATGGTCCGTGTACCTCAATTCAACGAAAGTGATCAAAGACACTTTCGTGGACTTTATTGCTAACTGTTGTATGCAGGTACGCCCGGCGTTTGCAGCTGATCAGAATGAAGCAGTCAATCCATAGCCGCATGCTCACACAATACATTCATTTCTTAAGAAATCATGATAAAGTGCATCAATGACTCTGATATTTTCACTCCATGCTTCTGCTACACTGCTGCCAATATCATGAATCAACGAATGTTTCCGCTACTCTGATGAGAATATATCATGATCCAGAATGTGAGCATGTCGGTCCATAAGTCACAACATCACATAATACCAACACCACAATGGAAGAGTCAGAGATTTATGATAGTTGATGATCTCAAAGCTGGCTCAAAACTCATTATCACGTAGATCAGTTAAAGACCTCCACATTGATTATCCAAACATGCAATAATGAAGAATCAATGACTACGAGCTATAGAGCAAAGAACATTAACAAGAAACCAAGAACAATCTAATTGTAATATCTGTTTGTATTCAATGTATTTTTGAGGTGACCTCCCTTAGGGGGAGATTGTTAGGATTTAGTAAATCCAGTTATTAAAGAGTCGGTCACCTCAAGTATATGTATTCGTTAGAAAGCTCGTAGTCGTAGATTATTTAGTGTTAAGTAGTATTTAGTTAAGTAACACCGTGGAGGACGGACGGGTCTTTACCCACTGTATGCCTGATCCACAGCCCGTAGGTGGCGATTTATGTAAGAACCTCTCTACCTCCCAAGGTAGAGAGTTGGAGCTCATAATAAGATTTTTCTTTCTCTCACTAAAGTTCCCAACCTCTAACTTTCTCTCTCTAAAACATCATTTATACGCCTATTGTGTTTATGGTTTGATGTGTTTGTGAAATCCAATATGTTACAGATTGGTTGTCTCTTATCTTAATTGTGATATACCTAGTATTGCGATGGGTCATTCGCTGTGTTTTTAATGCTTGAGTAATCTTTGTGAACATTAGTTTATAATCACCTAGAGTTATTGTAGGCTAAACATCCAAAGATAACCTTAGAGTTAGTTTATGAATCCTAGAGATTTCGTAGGCAATAACCTTAAGGTAGTCTCAAAGAGTTAGGGAAAAATGCATACCCTACGACCTTAGAAGACACAACGCGTTAAAAATAAGGACGTGACAATTCAACAATCAATAGGAGATAACTAGGGAGTAGTAGCATCTAGGTAAACACATATTTAATCATCATACGAGCACACAACAATAGACATAGACTACCCTCACATTAGCTTAGTTAATTAGATAATTAGATAAGTAGAGTAATCGGTAGAAATACCACCCCCCAAATACAATACCTCGAGATTCGTACCTTTTAATTTTCTAAAAAAATATAAAAAAGATAAAAAATAATTTTCCTCAACCCCAACCTTAGCGTAGTAATTTCTCACTAACATTCCTATTCCCCTAGAGAACGATATCAATTCCCGAGGCTTACCCTAATACTATACTACAACGATTAGGTTCACTGCCTAGGGTGTTGAAAAACTTGCTCGACGAAAAGGAAGTTCCTTTGACCCCGAACGCACGTTGTACGCGTATCAAGTTTTTGGCGCCGATGCCGGGGAATAGAATAGCAAGTTAGATTTCCACCTCGTTTAGGTTCCCTTGCTTGATTCCTATCAAGTAAGATGTTTTCTCATTTTTTAGCTTCCTTGTAGTCTATCCGCCTTCTTCGTGACCTTTGTTAGTAATCCCATCACTTTTCATCATGGAAGGTGATAATCAACCGCCACTCATCAACCCACCACCAAATGACCCACCAAGAGGCCGTACTCTTGGTGAATACTCAAGACCAAGCCACCTAGGCTATAGAAACACCATTGAGCTTCCCGACCAAGCCCAAAATACGGCCCTTTGATCCGACACCATCCGGTTGGTGCAAAACGGATGTGCATTCCATGGACTTCGTTCCGAAGATCCTAATCAACATCTTAAGGATTTCCTTAAAATCGTAGATTCCATCGACCTCGATGCTACTACTCAGGAGACCACGCGCTTGCGTCTCTTCCAATTCTCTCTACATGACCAAGCTAGTAATTGGCTTGAGCGACTTCCCGCCGGCTCCATCTCAAGTTGGGATGATCTCACCTCTCGTTTCCTTGCCCAATTTTTCCCACCGGGGAGAACTACTAAGCTTAGACGAGACATCTTGACATTCCAACAAATTCAAGGCGAGTCTCTCTACGAGGCATGGACCCGATTCAAAGACCTGCTCTATAGAGTCCCTCATCACGGCATTGATCTTTGGCTTCAAGTCCAACTCTTTTATGATCATGTAAACTTCCCAACTAAGCGATCCATTGACCATGCGGCTGGTGGTAAACTTAGTGATCTCACCGCGGAAGAATCATGGGGTATAATAGAGGACCTTGCCCTCTATGACAACGAAAGTTGGAATGACCCCCGTGAGTTACCCAAAACTGTAAAGGCAATCTCCTTGCCTCACATTGACTCACAGCCTTCCGACCGTAGGATGCTCGAGCTTGAAGATCAAGTCAAATTCCTAATGAGCTCCTACGAAAATCCTAAGACTTCACGCCAATTGAACAAAGTTTCTTCCTTGTGTGAGCTATGTAGTGGTCCTCATGACACTCTTACTTGCACAAGACTCCCCGAACAAGCTTTCGTTGACTACGCATTCTCGCGTACCAATGGGACGGGAGGAAGATTCCCTAAAACACTCGGAACTAGGACTTTCAATGACGCCCGAGAAGCATGGAAGGGCAAACCAAAGAATTCACCTCTAATGATTTCTCATGGCCCCCCTCTCACGGCCCTAGCCAACAAAACATAGAAGGGATGTTGCAACACCTAGTTACATCCCAAGAAGCTCAAATAGCTAAGCTCTCGGACCGCTTTAACCAACAACAAGCCGAGATGGATAGGAAGATAGATAACCTTTTGAAAGCCATGACCAATAGTGATAGGAAGGTTAATGCTATCTCAACTCCCTAAGCTTCTGGTGTAGAAATTAAGGACCCAAGTAAGTTAGCCAAGCACGTTCAATTAGTCAATACCATCACCCTAGTGAAGCCTAATAGGACAAATGACGAAGTGAACCATGAGACGGTACTTGAGGTCAGTGAAACTCCTAAGAACGAATCGACCGATGAAATAGATGAAGTAGGCAATGACTATTTCAATAAGTTTCCTACGGAAGAGGAACTCTCTCGCCACCCATACTTAGTACGTGACCTCCGTCACATGTATGTTAGGAGAAGCCCTAGGATCAAGTTTGGGAACCCTTGGAATCTTAACATACCATGTTGCATAGGACACCTTTTGGTGGCAGAGGCTTACATTGATCACAAGTCCCCAATAAATATCATGACTAGCACCTACTATAATTGGGTAATAAAGAAGCCTATCCCAACTAGGCAAGATCCCGATAATCCTAGGGTTAGTTGCAATTTTCTTGGTAGTGTTAAGGGATTGCCCGTCTATGTAGGTAGTTTCACATTTCCTACGGATTTCATAGTTGTGAATGATATTAGTACGGCCATAGATCTTAGCTTGTCCCACGTTATTCTAGGAAAGCCTTTCATAGAAAACATCGGGATGACTTATGATCCATCGTTAGGAATAGTGAGATGCAAGGATGAGACCGATGATGTAGCTTACCAAATGCCCTTTAAGATTGAGAAATTTTCATCATTATCGAATGATGAAAAAGAACTTAAGCTATCGGTCTACTATAGGAATGAGGAAGATAAGGAGAAGGGAATTGATTATGTGATGAATAAGATTTTCGGGTTCTATAAGGATTGCTTGAAACTAGGACCGGAATATAGAACAGACTGGGGAGAAGATAACTTCTTAGAAAGATACATAATAGGGCATTACTATAACATGGAAAACCCCAATAGAGACCGTCATAAGGAAGAAGGTAACGGTAATGAAGTCACGTAGGGTCACGACTTTGAGTCTAGCTACAAGACTCATAAATAAAGAAAAGCGCTTCATGAGAGGCAACCCATGCTTAATTGTTTGCTTGTTTGTGTGTCGTATATCTTTTATTGATTGTTTATTCTCATGTTTGAATTTGTAAAAATGCTTTATTTTGTCTTTAACCTCGTCTTAATTAAATATAAAGGTATTTTACAAAAGGGATAAGTGTAGGGAGGATTATACACGTTTTCAAAAAGAAAGTTAACATGAGAATTACGATTATTAAAAAGATATACATGTGTGTTTGTTTGAGTCAAATGCTTGTATCGAGTCATAATGGATGTTTTGCAGGAAATTTTTCCAGATTCTAAAGATATAAATTTTCCAGAAAATCACAGACCAGTTTCTGTCAGGATAACCTGACGGCGTCAGGAGGAGTAGAAACAGCTTCTAACTTTTTATCGTTTTCGGTGCTACTTATAAATTTTTTGGAATTTCTCAGGTTTTAATTTTCCAGAAAATCTGTAAACATCCATTCCACAAGCATTATATCCTAGTTTAGTAGAGTCATATATAGTGTTACCGCCGATTTTTCGCGTATGTTTCGTTTGTTTTCTTCAAGTGTGCAGGTTTTATTTATCAAGAAGAAGATACATAAGATTGGATGGAGCTTTTCACGCATACATTCTTCTTGAAGAAGGATTTAACCACTACTTAACACGGATCCTACCGAGCTAATCAGGGGAGTATTAGTTTCTTTCGTTTTTAATTACCTTCCACTATCATAACTTTGATACTTTCGGGGAACATTGGGGACAATCTTCAGTTTAAGTGTAGGGAGGGAAAATAAAATGGCAACTTTGAAACTATGCTTATCCTTGACTATTTGCGTTGTCCAATTTTATTTGTGTAATAAACCATGAGAAATATCGGTTAGGGTAATTTTGGCACCAAATTTAAAATTTTTCATGACATGTAGGAGTGGGCCATTAGTCTTAATAAAGCGTCTCATGGATAGGAAGTTATATGACTAGCACAAAACCCTTTACCACTTAAATTCCACCCAAAATGTGAGGATCGCCCTTAGATTTGTAGGAATTAAAGCATTCCACTTTAATGCTTCAAGAGTGTATCGGTAGTATACTAGATTCTTGAACTTGTTTTGTGATGCATTCCGAGATCGCTAGTGAGACTACATTTGTGTAGTTATGAATAACTAAATGATAAGAGGCATTAGGTTAACCCTTGTTTGATACCCGTATTATAATTACTTCTTCCACATCGGTTGAGTAACTCCCCCACACCCTTGCATTGTACTCATCTTTAGTACACGATACCCTTAGTTAACCCCTCAGAGCCTATCCTTTTCGCGGTTCTCGTGATGTTTCGGTTTTCCGGAATATCAATGAAGAGCATTGTTTACAATCCACCCCCAAATGTACACCCAAATCGCCTTAGCCTACCTTGTATGCACTCACTTTTAGTGCATTATTGTTATCATAGTAAAACCTTAGTTCAATTATCTAGTTACTTGCATAAGTTGCTAAGTCGAATCAAATCCTTTGTACACAGTTTTGGGACGATTGGGACTCATGGGAAAAGTTAAATTTTATGAAGTGACGGGAAGGAACGTTAAATTCAAATTCCCTTTATTTACGTAATAATGTACTCCAAGTGTTTTGATCATTTCAATTCGGGTCAAATTAGTGTTAGAGTAATAAAAACTCAAGTGTAGGGATGTGCCTATAAATCCCTATTATTTTGATGCTATCGTAGAGAATGGTAGAGTAAAAGTGTATGAAAAAAAAAAAAGGCTACCATCCTACATCTATCTTTAAATTTATGTTTGTTTATTTCAAAGTTATCTAGAGTTTAGAGTGTCGCGTCTTGGCTTAGCAACGCCACTCTTCTCATGCTTGTAACATAAAGATTTTTGACTTACCACCACTAAATCACCTATCCCATCAAACCCTTTGTTTCCCTACCGTAAGCCTAACGTTACAACACTTTAAAAGACCTCTTGGATAGTTTTTCCTAGGTGCTTACACCAAAGCGATGGAGGTTTGATCTAGTCTCAAGCCTATGGTAATCTATGTACTAGGACCGGTTAATGAGTGTTTATCTTCCATTTCCAACTTGATATATTTCATATACACCCGAGAGATGAGAGTATCCAAACACCACTTGTGAGGTGCTAGTATGTAATTTTCGTGCTTGTTATGACTTTTGTGAGGCTTATACTTGTTGTGAATTGTTCTAAACTAGTGCTTCATGACCCCTAACTTATAAATTATATGGCTAAAAGCGCATTTGCTTGAGGACAAGCTAATACCAAGTGTAGGGATATTTGATAAGGATTTAAAAGGTACACTTTTGAGGGGTCATTTAAGCCCTTAATCGACCACTTTTATATCCGTTACTTTTTAATTTCGTTCCTTTTCACTTTTTAGGTCTCTTGAAGGCAAATTGCTGGAATGACACTCATTCGGACGAAAAGGCGCGAATATATGAAGAAAATGGCCAAAGTCAAGATCAAGACACTCAAGCTGCTGGAATTGAAGGTGACGGCGTCACAGCCAAATGGCGACGCCGTCGCAACACGCTTTGTGATGACTCAGTAGCCAAATTGCTATTTTGCACTTGACGACATCAGGTTTTAAAGAGTAGGGCGTCACAACTCAGACGGCCTAGATTCGGATCCCGACGGCGTCAGAAGATGAAGCCGACGACGTCACAACCCTAAGGTGACGCCGTCACAAAGTTGATGTGGCAAAGAGGAAAACCTAATGGCGGCGATCCGACGGCGTCACAAATAAAGAGTGACTCCGTCACATGTTGTGACTCTATATATAGAATTCGAATTTTCAGACTTTTAGAGAGGTAGTTTTGTGGAGTAAAACCTAAACCGAACTTTGGTTGTCTTGGGCAGTAACTTAGGGTTTCATACCCTAATTTACAACAAGATAAGTGATTTAATTCATTAATTCAATTATGTCTTCAAATGTTTGTGTGTATGCTTGCATGTTTTCCATGTCCGGCTAATTTACTTGTGTGTTTGCTTAGATCTATGAAACCTAGGTATTGAATATTGATTGGTTGTCTCTTATCTTAATTGTGATTGACCTAGTATTGCGATGGGTCATTCGTTGTATTTTTAATGCTTGAGTAATCTTTGTGTACATTAGTTTATAATCACCTAGAGTTATTGTAGGCTAAACATCCAAAGATAACCTTAGAGTTAGTTTATGAATCCTAGAGATTTCGTAGGCAATAACCTTAAGGTAGTCTCAAAGAGTTAGGGGAAAATGCATACCCTACGACCTTAGAAGACACAACGCGTTAAAAATAAGGACGTGACAATTCAACCATCAATAGGAGATAACTAGGGAGTAGTGGCATCTAGGTAAACACATTTTTAATCATCATACGAGCACACAACAATAGACATAGACTACCCTCACCTTAGCTTAGTTAATTAGATAATTAGATAAGTAGAGTCATCGGTAGAAATACCACCCCCCCAAATACAATACCTCGAGATTCGCACATTTCAATTTTCTAAAAAAATATAAAAAATATAAAAAATTATCTTCCTCAACCCCAACCTTAGCGTAGTAATTTCTCACTAACATTCCTATTCCCCCAGAGAACGATATCAATTCCCGAGGCTTACCCTAATACTATACTACAACAATTAGGTTCACTGCATAGGGTGTTGAAAAACTTGCTCGACGAAAAGGAAGTTCCTTTGACCCCGAACGCGCGTTGTACGCGTATCAAGTTTTTGGCACCGCTGCCGGGGAATAGAATAGCTAGTTAGATTTCCACCTCGTTTAGGTTCCCTTGCTTGATTCCTATCACGTAAGACTTTTTCTCATTTTTTAGCTTCCTTGTAGTCTATCCGCCTTCTTCGTGACCTTGGTTAGTAATCCCATCACTTTTCATCATGGAAGGTGATAATCAACCACCACTAATCAACCCACCACCAAATGACCCACCAAGAGGTCGTACTCTTGGTGAATACTCAATACCAAGCCACCTAGGCTATAGAAACACCATTGAGCTTCCCGACCAAGCCCAAACTACGGTCCTTCGATCCGACACCATCCGGTTGGTGCAAAATGGATGTGCATTCCATGGACTTCGTTTCGAAGATCCTAATCAACATCTTAAGGATTTCCTTAAAATCGTCGATTCCATCGACCTTGATGCTACTACTCGGGAGACCACGCGCTTCCGTCTCTTCCAATTCTCTCTACAGGACCAAGCTAGTAATTGGCTTGAGCGACTTCCCGCCGGCTCCATCTCAAGTTGGGATGATCTCACCTCTCGTTTCCTTGCCTAATTTTTCCCACCGGGGAGAACTAATAAGCTTAGACGAGACATCTTGACGTTCCAACAACTTCAAGGCGAGTCTCTTTACGAGGCATGTGCCATATTCAAAGACCTGCTCTATAGAGTCCCTCATCACGTCATTGATCTTTGGCTTCAAGTCCAACTCTTTTATGATCATGTCAACTTCCCAACTAAGTGATCCATTGACCAAGCGGCCGGTGGTAAACTTAGTGATCTCATCGCGGAAGAATCATGGGGTATAATAGAGGACCTTGCCCTCTATGACAACGAAAGTTGGAATGACCCCCGTGAGTTACCCAAAACGGTAAAGGCAATCTCCTTTCCTCACATTAACTCACAACCTTCCGACCGTAGGATGCTCGAGCTTGAAGATCAAGTCAAATTCCTAATGAGCTCCTACGAAAATCCTAAGTCTTCACGCCAAGTGAACAAAGTTTCTTCCTTGTGTGAGCTATGTAGTGGTCCTCATGACACTCTCACTTGCACAAGACTCCCCGAACAAGCTTCCATTGACTACGCATACTCGCGTACCAATGGAACGGGAGGAAGATTCCCTACAACACCCGGAACTAGGACTTTCAATGACGCTCGAGAAACATGGAAGGGCAAACCAAAGAATTCACCTCTAATGATTTCTCATGGCCCCCCTCTCACGGCCCTAGCCAACAAAACATAGAAGGGATGTTGCAACACCTAGTTACATCCCAAGAAGCTCAAATAGCTAAGCTCTCGGACCGCTTTAACCAACAACAAGCCGAGATGGATAGGAAGATAGATAACCTTTTGAAAGCCATGACCAATAGTGATAGGAAGGTTAATGCTATCTCAACACCCGAAGCTTCCGGTGTAGAAATTAAGGACCCAAGTAAGTTAGCCAAGCACGTTCAATTCGTCAATACCATCACCCTAGTGAAGCCTAATAGGACAAACGACGAAGTGAACCATGAGACGGTACTTGAGGTCAGTGAAACTCCTAAGAACGAATCGACCGATGAAATAGATGAAGTAGGCAATGACTATTTCAATAAGTTTCCTACGGAAGAGGAACTCTCTCACCACCCACACTTAGTACGCGACCTCCGTCACATGTATGTCAGGAGAAGCCCTAGGATCAAGTTTGGGAACCCTTGGAATCTTAACATACCATGTTGCATAGGACACCTTTTTGTGGCAAAGGCTTACATTGATCACAAGTCCCCAATAAATATCATGACTAGCACCTACTATAATTGGGTAATAAAGAAGCCTATCCCAACTAGGCAAGATCCCGATAATCCTAGGGTTAGTTGCAATTTTCTTGGTAGTGTTAAGGGATTGCCCGTCTATGTAGGTAGTTTCACGTTTCCTACGGATTTCATAGTTGTGAATGATATTAGTACGGCCATAGATCCTAGCTTGTCCCACGTTATTCTAGGAAATCCTTTCATAGAAAACACCGGGATGACTTATGATCCATCGTTAGGAATAGTGAGATTCAAGGATGAGACCGATGATGTAGCTTACCAATTGCCCTTTAAGATTGAGAAATTTTCATCATTATCCAATGATGAAAAAGAACTTAAGCTATCGGTCTACTATAGGAATGAGGAAGATAAGTAGAATGGAATTGATTATTTGATGAATAATATTTTCGGGTTCTATAAGGATTTCTTGAAACTAGGACCGGAATATAGAACAGACTAGGGAGATGATGTCTTCTTAGAAAGATACATAATAGGGCATTACTATAACATGGAAAACCCCAATAGAGACCGTCATAAGGAAGAAGGTAACGATAATGAAGTCACGTAGGGTCACTACTTCGAGTCTAGCTACAAGACTCATAAATAAAGAAAAGCGCTTCGTGGGAGGAAACTCATGCTTAATTGTTTGCTTGTTTGTGTGTCGTATATCTTTTATTGATTGTTTATTCTCATGTTTGAATTTTTAAAAATGCTTTATTTTGTCTTTAACCTCGTCTTAATTAAATATAAAGGTATTTTACAAAAGGGATAAGTGTAGGGAGGATTACATACGTTTTCAAAAAGAACGTTAACATGAGAATTACGATTATTAAAAAGATATACATATGTGTTTGTTTGAGTCAAATGCTTGTATCGAGTCATAATGGATGTTTTGCAGGAAATTTTTCCAGATTCTAAAGATATAAATTTTCCAGAAAATCGCAGACCAGTTTCTGTCAGGATAACCTGACGGCGTCAGGAGGAGTAGAAACAGCTTCTAACTTTTTCTCGTTTTTGGTGCTACTTATAAAATTTTTGGAATTTCTCAGGTTTTAATTTTCCAGAAAATCTGTAAACATCCATTCCACAAGCATTATATCATAGTTTAGTAGAGTCATATATAGTGTTACCGCCGATTTTACGCGAATGTTTTGTTTGTTTTCTTCAAGTGTGCAGGTTTTATTTATCAAGAAGAAGATACATAAGATTGGATGGAGCTTTTCATGCATACATTCTTCTTGAAGAAGGATTTAACCACTACTTAACACGGATCCTACCGAGCTAATCAGGGGAGTATTAGTTTCTTTCGTTTTTAATTACCTTCCACTATCATAACTTTGATACTTTCGGGGAACATTGGGGACAATGTTCAGTTTAAGTGTAGGGAGGGACAATAAAATGGGAACTTTGAAACTATGCTTATCCTTGACTATTTGCCTTGTACAATTTCATTTGTGTAATAAACCATGAGAAATATCGGTTAGGGTAATTTTGGCACCAAATTTAAAATTTTTCATGACATGTAGGAGTGGGCCATTAGTCTTAATAAAGCGTCTCATGGATAGGAAGTTATATGACTAGCACAAAACCCTTTACCACTTAAATTCCACCCAAAATGTGAGGATCGCCCTTAGATTTGTAGGAATTAAAGCATTCCACTTTAATGCTTCAAGAGTGTATCGGTAGTATACTAGATTCTTGAACTTGTTTTGTGATGCATTCCGAGATCGCTAGTGAGACTACATTTGTGTAGTTAGGAATAACTAAATGATAAGAGGCATTAGGTTAACCCTTGTTTGATACCCGTATTATAATTACTTCTTCCACATCGGTTGAGAATTCCCCCACACCCTTGCATTGTACTCATCTTTAGTACACAATACCCCTAGTTAACCCCTCAGAGCCTATCCTTTTTGCGGTTCTCGTGATGTTTCGATTTTCCAGAATATCAATGAAGAGCATTGTTTACAATCCACCCCCAAATGTACACCCAAATCGCCTTAGCCTACCTTGTATGCACTCACTTTTAGTGCATTATTGTTATCATACTAAAACCTTAGTTCAATTATCTAGTTACTTGCATAAGTTGCTAAGTCGAATCATATCCTTTGTACACAGTTTTGGGACGATTGGGACTCATGGGAAAAGTTAAATTTTATGAAGTGACGGGAAGGAACGTTAAATTCAAATTCCCTTTATTTACGTAATAATGTACTCCAAGTGTTTTGATCATTTCAATTCGGGTCAAATTAGTGTTAGAGTACTAAAAACTCAAGTGTAGGGATGTGCCTATAAATCCCTATTATTTTGATGCTATCGTAGAGAATGGTAGAGTAAAAGTGTATGAAAAAAAAAAAAAAAAAAAAAAACAGAAAAAATAGAAAAAAGAGAAAAAGAAAAAAAATTAAGGGTTCAAAAAAAAAAAAGGCTACCATCCTACATCTATCTTTAAATTTATGTTTGTTTATTTCAAAGTTATCTTGAGTTTAGAGTGTCGCGTCTTGGCTTAGCAACGCCATTCTTCTCATGCTTGTAACATAAAGATTTTTGACTTACCACCACTAAATCACCTATCCCATCAAACCCTTTGTTTCCCTACCGTAAGCCTAACGTTACAACAATTTAAAAGACATATTGGATAGTTTTTCCTAGGTGCTTACACCAAAGCGATGGAGGTTTGATCTAGTCTCAAGCCTATGGTAATCTATGTACTAGGACTGGTTAATGAGTGTTTATCTTCCATTTCCAACTTGATATATTTCATATACACCCGAGAGATGAGAGTATCCAAACACCACTTGTGAGGTGCTAGTATGTAATTTTCGTGCTTGTTATGACTTTTGCGGGGCTTATACTTGTTGTGAATTATTCTAAACTAATGCTTCATGACCCCTAACTTATAAATTAATTGGCTAAAAGCACATTTGCTTGATGACAAGCAAATACCAAGTGTAGAGATATTTGATAAGGATTTAAAAGGTACACTTTTAAGGGGTCATTTAAGCCCTTAATCGACCACTTTTATATCCGTTACTTCTTAATTTAGTTCCTTTTCAATTTTTAGGTCTCTTGAAGGCAAATTGCTGGAATGACACTCATTCGGACGAAAAGGCGCGAATATATGAAGAAAATGGCCAAAGTCAAGATCAAGACACTCAAGCTGCTGGAATTGAAGGTGACGGCTTCACATCCAAATGGCGACGCCGTCGCAACACGCTTTGTGACGACTCAGTAGCCAAATTGCTATCTTGCACTTGACGACGTCAGGTTTTAAAGAGTAGGGCGTCACAACTCGGACGGCCTAGATTCGGATCCCAACGGCGTCAGAAGATGAAGCCGACGCCGTCACAACCCTAAGGTGACGCCGTCACAAAGTTGACGTGGCAAAGAGAAAAACCTAATGGCGGCGATCCGACGAGGTCACAAATAAAGAGTGACGTCGTCGCATGTTGTAACTCTATATATAGAATTCGAATTTTCAGACTTTTAGAGAGGTAATTTTGTGGAGTAAAACCTAAACCGAACTTTGGTTGTCTTGGGCAGTATCTTAGGGTTCCATACCCTATTTTACAACAAGATAAGTGATTTACTTCATTAATTCAATTATGTCTTCAATTGTTTGTGTGTATGCTTGCATGTTTTCCATGTCCGGCTAATTTACTTGTGTGTTTGCTTAGATCTATGAAACCTAGGTATTGAATATTGATTGGTTTTCTCTTATCTTAATTGTGATTGACCTAGTATTGCGATGGGTCATTCGTTGTGTTTTTAATGCTTGAGTAATCTTTGTGAGCATTAGTTTATAATCACCTAGAGTTATTGTTGGCTAAACATCCAAAGATAACCTTAGAGTTAGTTTATGAATCCAAGAGATTTCGTAGGCAATAACCTTAAAGTAGTCTCAAAGAGTTAGGGAAAAACGCATACCCTACGACCTTATAAGACACAACGCGTTAAAAATAAGGAAGTGACAATTCAACCATCAATAGGAGATAACTAGAGAGTAGTAGCATCTAGGTAAACACATTTTTAATCATCATACGAGCACACAACAATAGACATAGACTACCCTCACCTTAGCTTAGTTAATTAGATAATTAGATAAGTAGAGTAATCGGTAGAAATACCACCCCCCAAATCCAATACCCCGAGATTCGTACCTTTCAATTTTCTAAAAAAATATAAAAAAGATAAAAAATAATCTTCCTCAACCCCAACCTAGCGTAGTAATTTCTCACTAGCATTCTTATTCCCCTAGAGAACGATATCAATTCCCGAGGTTTACCCTAGTACTATACTACAACGATTATGTTCACTGCCTAGGGTGTTGAAAAACTTGCTCGACGAAAAGGAAGTTCCTTTGACCCCGAACGTGCGTTGTACGCGTATCAAGCCCATAAATCTAAACGACTCCTTGGGTGGCAGGATCTGGTCACCGATACGAATATCAATTTCTTTGTGGTGACCTGACTCGATCCTCCTAAAATCACATCTCAGGTATTCAGTCTTCACTCTACTCACCCAAAGACCATTGACTTCCAGAGCCTCTTTTCAGTGCTCAAGTCTATTGTTAAGCCCTTCCGCCGATTCTGCCACCAACACAATGTCATCAGCAAAAATCATGCACCACTGGATGCCCTCTTGAATCCCTTGAGATAACTCATCTAGAATCAGGGCAAAGAGGTAAGGTCTAATGGCAGAACCTTGAAGGAGCCCAACTCCTACTCGGAAAAACTTAGAGATCCCCACTATGGTTCGTACATGGGTCATAGCCCCCTTCCCCCCACGTACATATCCTTAATGACCCTCACGTATTTCCTTGGGGTTCGTTTATCAATAAGGGTTCTTCAAATCAACTCCCTAGGGACACGATCATAAGCCTTTTCAAGGTCGATAAACGCCATATGCAGGTCCTTTTGTCTTTCTTTATATTTCTCCATGAGGCTTCTGAGAAGGTCAATAACCTCAATCGAAGACCTTTGTCGCAAAATGCATCCTTAACTTGTCTCAAAGTCATAGTTGGGAAATATTTTATTTCATTTCCTATTTCTTGTTTTGTAGGAAAAGGGAGAGGAGTTTTACTTTCACAAAACAATAAAAAATTTAGAAAACGCGTTTAGTTTGAGAAACATGTGTTTGTGTTTTCCATTTTGCAAAACTAGAAAACATGTTTAAGTGTTGTTGTTTTATGTCTCAATTCTCTATTCTCTATTCACCTTTGTAATATTATAAAAACATCTTCAAAACACAAAAAAAATATTACTAACAAACTAAATTATAAAATAACTAAAAAATCTAATACGAGAAAATAAAGAATTAAAAAAAAAGTAAAATATAACAGACGAAACCGTAAAAAATGGACGACAACGTAAGGAAACAGACTAAAACGTAAAACAACGGACGAAAACGTAAGGAAACGGCCTAAAATGTAAAAAAACGGATGAAAACGTAAAAAAACAGACTAAAACGTAAAAAATGGACGAAAACGTAAAAAAAATACGAAAATGTAAAAATTGAGACAAAAACGTAAAAAAATCATAAGAAAACATAAAGAACCGGACGAAAACATAAAGAATCGGACAAAAACGTGAAAAATCGGACGAAAACAAAAACAGACGAAAACGTAAAAGAATAGACGAAAATGTAAAAGGACAGACGAAAACGTAAAAAAAAGGTCGAAAACGTAAAAAAAATACATAAACGTAAAAAAAAAGGGTCGAAATCGTAAAAAAAATGGTAAAAAACTTAAAAAACGGACGCAAACTTAAAAAATGGATGGAAACGTTAAAAATTAAAGGAAAACGGACAAAAACGTAAAAAAAATCGAAATTGTAAAAAAAGGTCAAAAACGTAAAAAATCAGACGCAAACGTAAAAAATGGACAAAAACACTAAAAATCAAACGAAAATGGACGAAAACGTAAAAAAATCGTTCGAAAACGTAAAAAATTGGACGAAATCATTAAAAAAATAGACTTAAACATTAAAAAAAAACGAACGAAAACCTAAAAAAATGGACGAAAACGGACGACAACGTAAGGAACGGACGAAAACGTAAAAAACAGAGCAGAACGTAAAAAATTGGACGAAAACGTAAAAAACAGACAAAAACGTAAAAGATCGGACGAAAACGTAAAGAAACAGACGAAAATGTAAAAGAACGGACGAAAACGTAAAAATCGGAAGAAAACGTAAAAAAACAAATGAAAACATAAAAAACAGACAAAAACGTATAAAAACGGGTAAAAACTGACGAAAATGTATAAAAATGGACGAAAACGAATTGGGGTATTTTAAAGGAAAATAGGTGAAAAAAAAATGTTTTGTAATTTTGTGTATTAAAGTTGGAAATAGTTATTTTGTGTTTTATAGAGAATTTTATTGAAAAACACTATGAACGTGATCTCTGTTTTTTTGTTTTTCACAAAATATTTTATGAAAAAACAATGGTGTTTTCTCCAAACTAAACGCGTTATGTTTTTTAAGATACCATATATATGTAGAATTGTAGATGCATTAAATATGCAACAATGTGGGAAAACATATAATGCTCTATATCGCGTCGTTTGAATTTAGTTTATGTATGTCGGAAAGGGAAGGGCATTATCTTTTGACTATTTTTTTTGTAAGAACCATTTTGTTCTTAATTATCATTCTTTTTCTTTCTTTCTTTTCATTCCTATTTGATTGCTTTCACACCTAATTTTGTTTCTAACTTTCTATGTAAATTAGTGAAAAAATACAACTGCATTTATGAACTAATGATGGATTATTTGGAATATCTCGAAGATAGTTGCGTTTTTGAGTTTTAACTTTTAAAAAAAGAGAAAAGAAGTAGGATGAAACAAAATAAATTTGTGTTTCTGAATTTTTTTTAGAATTGAAAGAAAAAAAAAGGAAAGTAATTTTGACTAAATTTTTTCCCAAAAAATTAGATGATTTGAAAGAAAGTTATATTATGAAGATTCTAATATACGCAATTACTTAAATGACCTAATATAAAACACAACTTTTATATATAACAAAGGTTATAATTGTAAAATCATTAATTATCTCTTTTTTCTCTCCAAACTCTTGAACACGATATATAAAGTCAAAATATCATTCATCTCCTTTTATTTTATGTCTATTTTTATCTCTTCTCTTCATTTTTTTTATTTCAAAATTCAGAAACAGATTTTACAAGTTGTTTGAAGAAAAGTTGTGAATCATCACACTAACCCGATAATATATTAAACTAAATTAGTATGCTATCAATGTGATGCATCGACGACATATAGGTGTTGTTTAAGGTTTTTTTCTTTCCAAACAGTTACATTCGATTGCAAAATTTTTGTACCAACAATTTTACGGTTAACGATGATTTCTAATTGAAATAACTGAAAGAATAATCTCGTGAGTAGCTTGTTTTATATACTATACACTAGCTTGTGTATTAAATGAATCAAAATAGTTTTCTAGAAATTACTACGGGGCTTGACTTGAATCTAAAGCACAACTAAGCGTGTCTGCTTTATATGGAATACTAGGTAGTTTTATAGGCCGTGCTAAGCACGGCCCATGAAAGTCAACATCTATTGTTAAGTGTCATCTATATAGCCGTTAAGCATTAGTTTTCAGTTCGACATTGAGCAGTTCATGAGTTAGATTGACATGATGTAGTAAGTAGTTAAACACAAGACACACAAATCTTGAATGTTTGAAAACATGGATTTTTTTTTTTGTTAATCATCATGATTTATCACGTAGTAGATAATAGCAAATATATCCGAAAATGAAGATAAAAAGATTGGAAAAAAATTCATCTTTTTGTTACACACCAACCCTAATCACCTATATGTATGAGCGTTTATATTATTTTGTTGCGGTTGCTTTTCGTCTTTAAAGCCTCATGTAAGTTGATTTATTTGACCTAGATCATTGTGGTTTCTAAGAAAAAACATTTTTTAGAATTTTATGCTCGCCCACATAAGCTTCCGCTGATAAAAAATAAGTTTGAATAAAAGGAGAGTTCCGTTCATACTTTTTTTTTTTGAGAATGTTCCGTTCACACTCATCATCACAATTTTAGTTAAATAAATATTTTTAGCATTTGATGCATTCAAGTCTATATGACTTTGGTCAAACAACACAAGTATACAATCATTTTACACCTCCAACCTTACCGGTCATACCATAATATGACAAATCCACTCATCTCATAAACACATCCTTCTGCTTGTCAATATTCAATCCCATCAGTTAAAACAAATTTATACAAAGAAAAACTTTATTTCTTTTTATTTAACTTTTAAAAAACATTGTAAAAAAGGAGTCACGTTTAATGTTACAAGCTTCAAACGGAATTTTGCAATGGTTGCTTTAAGGATGTTTACTTTTTCTCTTATTCTCTTTTAATGACATAAATGTAAGCCCAAAATCTTTACAATCTCTTTATTAAAAGACTCATTAAAATTACATTTTTCTCGACAATTAAAACATTTATATATAACCATTTAGTTTACAACTGTTGATCACACTACCTAAATCGAAACCCACTCCGCTCTTAGTGAAAAGTTACAACCCACAAGCAACCTCTTGGCCAAGTTCCATGCCTATTTTAATTTAGACTAAAATACACCGTTGGTCCCTAAACTTGTAGCGGAGGATCGCGATGGGACGAAACCGGGCATAATCATCGCCACCGGTCCAAACAGTAGCAATTAAATGCCAAATCAGTCCCTTTGACCAATTCTCTGTTAGTCAAAGTCTGTTAAGGTTAGGGTGTGCCTTGCACATGAGGGTAAACTCGTCATTTCATTTTTTTGCTCTATTTTATTTCATCTTCATCTTCCTCATGGGCTAAACCCAGATTCCGGCGACCTTAAACCCAGAATCCGGCGACCCTTGTAGGACAATCTGTCATATATTGGTGGTAGTATGAGTGTGTAAGTTTGCATATATTGGCGGTTGTTAATATATTAATGATTGATAGTTTTTCGGACATTGTTTGATTGTTTTTCGGACATTGATAGTTTATGTAAACAATGACACTCCTCCCACAAAGTATAAGATCATTTGGAGGGATATATGTGCTCCTGAGTGAACTCTACTTGAAAAGAGTGTCATTGATCTTGATTCTTAAACACATTTGGAGTAATAAAGATTCAAGAATCTTGTTGGGTTGTGTTTGGTTTTCCAGATATTGAAAAGGGTATTTTTTGTTTTGGTTGGAAGATATGGCTGAAGCTCCAAAAGCAGAAGATATTACTCATCTTCCAACTGATCAGCTTCAGGGTTTAGAGTATTGTATTGACTCAAATCCTTCATGGGGTATGTAAAGTTGTTAACTTTTTTATAAAATTTATGAAATGTATGAAATTTATGTACTTTATGATGCTAATTTGAGCTTTTGTTAATAGGGGAAACCATAGCTTTGGGGTTTCAACATTACATCTTGTCTTTAGGGACTGCTGTCATGATTCCAACTTTTCTTGTTCCTTTGATGGGTGGTAATTCTGTAAGTCATTTTCGTACGAAACTTGCATAAAATAGTTGTTCCTTGTGTGTAAATGTGGTTTAACACTTGTACAATGGAATGTGCAGGGTGATAAGGTGAGGGTGGTGCAAACATTGCTTTTTGTTCAAGGGATTAATACGTATTTGCAAACGCTTTTCGGAACAAGATTACCGGCTGTGATTGGGGGATCATGGGCTTTTATGGTTCCTATTATCTCAATCATCCATGACCCGTCTCTCGCCGCTATTGGAGACCCTCATATGGTAATCTAAAGCTATAAACTTGATGATGATGTTTTATTGTACTTTTGTTGTAATGGGCAATAATTTGGATACATTGAAAAGTAGGAATGGTGTTACATGAGTCTTGTGTAAAAGTTGTTTTTTTAACTTCTTGAACATATTCATGTTTTACCCAAATATCGGGACCAACACATAGGTTTTGATGTTTGTAATCTTGTATACTGTATATTGTGAGCACAGTCATATCTCCATTTTAAGGGGCAATTTGTAAGTCCCATCTACTAAAAGCCATTACTTGTTAGCAGTGCCAAATTTGTTGTATGGCCAATTCATAAGGATACAAGAATAGGGGATCATAAGCAACATCAGTGGGCCTCATATGTCCTTATGTATCTTACTTATTATGTTGAATTTTATTGGTTTTTGGCTCCATTTATAATAATTTAGGCGTACTCAAAGCAGATCAACAAATAAATGGATTCCGTGTGTATGCCCCCTTTGTCTCTTTACATTCGAGTCAAGTTTTCACCTTGTCGGTCTTTTTTAGCGAAGTTATCATGTTACATAGTTCAACATGGTGTACATGTTCTCAACATAGAACATGATCTTTTTATCAATAGAAGAGGAAAAAGAATACAAACATGTTCCCAAGGTTTGATGATGGCTTGTTTGCACTTGCAGAGATTTCTTGCTACGATGCGAGCTATACAAGGTGCACTTATAGTAGCATCGAGCGTGCAGATTATCTTGGGATATAGTCAGCTGTGGGCTATCTGTTCAAGGTGAATAATCCACTTTCTTAGAGCAATAATGTTTCTGCTCAGCTTATGTTTATCTGATAAATGCTTACAGAATTTCGTTCATTTCAGATTCTTTAGCCCTGTTGGAATGGTTCCAGTGATTGCATTGGCAGGTTTCGGTCTCTTTGACAGAGGATTTCCTGTGGTACGAATACTTGATTAGTCTTAGTTTGACTTTGTAGGTCAAACTGATCTGTTTTATATTTGAAAATTATGCAAACCATTAATTCCCTTCTAATAAAGATTGATAAACTTACGTATTATTTTGAAGTAAATGATCCTGTGCTCATTTCAAATTAAAAAATGGTTATAGACTTTTTTATGGACAATATTTGACCTTATAAGTCAAAGCATTCTCAGTTGAAAATGTCTAAAACTAAATATTTTTTTTTCCATGAGAATAGTTTCAATATCTATAGAAAACTTAATTTAATAACTAATACTCTGCATCTCATCAACTTTGGAGTGGCAAAGAAAAATATTTGACTTCCAAAGTCAACAAGTATCATGTTTTGACACGGAACCTTAATCCTGTACTCAATATGTGTATAGGTTGGACGATGCGTGGAATTTGGCATACCGATGCTACTTCTTTTTGTCTTGTTCTCTCAGGTATTGCCATTGTCTTTTCAGTTGATCAGATTTAAAAACTACTTATAAGGAATAAAATATTTAACCTTCCTGTTTTTGATTTTCCGGTGGAAAACAGTACCTGAAACAGTTTCAAGCAAAGCAGTTGCCCATATTGGAGCGGTTTGCGCTTCTTTTGACCATAGCGGTTATCTGGGCATATGCACACTTACTAACTGCTAGTGGTGCATATAAACACCATCCAAAACAGACTCAAATGCACTGCAGAACCGATAAAGCTGATTTAATATCTGCTGCACCATGGTTAGATATTCGAGTTTACGGGTCAGCACAGTACAGTACACTGATCTTGAAAAGAGTTTACGGTCAGCACAATACAGATATTAAATCAACCGATAAAGCTGACTTAACTGGTCAGCACAGTACACTGATCTTGAAAAGAGTTTACGGGTCGCATGGAGATGGCAAAAGTTGCATCTTAACGGATACGGCCCCTCAAAGGTTTAGATTTTTGGGCAATAATTACCACCAAACTCATAATTTTTTACTTACAGAAAAATATATGAGCACCTATTGCACATTCTGTCTTATGACCACCACGGTTTCTTGTGAAGATCTGCTCGGTTTTGACCAGGTTTTATATGATTATAGGGGTCTTTGTGGGAGGAGTGTCATTGTTTACATAAACTATCAATGTCCGAAAAACAATCAAACAATGTCCGAAAAACTATCAATCATTAATATATTAACAACCGCCAATATATGCAAACTTACACACTCATACTACCACCAATATATGACAGATTGTCCTACAAGGGTCGCCGGATTCTGGGTTTAAGGTCGCCGGAATCTGGGTTTAGCCCATGAGGAAGATGAAGATGAAATAAAATAGAGCAAAAAAATGAAATGACGAGTTTACCCTCATGTGCAAGGCACACCCTAACCTTAACAGACTTTGACTAACAGAGAATTGGTCAAAGGGACTGATTTGGCATTTAATTGCTACTGTTTGGACCGGTGGCGATGATTATGCCCGGTTTCGTCCCATCGCGATCCTCCGCTACAAGTTTAGGGACCAACGGTGTATTTTAGTCTTTAATTTATTAGTGCTTCTTTTAACCCATTTTTTCATCAATACACAAGCAAACCCAACTTCTTGTTAAGATGTGCTAATATGTTCTTCACAACAATAGCACTATTAGGTAATAATACTACTTTTTTTTAACAATCTTATGTAGTAATGTCTCAAGCAATATATTCATTGAATAATTTATCACTCCGTAGATTAAGTTGGACCTTTATTTGCCACTCATTACTATATATAACTAAAACACGGGGAATCGATCTCCACACGACACGTGTCCAAGAATTAATTGCGAACTTCCGCAAGTTGGCAAGAATGGTCCTTCAGGTTCATGTGGCGTTGCAAGTTAAGTCCTCAACATTAATTGCTAACTTTTGCAACTTGGCAAAAATGGTCCCTAAGGTTTGTGTGTCGTTGCAAAGTAAGTCCAAACATCAAATGCAAGTGTCGCTACAAAATAAGTCCTTTGAAACCAATCCCGCTGCATCGCGCGGGTTTCCACACTCGTTCCCTCTATCACCTGCCACCCATTACCTACCAATTTGTCAGATGTAACTTCATGAACATACCCCAACATCATATACATTGACACCATCATATACATTGCTTCACTCCATTCTTTTACCATACCCCGACATCATATACATTGACACAATCATTTGTCACTTCATGAACAGCAACAATAGCAACAATACACATAACCATGCGTTTTTAATTTATTTATTTCATGTCCATTTATACATTACTCCTTACATCATAATTACGGTCCAAATTTAAAACTTCAAAATATAATTATCAATAAATTCACTATAAATCATTGAATGAACCAACTCATACACTTTCTTAGAGCTAACATCGTCCGATCTTAGACAAATATACATATTTACGAAAAGCACTTGCATAAAATATATGATCCCAATTTGTTACTTTGATCTTCAAATTTTGATACAAAACGTACTTTATCAATCTCTACATTACCTTTATAGAAAAGTTATGTTACTTCTAAGAGTAATGAGTCACATGATGACATAGCCATCAAAACAAAAGCACCAAGATGAACATCTCAAGCGCTAAACATTACCAAATTCACAAAAATAAGATCAAATACAATATTCAAACAAATTAAACAATTGATACTTGGTATATTTGGTTCACATATAAAATACCAAAAGCTACCCACTGAGATCCCTACGCCACAACATCATAACATTATAAAGTAATAAAAAATATTACTTAATAAAATGGAAAATAACCTTGGAAACCTTGATGCAAGTCATGCAATCACCATCTCTTCCTGTCTTTTTGCTCCGATCCAGTCAATAGTACGATAAGTGTCGAGCTCCTCCAGCGCTTCATTTGCTAGTTCAGTTGCCCACCATTCGAACAGTTCAACCCTGCGTGTATATACTCCATACCATTTTATATCATGTTTCCCACCATTTGAAATATATATACTCAGTGCCTTATATGTTGTTGAACAAACCTGCAAGAAACTGGACAACCTAATAAAACAAACAACAAATAAAAATTTATAAGTAGTACTTTTAACTTGCTAAAAATAATGTAATGAAGAAACTTTACCTCTTCTTGATCACTTTATGTTTTATAATCGCCCCATCATGTGGTCAGATCTAAACCAAACACAAATCAAAATCTAATATTTTCCAAAAAATAAATAGATAAAAACATAAACACAATAAAACCTCAAAGTAAAAAATGATCTAAGAGTAACTTACTAACTTACATGTATGATTTTGAGACACCATCGAATAAAAACAGAAATCACTGACTAAAAGGGCTAGGTGAAGAAGTTAAGGTGTTGAAGACGTGCATTCGGGCGTCATCCATTCACCGGAAAAAGATTCACGGTCACCGGCTTTGTAGAGAGAAGAAGTAACAAAGTGGGAGGATGTAATTATTTGGTTTGGTGTCCACCTCTGTGTGAAGAGATAATATGCAAATGCTAGAACAGTAAACAACTGTTACGTGACACGTGGCTGTTTTATGAGGCTCTACAGTTACCTCGTGCTTTTCGCTTATAGTATAGGTAGATATTTCTAGAGAAGTTAATTCCATTAGCTTCAAATACACAAAAGCGAGTTTTCCTCTTTTGCATTACTTGAAATACATTATTTACCATATTTTTTCGTAGAAATGCGACATTTATTAACGCTCAGTTCTCGAGTTGAAATAGAAGAGGAAAGGAAAGGAAATGGATAGGTTTTTGTGTTCTTAAGTTTTTTTTAAAGGAGGAAAAGGAAGTGGAAAGGAAATAGAAAGAAAGTTTTGTTAACTAAATCTTCCTCCCACTTTTGGGAGGAAAGGGAAAGGAAATGAAACCTTATATTGTGTAAAGACTAGTATACCCTTTTTAAAAGATTTAACATCAACAACTAAAGGGCATATATGTAATTTGACTAAGTAATTTTCCTTTTCCTCCCACTCAAGAACATGATTATAATTACTTTCCTTTTCCTTTCCTCTATCTCAACAACATAACAACTAACACTTAATTTCCTTTTCTCTTTCTTTTCCCTTTCCTATTCTTTTCCATTTCCCTTCACTCAAAACTCGAGAACTGAGCGTAAAGGAACCAAAATAAGGTACAAAATAAATGGTGACTCATTTTTTAAACAAGACAATTAAAAAAGATGAGCCCCGAGCATGAGTAAAGATCAAATAAGAAAACATAACAAACATAGAAAACAAAATGCACAAGCCACTAGACTTGCAACAAAGGCCACTAAGAGAACCTGACAGAACACATGTCCTAAATCTATGAGTAAATTGTAAAAATCGTCCTTGTAGTATGGCTAAATTGCACGTTTCGTCCTTGTGGTTCATTAAGTGCAAAGATGGTATGTTGACTACACTGTTACGTTCACTTTTGGTCCTTTGACTTAACTGTCGTTAAATGAACTCCGTTAGTAGTTAAACTTTAGCCTTTTTGCTAACCACCGTTGCAGCACCCATCCTTAAACCATAAGGACGATTTTTGCAATTTTTTTCGAATTAAAAAAAAATCCTCCGGTTTCTTTTTTGAATTTTTTTTAATATTTTTTTTCGAAAATGTTTTTTATATAAAGACGTTTTATGAAAAAGTTTTATATAAAAATGTTTTTTATATAAAACGTTTTTATATAAAAAGTTTTTATATAAAGCTTTTTTATATAAAAATGTTTTTATATAAAAAAATTTAAAAAGATTCTTATATAAAAAAAGTTTTTATATAACGTTTTTATATATAACTTTTTTATATAAAAACTTTTCATATAAAACAATATTTTTATATACATTTTTTTTATAAAATGTTTTTATATGAAAATGTTTTTTTTATATAAAATGTTTTTAAAAAAAGAGTTTTTATATAAAACTTTTTAATATAAAAATGTTTTTGTATAAAAAAATTAAAAAGTTTTTTATATAAGAACGTTTCATATAAAAAACATTTTTATATAAAAACTTTTTTTATAAAAATGTTTCATATATAAAAAAGTTTTATAAAAAAGTTTTTATAAAAAAATGTTGTTTTATATGAAACGTTTTCTTTACGTTTTTTTTAAATGTTGTTTTAAAATCGTTTTTCTTACGTTTTTTTTGAAAATGTTTTATATAAAAACATTTTATAAAAAAGTGTTTATATAAAAAAAGTTATATATAAAAAAAAATTATAAAAACTTTTTTTATATAAAAAACTTTTTTAATTTTTTTTATAAAAATATTTTTATATAAAAAAGCTTTATATAAAAACTTTTTATATAAAAAAACATTTTTATATAAAAACTTTTTTATAAATGCTTTTTTGTAAAACATTTTTATATAAAAAGATTTTCGAAAAAAAATATTCAAAAACAATTCGAAAAAAAACCGGAAGATTTTTTTTTTAATTCAAAAAAAAAATTGCAAAAATTGTCCTTGTGGTTTAAGGATGGGTGCTACAACGGTGGTTAGTCAAAAGGGCTAAAGTCTAACTACTAACGGAGTCCATTTAACGACAGTTAAGTGAAAGGATCAAAAGTGCACGTAACTGTGTGGTCAACCCACCAGTTTTGCACTTAATGAACCACAAGGACGAAACGTGCAATTTGGCCATACCACTAGGACGATTTTTGCAATTTACTCTAAATCTATAATAGAAACTTATAAAACATTTAGCATTTAATGATTTAATAGATAAACATACAATGATGTTGAGAGGATTTGAACTTAAATGCATTTAACAGTCTAATGATCTAAACCACCATTTGTTAATGAATTTTTATTCAATAATTAATGTATATCAGTATCATGGTACGTGCAAGTTACTAGTCCAGTTTAACAAAACATACTATTTCTGGAAATAATAAACTTAATCATGTTGTTACACGTACGATTTATCTATTTTATGTATATGATAAGACCCGTCAGTATGGATTGAGAGTCGGTTTTCCTTTAGTCCATACGAGCGGGGTACCCGCGCGTTGCTGCGGGGATGTTATGTTTAATCTAAGTTGAAACAAAAATATTGTATTTTTTTTTTGTTATTAAGGACGAAATTTGCAAAAGGTCGACAACGGGGGACTAACGGTACGATTTGAAGCTAACTTGAGGGACTAAAAGCGTAAATTGCGTATGAACAGTGCACGCACTATTCCCAACTATATGTGTACTGTAGCAAACACTGTTTGGTACTGTTACGTACTGTAGCAGTGATATTTTCCTTTTTAGTCCCTGAAATTGACGGTTGTTGCAACGTTAGTCCTTAAGGACTAACGGTGAGAAAAAAAGTTAACATTAGGGGCTGTTTGTGTTTAATATTTGCACAGAAACAGCCCCTGAAGTTACTGTTACGTTACAAATTTACGTCACGGCTGTTAGATAACAACCGTTAAGGACTAACTTTGCAATGACCAATAACCTCAGGGGCTAAAATGAGGCTAACATGAAACTTGTGTGTGCACTGTTGCTACAGTACCCCAAGATGCTTTTTAGTATATATATATATATATATATATATATATATATATATATATATATATATATATATATATATATATATATATATAATTGATGCTAGAACAAATTTAGCTCTATTTGATTAAAATTCAACATGAGATGATTACCTTTGGAACGCTAACACTTCAAATATTGCTTGAAAGAAATGTATACTTTTGCAATATGAAATTGCTCCAAGGTGCAAATGTTAGGTTTGTTGCAATTATGCTTTCTTTAATCGATATTTTTTATTTTCACAAAAACATAAAATCTTTCCCACACTATATACATCACATATATATCTTACGTGTCATATACCTAAACCCACAACGATTTGGTAAAGTATTAAATGATTGAACCTTTTTTTCAACATCGCATGAACAATAGAACCTGAACTGAAAATTTCCACTTAATTCCCGCTCAAAAGAATTACCTTCTTATTATTGTTTGGGGTAATCGTCCTATTTTAGAAACAAATTTGCATGTCACGTTAAATGTAGCTTAATACACAACGTTATCTTTTTCGTTACAACATATACCCCATAACATGTACAAATACCTAACAACTTTTATTTGAACAAGCTAACCTATAAAAGAAGTTGTTCTCTTTAGAGTGATTGTAACTTATCAAACTAAGTCTAATCATTCCCTATGTAATTTAATGTTTTGTTCAAACAATTTATAGCAAGAATACTTAAAGCAGTTTAAACACAAAGAATACAAGAAGGTTTTTCAACGTTTAAAATTCTTGTTAAAAGTTAATAAATAAATTTGACAAAGATTGTTTGTAGAATAACAATCTTAGCTGAATGACAATTTGGTGATCTCCTCTCTAACTTAAACACACAACCTTAGTTATGGTTTAAGTATGAACTTTTCTTAATCGTTGAATTGTTCAGTAGCCAAGTTCAATTTGAGGAGTAAATGTTCTTGAATGTGTATCACATTAATTGCAAGAGATGCGTTTACTCTTGTCCAAACATTCTCCTTTATAGGCAGAGAATTATGGTTTCCAACGAGTATCTAGTTAGTGTCTAGTTTACACGTGTGGAACATTTAATGAGTTGTGAGTGTTACGTCACCATATTGTAACACAAGCATCAATATGTTAGAAATAGATGAAGGAATGATTGGATGAACACAATACACACACACGTTAAGATAGTATTGAAAGGATAAGCATAGAGTGTAATATGAAAGTGAACAACCAACCTTCAAATGAAGGTTTACATGTGCTTATATAGGGAAAGGAACTATGGCAACACACCAAGTTCCCTTCCTTCCTTATTGGATATGGGCCAAGGCTTATGGGCTTTCTACATAAGCCTTGACATTAATACAAACATAAAAGCCTAATTAAGCAACCTATTACATATTAATTACAAACACTTGAAATATAGTTTAGGAGTGATTCCAACAATCTCCCCCTAAGTGTTGGTAATTAATGACTTAAGTAATTTGAAACGTTGTTGGTGCTGATGTAATAGTTGCTTTGACGTCTTCTGACATTCTTCTTTCTTGTGAGAAGAAGTGCCTTGATTCGAACAATCTCCCTAGTGTGAGGATCTTGTTTTCTTTGAAGTTTTCAGCTTTGACGTCTTCATTATCTTTGTTCTTTGTTCTGGTGTGGATGTGGTGATGTTATGTTGTGGTAATCTGCATCAGGTCCGCTTTATTGCTCAGGTGTCTCCACGTCCTTCTCCAAGATGCTCACACGCTTTTTGACGTTGGATTTCAGTGTTGATGTAGTTCTCTTTAGTCTTTAAACTTTGTAGATTCTTTGGCTTTGACTAAGAATCATTCTGACTTTTGTGTTGCCTTTCGAGAGAACTTCAATATGTGTTGTTGTTGGTATGAGCATGTGGAGAATCTGCACGATCATCTCCCAGGAGCATCCATAAGAAGAAAACATAAGAATGGGTTAGTGATAAACACCAATCGATCATTGTGGTCGTTTCTTAAAGAGTTGACCACTACGATTGTTCTTCTGATGAATGTCTTGAATCCATTCACCTTGGTCGGGCGAATCAGCCGTCCGAATCCCATAAGGGATAGTTGGCATTACATTGAACAAGTTCAAGTAATGACCCACATCTTCAGGACTCGATTCTTGAAAGGAATATCCTTAGCGGGATTTCCAGCACTTACAAGTTCGAACTTCGAGCGTGTTAACAACATAGTGTGAAAACACATCTCTAATTCTAGCAAAGGCTGTTCCTGAACTGGAGTCCCTCAAGTAGGATAACACGATGTACCGAATTACACCTACAGTTCAGGTGAGTCGCTGAGGTACACCGAAGTATCACCCCACGACTGTAGACCGTTTGAGACAACACTAAGCGTAACCCACAAGGAGTTACCGAAGTGACCTGCTGTCAGGGCTGTTTGATGTTGACCCTGGCAGGAGTTTCCATTCAATCACTGAGGATCACAGTTGTGAACCCCTCATAAATGTTCTCGACAGATTGCTAAGATCTGTGAAGGACTCTAGAATGTATCACTTGCGTCCTTATTGTTGAACGACAAGTGATGAAATGTCAAGTGTTCCTAAGAGATCTTTTGATGAATCTTGTGGCTCTAGACTCAATAGTGCGCTTTGGTTTTCCTGAGCAAAGACTAGGGAGAGGGTCTCCTTCTTCAATACCAGCAATCTTTAAGAGAAAGCCGATAGTTTACGTAGGGTTCCCTGTGAGAATGAAACAAGCTTCTGTTGAGAGAAACTTGAGTGGCTAAGAAGGTTTAGTGCATGCGTCACTGGGTCCATGACGACTTTGATCTTCAATACCGGTGTCATCAAGTGACAACCAGTAGCATATGAGTTGAACCCGGTGTCTGCCCCAAGTTGAATAATCTGGAGGGCTATTTCTTTTCACCCTTTTCATTACATTTCTTTTTAATTATTCAACTCCTTCTTTCTCCGATTATCATTTTCTCCTTTTTTAATCATACCTAAGGACTTCTAATTTCTAACTATTGGTGGTGTCCTTGGGTACTTCCCCCTCCACACGTGCTTAAGTGTTTTGACAGAAATCTGCACGGTGAGAGAAGAACGCGCACTTTTGAATTGATCGACTCAAGATAGAAAATTCCACGCCAGACACGGTTACATTGCATAGTTAAAGATTTGCATTGTCAACTTTTAGGTGACAACTAGCTCTAATAACTACCTTGACAACTAGCTCTAATAACTACCTTAAAGGTGTGGACAAACTTCGAAAGGTTGTCAAATCCGTCAAAGTTCATGTCTACCAAGAGTTTCTCGAATAGGTACAATTTACTCGGATAAGTCTTGGAGGAGAAATCTTTTCAATGTATGACAGTTCAGATCTCGTCAATTCATGGGTTAAGTCTTTGGCACGAAGATTCAATCACAATATTCACAACATATTTGTATCACACAATTTTTCTCCCCCTAAAAAATGGCATATAAATGTTATTTTTGACGAAATTTTTGATATCGAATATGTCCATTTCGAGTTTTGTGGGAAGATTTCCACGAAGAATCATTTGTGAACAAAGTTTTAATCAAATACTCCCCCTCAACAAGTGATATTAACTTTTGAGGTTTTGAAAATCATAAGGGGAAGTACTTGTTCTTTTGAGCAAAACTTTGAAAGTGAAAGTTTTGATTAGTTTTACTCAAAAGTAAGAAGCTTTCGCTCCTTTTATAAGGATTGTGGCACTGATGCGTACCACAGGGTCCTTTCATTACAAGAACGGGTGATTGGCTCCTGAACAGTCAAGTTTAATCACACAAGCTAACCACTTGTGAATGGTCAACCGTAATAAACTTAAAACAGCTCAGAAAGCAATACAATTAAGATCAGAGGAATATAGTGGATTCCTGGGTCGTTAAGTCCCACGGAGGATGAATGGTGTTTAACACAGACAGATGTCGAATAATCACTAAGGATAGTGATCAGTAAGGATTTTGATGAATAATTTACACTACTGATTGATTGGAATGATATTTGGATACAGAATTGTAAAGCACAACAATCAGATAAAAGAAACGTAAATACGTACGTATATTAAAAACGTAAACGTACAAAACAAAACGTGAGTTCAAATAAATAAAAGACCTAAAAATATGAAAATGATATTTTTGGAATCCTAAAAATAAAAGAAAATTATTTTTACAACTATTTATTTAATTATTATTAATTAAAAACTATTTTTAACTATTTAATATTAACCTAAAATATGATAAAATAGGAAATAAAGCTAGAAAAATGAAATTATGAATTAGAAAAATCTAAAATATTATAAAACTTATTTTAAAATTGAAAATAGATTTTTTACACTTTTTATCTATTTATTATTAATTAATTACTTATTTAAAATACACTTAAATACTAGAAAATATAAAATTAACCTGGAAAAATGAAATTTTAACTTGGAAAAATCTAGATTATTATAAAACTAATTTTAAAACAGAAAAGATATTTTTTATGCTTTTTAATTATTTATTACTAATTATTTAATACTTTTAACTATTTTAAATTCTAATAAATACTAAACAAATTAGGAAAATTATGAAACTTTTTCTAAAAATATCCTAAGGTGACAGGAAACTTAAGAAAATTATAAAAAAAGAATTTGCTTAATAATAAGCTGAAAAGAAAAATCAAAAAGCTAATTCCTATTAAATAAACGCTATCACTATATTTAAAATGATGTTTTTGTGGTTTTTATTTTTGAAAACTATTTAACTACTTATAATATGAAACTTTAATGAAAACAAAAATTTTACAAATTAAAAATAAGCTGTTTACAAGCTAAAAAGCTCAACAGTGAAGCTTGTGAGCTTATTATGATTTTTAAAGCTCAAACAAACTTGAAAACTGGAAACAAAAGTGAAATAAGCTACAAATAAGCTAAATGAACTGAAATGAAGCTAAAAGATGCAAATATCAACACTGATAAGCTATTTATAAGCTAATAAGCACTTATGAGATACCCTTGTACCAAACAGTCCTGTGGAGTTTTTGTAAAGCAAATTAAACTTATCAAATAAGCTCAAAAGCTCAAAACAAAGACTGAGTCAACAAGCTGGGTTGGTGGTCTATCCAAAAAACCAAAACTCACACATTGGAGACAACTAGAGAGCTTGTGGTGAGCTTATGAAAATGGTACCAGATCACTGCTTATGCAGTTTTACATAGAAATGGGACAAAGAACAAGTTTGATGCAGCCCCATTAAATAAGCTCCAAAGTACAAAATTAAGCTTGGACTAAAGAAATGGGTAGATAAGCTTTCTAAAAAACCAAGGTTCACAAACTGAGGCCAACTAATAAGCTATTTGTGAGCTTATGAAAGTGGGTATCTCAACTGTGCACAGGGCACCAATTTGAAAAGGGTTTCAAAATAAGCTAAGCAAAAAGCAGTTAAACAAGCTATTTGGAAAATATGAAAAATACTAGGATAAAGATAAGCAACTAAATTTTAATATCCTAAAAGCTCAAGTATTGAATACTAATATTAAGCCCTATATAAAATATTCTATTTTATTCAAAAACGACCAAATGAAAATTTTTGACTTTTATAAAAACTAACTAAGTTGACTATTATGAACTTTAAATCAATACTACTTACTAAATATGATGTAATAAGCTATTATAAGATTAATTTAGGCTAGATTAACAAGCTACAAGCTATTTTGATGATTTTGATAAATTAAATCCTAACAGTTAAGTACTAAGATGAGATTAAAAAGAATGTTGACTTTTACTCTAACAAGCACTGGTTTTATTGGTTGCTATGAGCTATTTAGACCAAGTTTGATAAACAACAAACACTAACACTGTCTTGAACACTTTTTAACTTAGTTAACAAAGCAAAACCAAACACCCTTTAACTTATCTGTTAAGAAGCTTTTCAAAGCTTAACAAAGATTAAGACCATTCCATTGATTCATAACCTTGTAATATCATATAGTAAGACTAAATAAGCATGAAACAACAGTACTAACAACATTAAACTAACAAATTACACTTATACTATTTTAACTGTGAAAATAAGATTTTTAGCAACTATGAATTTTAAAGAACAAGCTTACTATTTTATTGGTTAATTATGCTTAACTATGACTAATGAACATGGAAACACAGAGATTCAAGCTAATTACCAACTTAAATAGTGAAATGCCAAAATGGATCAAAAGGGCTTACAAGTGGTTTCCAAGCTCAAACAGAGAACTGAGGTATACAAACACAACCTAAAGCTTCCCAATGAGCACTAAACCCAAGGCAATCCAGAATTCACCTTGCTCCTTGCATTTTTCTTCATTTCTTATATTTTTGATTTATGACTGATTTTTTTGTATTTTTTTAGTATTTTTGCTTTTGACTACTAAACTGATTTTAAAGGGTTTCTAATAGCTTAGATAAGCTATATAGGAGCTTATGTGGCTTATTCAGTCCAAGACAATAACTAAAAACACCATTCGAACTTTTTAAGAATTTTGAACAAGTAAATTTTGCATAAACTGAAAAGAAGCTTATCACTGAAATTAAAACTGAAAAAGGTTCACAAACACTTTAAATAACTTAAACAGAATACTTGGAAAGCTTAAATTACACTGGAAATTAAAATTGAGCTAAAACGACTTAGAAAATTACAAATTACACTAGTTACTTTTTACATTGCTTCAAAACTTGTATATATTGATCTTTTTCATCTCTGTCGACATCTCTGAGCAAATCCCACCAATTTCCAGCCATTGGATTTATCCAACTCATCACAATTGCCAAATGTCAGTTTTGGCGCCAATTTTCTTTTGAGCAGGTTTGGCTAATTAAAGCTTCTTGGATGATTGTAGAGGTGGAAGGGGGTTGGTATACAGCTGGGAAGACAGGTGTAAAGGTGAAAAGGAGGAAAAACCAGCTCTGGTATTGGATTTCAGCTTGTGGAGATGAAGGTGAACAGTAGTAGCTGTTTTGGCGGGCGTTGACCATATTTGACCGTGGGATATTATAAGTGGGAGGGTCAAAAATTGGGGGGTCACAGGGATAATGGCAGGGGTCTTTTTGGTTTGGCTGGGTTCTAAATACACAAAAGGGGCCATTTGGTTTATTTAATATCAAGGACCATTTGTGTAATTTCTGCAAAGTTCAAGGACTGAACCTGTCCATTTTCCAAAGTTATAATAAGGACCAATACTGCCATTTATGATTAGTACAAGGACCATATTTGATAATTTCCCATTTTTAAATATCCAAGGACCTTATTTGACATTTTCAAAACTTGAGGGACTAAAGTTGTAATTTTGCAATTTTACATTTCAAGGGTTTGTTTTGACAACTTTTGAATCCCATGGACCTTAAATGACATTTTTCTTTATTTTGATTTACCAGGGACTGTTTTTGATAACTTTTGAAACTTGGGGGACTAAAACCGCCAATTATGCAAACTTGATACGTTTTTCACCAGATTTTGATGTTTTTGCATTTAAAACACATAAAACACTTGTTTGTGATATTTTCATCATTTTGATGCATTTCTGAGTGTTTTCAGATGTTTTTGGCATTCTAAACAGTACAAAAATGATGAGTATTTAGACACTCATCAATCCCCCACACTAAGATATTGCTAGTCCCTAGCAATGATTTGAGAAAAATTAATAGATTTCATCTCTTTACCAAAAGCCATTACTTCTGGAGTAGCCAATTGTTTTAGTTCAAGTAAGAACCTTGGTACAATGATAACCAAATGATTTTGAGCAAATCACCAGCTGTAAACGGATTTGATTTGTCTTTACCAGAAGCCGTTTGCTTCTGGACTAGCCAACTCTTAGATAAATTATCAATATCATCTTTGGTGAGCCGATTACCAATTATGGCTTTCCAACTGCCTTTACCACAAGCCATAAACTTGCGGGCTAGCCAACTTTTCACTAATTAAAGATATGGTGAGCTGAACACCATACAATTTTGGGCAAATTGCAAGCCATAAACGGATTTGAGATATCTTTACCAAGAGCCGTTTGCTCCTGGATTAGCCAATCCTTATGTGGGTTAGACATGGCGGACTGATTACCATTTGCTGAGTAAGTGAAAAACACTTACTCCAAAAAAAAATTTTGGCCAAAAAACGGGGGAATTGGGTGGAATAATTACATGATAAAATTCGTGAGAATTCCCCCCCACACTTAGAAATGAATATTGCCCTCAATATTCAAAGTACCGGCTGTTATGCCGAAACATAGAACGTAAAAGGGAAATACTACGGCCATTATTTTGTTTTTGATATATACATTTTTTTTATTATTTTTTTTTTTTTTGAAAACTTATATACAACAGCGGGGGGCAACTCCCCCACACTAGGGTGTTACTCACGGGTGGAAACCCATGTGGTGTTTGCTATTATTTTTGATTCCCGAGTCATTAGCTTGACTCGATCCCCGCATTCATTGGTTCATGGGGAAAGTTTGTAGATCCGGGACAACCACGGGTGGAATGTCCTCTCCAAAATAATGCTTTAATCGATGACCATTCACTTTAAAATTTGGACCATCAGGCTGAGATAACTCAATGGTGCCATAAGGATAAACCTTAGTGATAGTAAATGGACCAGACCAACGGGACTTGAGCTTTCCCGAGAAAATCTTCAATCTTGAATTGAAAAGAAGGACTCGATCACCAACGTTGAAAACGCGGTTCTTGATTTTAGAGTCATGAATCTTCTTTGTATTTTGTTTGTAGATCAAAGAGTTCTCGTATGCTTGATCACGGAGTTCATTTAATTCATTCATTTGAACTTTTCTGTGATCACCAGCTGTCTGAATATCGAAGTTTGCATGCTTCAAGGCCCAGTATGCCTTGTGCTCAAGCTCAATCGGAAGATGACATGCCTTTCCGTACACTAGCTGTACGGAAGGCCCATAGTCCGTCATCCAGTTTATCCGACCAGGATGCACGATTTTCGCCTACTTTCCTTTCCAAAATTCTTTTAATACCACGGTTGGAAACTTCCACTTGCCCACTTGTTTGGGGGTGGTATGCAGTAGAGAGACGGTGGGTTACACCATACTTTTGCATGACACGATCAAATTGGTCATTGCAGAAATGTGTACCACGATCACTGATTATAGCTCGTGGAGTTCCAAACCTAGCAAAAAGAGATTTCAAAAATTTCACAACTACTCGGGCATCGTTAGTAGGTTAAGCTTTCGCTTCAACCCATTTTGACAAATAGTCAACAGCCACAAGTATGTATTTGTTTCCTCGAGATGATGGAAATGGCCCCATAAAGTCAATACCCCATATGTCAAAGATCTCACAAACTTGAATGGCATTTTGCGGCATTTCATTTCTTTGAGATATATTTCCATGACGTTGACAAGCGTCACAGGCTTTGACAAATTCGTGGGCATCCTTGTAAATTGTGGGCCAATAAAACCCGGAATCAAACACCTTCTTGGCGGTGTAATTTGGACTATGATGGCCCCCAGTGGGTCCAGCATGGCAAGCTTTGAGAATGTCAATAGCTTCTTGTCCATAAACACACCGTCGGATGACTTGATCCGCACAGATTTTGAATAAGTAGGGGTCGTCCCAGAAGTAATGTTTAACATCCTTGAAGAATTTGTTCTTCTGTTGGGTCGACATCCCTTTCACTATGAAGTTACCCGCATGGTAATTTGCGAAGTCAGCAAACCATGGGGTAGTAGAATTTCCACGAAAAGAAACCGCATTGAGTGTCTCGAGAGGAAATGTTTCATTTATTTCCTTTTTCTCGAAAACATCTTGGTGAGGGTTTTCTAGACGGGATAGATGATCAGCAGCCAGGTTCTCCGCTCCTTTTTTATCACGTATAATGATATCAAATTCCTGGAGAAGGAGAACCCAACGGAGCAATCTCGGCTTTGCATCTTGTTTTGCAAAGAGATATTTGAGAGCCGAGTGATCCGTATACACCACGCATTTGGTCAAGATTAAGTATGGCCGAAACTTCTCAAACGCATACACCACAGCTAATAGCTCTTTTTCTGTGGTGGTGTAATGGGTTTGAGCTTCAGTCATAGTCTTACTTGCATAGTGGATAGGCTGAAAATGCTTGGATCTACGTTGCCCTAAGACAGCACCGATAGCAAAATCACTTGCATCGCACATGAGCTCAAAAGGCAAGTCCCAGTCGGGAGCAACGAGAATGGGTGCTTCAGTAAGCTTTTTCTTTAATGTTTCAAAAGCTTCGATGCACTCGGGTGAGAAGATAAAAGGAGCATCTTTTTCAAGAAGATGAGTCATAGGCCGGGCGATTTTAGAAAAATCTTGTATGAATCTGCGATAGAAACCGGCATGACCTAAAAAACTCCTAATACCTTTGACTGTAGTAGGATGAGGTAATTTAGCAATAACATCGACTTTTGCTCTATCTACCTCAATCCCATTTTTTGAAATCTTATGGCCAAGGACTATGCCTTCTTTGACCATAAAGTGGCTCTTCTCCCAATTTAGACAAAGATTGGTGTCTTCACACCGTTTGAGCATTTTATCTAAATGGGAGAGACATGTTTGAAACGAATCCCCAATGACCGAGAAGTCATCCATAAACACCTCCATTGTTTCCCCGATCATGTCGTGGAAAATGGCCATCATACATCGTTGGAACGTGCCAGGAGCATTGCATAAGCCAAAAGGCATACGTCTGTAGGCAAAAGTTCCATATGGGCAGGTGAATGTAGTCTTCTCTTGATCCTGTGGATCAATGGGGATCTGAAAGTAACCCGAGAAACCATCAAGGAAACAATAGTATTCGTTCCCTGCTAATCTCTCAAGCATTTGGTCCATGAAGGGTAGAGGAAAATGGTCTTTACGAGTGGCGTCATTCAACTTACGATAGTCAATGCAAACACGCCATCCCGTAACCAATCGAGTTGGAATTAACTCGTTATCTTCATTCGTGACAACAGTTATGCCACCCTTTTTAGGAACACAGTGAATTGGGCTAACCCAAGGACTATCTGAGATCGGGTAAATCAATCATGCATCAAGAAGTTTGATAACCTCCTGTTTGATAACATCATGGATTTTTGGATTCACCCTTCTCTGATGTTGAACTGCTGGTTTGAAGTCATCCTCCATTAAGATTTTATGAGTACAAAACTCAGGGTTGATACCCTTAATGTCGGAGAGTTTCCAAGCAATTGCTTGCTTATGTGACTTCAAGACCTTTATGAGAGCAGCTTTTTCATCTTTACTCAAATCTCGAGCAATAATGACTGGTAATTTATCATCACCCTCAAGAAATACATACTCGAGATGAGGTGGTAAGTCCTTAAGTTCGACTTCAGGAAATTCTTCAGTTTTCTCAACTGACTTGACTTCCTTGTTATGAAGCTCGACGGGAGGGAGTGATGATGGATCATCATTAAGCAACTTCTCAATGAGAAGTATGTCCCCCTCAATGTCGATGGGAGCGTGATCAATTTCCCATGGAACAGAATCACTAGACAAGTAGGCTTCAATCTCTTCCAAGATGAAGTCACTTTCCTCAAATGGGGTAAGAGAATGAGTAGAATTGGCAATGATGGGTTGAGATGAATGAGTGAGATTATCACTCGAAGAATTATGATCATAACCAAGAACTTCTTGAGAGTACTCTTCAGAAGCAACATCAATGATGTCTATTCGGTTAACCGACTCAGAATCATAGTTTGCGGAGTACCTCGAAGTTTGATCAAGGTTAAAGGTGACAGCTTCATTACCAACACGTAATGTGATTTCTTGCTCAAATACATCAATGAGAGCACGACCCGTTCTCAGGAATCCTCGTCCAACAATGAGAGGAACCCGATGATCGGCATCAAAATCAACAACCACAAAGTCAGCTGGAAAATGGAACTTTCCTACTTTCACAAATACGTCCTCGGCAATGCCAAGAGGACGGGATATTGTACGATCTGCAAGCTCGAGAGTCATGCATGTAGGAGTAAGTTCCGGAAGAGAAAGTTTCTTCCATACTGAATAAGGCATTAGATTGATGCTTGCACCAAGATCTGCTAAGGCAAAGCATTCAACCATTCCTGGAAATACACAAGGTAAGAGAAATTTTCCAGGGTCTCCAAGCTTCTCTGGAAGCTTCTTCAAGATAACTGCTGAGCAGTTCTCGTTCAGAGGAGTTTTTGCCATCTCAAACAGTTTTTCCTTGTTGCTTAACATGTGTTTGAGAGTTGATGCAAACTTGGGCATCAGCATGATAGCATCCGCAAAGCTTATGTCAAAATGTAGTTCTTGGAAAATTTGAAAAAATTTATCCATTTGATGACTGGCTTTTTCGCGGAGCTTTTGCTCATTCAAACGTGATGGGTAACGAATAGAAGATTTGGATTTCTGGTTTTCAACGGGAGCTACTGGAGGTTCAAAAACTACTCCTGGATTGGATTTGTGTTTCGGGACAACTTGAGGATGGACATCATTGGTACCTCCGTTATTAGTAGGAAGTTCCTTGTCCTTTGTTGCCTCAGGTTCACTTTCCACTACCTTCGGGAGAGAAGAAGAAGAGGTAGTAGGAATAGCGGGTCCATTGTATGAAACACCACTTCTGGTTGTGATCGCCTTTGCATCGCCCCTCGGGTTAGCGATCGTGTTGCTCGGAAGTTTTCCTGAGCTCGAGGGTTGATCATTTAAAGACTTCTTTAGATCAGCGATCTGACTGACCAACAACCTGTTCATTTCATCTTGGGATTTCATGAATTGCTTCAATAACTCATCAGATGATGGTCCAGTTGGAACAATGGCTTGAGTTTGATTAGGAAAATTCTGGCCTCTAATGTTCAGATTAGGGCCTTGATTTTGAAAATTTCCTTGATTAGGATTCACATTCCCATGAAATTGATTCCCTCGATTGAAATTGTTATGATTAAGGTTTCCTTGATGTTGGAAACCTTGATTTGGTCCGGGATAGAAATTACCTTGGTTTTGATAACCTTGGTTCATTCTAGGTTGATTCTGATTCCGATTAAGATTCTGGTTAAAACCGGGTGGTGCCTGATAAGTGTTAGCACGGTAGTTTGGTTCATTTTGAGGACGGTATTGATTACCTCCCTGATGTGAAGTACCGGCTATAGCATTGGCTTCAAATGGACTACCATCGGTGGCAGTACAGTTGTAGTATGCATGAGGACCACCACAAGTAACACAAACTTCAACTTTCTTCACTTCACCATGTGATGGTGTCTGTGTGAAGGTGACTTTCTTTTGGTTAGCAAGAACCAAAGCCTGAACAATATCCGTGAGTTTGTCAATCTTAGCATCGATGCTAGATGTACTCACGGGAGATGAAGTAGAAGGTCCTGCATTAGACTGAGATTGATATGTCTTTGTGCGGAAAGGGCGGACCTGGGACTTGTTTTCAATGATTTGCAAGGCTTCTTTTGTGGTCTTGCTCAAGAAATTACCTCCCGCGGAGGCATTTAGAGAGTCTTGGTCAGCTTGTCTCAGACCATTGTAGAAAGTATCCATTTGCATTAACTCGGTAAAACCATGATGCGGACACTTGCGGAGCAATTCTTTGTAACGATCCCATGCCTCCCCGAATGATTCATCAAATCTTTGAGAAAATTTCATTATCTCATTCTTAAGACTTGTAGTTCGGGATGGAGGATAGAATTCGTTAACAAACTTAGTGACTAAATCCTCCCATGTCTCAATGGAACGAGGAAGTTGTTTCTCAAGCCAATTCCGGGCTTGTCCCTCTAGAGAGAATGGGAACAGAAGAAGCTTAATTGCTTCATGTGGGACATTCTTGTATTTGATGGTTGATGCAATCTTGTTAAACCATCGAATATGTGCATGAGGATCATCCCGCTGAAAACCATAAAATTGGCTTTGGGTTACAAGATTAAGCAACCCGGTTTTGAGCTCAAAGGTATCAGCCACGATGGCTGGGACAACAATAGCATCTCCGTAACCCTCGATGGGTGCTTGGAGAAGCTCATTCATAGGCTTGTCTTCTGCCATTTCGACAGGGGGTGGTGGTGGTAGACGTTCCTCAGTCACGGCTGAAGGAGCAGAACGTCCTCTACGTCTACGAGGAATATTTGCAAGCTCAGAAAGTGGACTTGTAGAACTGGAAGAACGAGTGCGCATGCACTAAGTATAAAAATCAGTTTTCAAAACAAATGCGAGGCAAAACGACAAGTGAACTTAAACCAATAATCACAAATGAAATGGCTTCTTTGAAAAAGGTACACCAAATCACAAGGACACAAAGGCAAGTTTTAAATCTGTTGTTCGGGAACTTATTAATGGTCACACCCCCAGTTGGTAGGTGTACTGCCTTGATTTGCGGTGGTTGATTTTTATGTATTTATTAAGTACCACTGAAAAGACGTAGGTATGGATATGTGCTGATGGTTTAAAAACTTTTGGAAAATATTTTTGGTATCGTCTCGTTTAACCAAATCGTATCTCTTTAAGAATCACCTTAAAAGAAACACAAGCTAGAAAACGTTACGATTGTTTTGTTGTTTTATATATTTTTGGTGTTGTTAACACTTTAGGAAAAGTGTTAATGAACTTTTTGATTTATGATAACTTTACAAAAAACTGTTTACAAACGATGGTATATGTGCAAGTACGGGTCTGAAAAAGGTTTAGAACACGCTTACAGCCTCCCCGGCAGCGGCGCCAAAATTTGATTGGCTCCTGAACAGTCAAGTTTAATCACACAAGCTAACCACTTATGAATGGTCAACCGTAATAAACTTAAAACAGCTCAGAAAGCAATACAATTAAGATCAGAGGAATATAGTGGATTCCTGGGTCGTTAAGTCCCACGGAGGATGAATGGTGTTTAACACAGACAGATGTCGAATAATCACTAAGGATAGTGATCAGTAAGGATTTTGATGAATAATTTACACTATTGATTGATTGGAATGATATTTGGATACAGAATTGTAAAGCACAACAATCAGATAAAAGAAACGTAAATACGTACGTATATTAAAAACGTAAACGTACAAAACAAAACGTGAGTTCTAAGAAATAAAAGACCTAAAAATATGAAAATGATATTTTTGGAATCCTAAAAATAAAAGAAAATTATTGGAAAAAGAAAATTATTTTTACAACTATTTATTTAATTATTATTAATTAAAAACTATTTTTAACTATTTAATATTAACCTAAAATATGATAAAATAGGAAATAAAGCTAGAAAAATGAAATTATGAATTAGAAAAATCTAAAATATTATAAAACTTATTTTAAAATTGAAAATAGATTTTTTACACTTTTTATCTATTTATTATTAATTAATTACTTATTTAAAATACACTTAAATACTAGAAAATATAAAATTAACCTGGAAAAATGAAATTTTAACTTGGAAAAATCTAGATTATTATAAAACTAATTTTAAAACTGAAAAGATATTTTTTATGCTTTTTAATTATTTATTACTAATTATTTAATACTTTTAACTATTTTAAATTCTAATAAATACTAAACAAATTAGGAAAATTATGAAACTTTTTCTAAAAATATCCTAAGGTGACAGGAAACTTAAGAAAATTATAAAAAAAAAATTTGCTTAATAATAAGCTGAAAAGAAAAATCAAAAAGCTAATTCCTATTAAATAAACGCTATCACTATATTTAAAATGATGTTTTTGTGGTTTTTATTTTTGAAAACTATTTAACTACTTATAATATGAAACTTTAATGAAAACAAAAATTTTACAAATTAAAAATAAGCTGTTTATAAGCTAAAAAGCTCAACAGTGAAGCTTATGAGCTTATTATGATTTTTAAAGCTCAAACAAACTTGAAAACTGGAAACAAAAGTGAAATAAGCTACAAATAAGCTAAATGAACTGAAATGAAGCTAAAAGATGCAAATATCAACACTGATAAGCTATTTATAAGCTAATAAGCACTTATGAGATACCCTTGTACCAAACAGTCCTGTGGAGTTTTTGTAAAGCAATTTAAACTTATCAAATAAGCTCAAAAGCTCAAAACAAAGACTGAGTCAACAAGCTGGGTTGGTGGTCTATCCAAAAAACCAAAACTCACACATTGGAGACAACTAGAGAGCTTGTGGTGAGCTTATGAAAATGGTACCAGATCACAGCTTATGCAGTTTTACATAGAAATGAGACAAAGAACAAGTTTGATGCAGCCCCATTAAATAAGCTCCAAAGTACAAAATTAAGCTTGGACTAAAGAAATGGGTAGATAAGCTTTCTAAAAAACCAAGGTTCACAAACTGAGGCCAACTAATAAGCTATTTGTGAGCTTATGAAAGTGGGTATCTCAACTGTGCACAGGGCACCTATTTGAAAAGGGTTTCAAAATAAGCTAAGCAAAAAGCAGTTAAACAAGCTATTTGGAAAATATGAAAAATACTAGGATAAAGATAAGCAACTAAATTTTAATATCCTAAAAGCTCAAGTATTGAATACTAATATTAAGCCCTATATAAAATATTCTATTTTATTCAAAAACGACCAAATGAAATTTTTTGACTTTTATAAAAACTAACTAAGTTGACTATTATGAACTTTAAATCAATACTACTTACTAAATATGATGTAATAAGCTATTATAAGATTAATTTAGGCTAGATTAACAAGCTACAAGCTATTTTGATGATTTTGATAAATTAAATCCTAACAGTTAAGTACTAAGATGAGATTAAAAAGAATGTTGACTTTTACTCTAACAAGCACTGGTTTTATTGGTTGCTATGAGCTATTTAGACCAAGTTTGATAAACAACAAACACTAACACTGTCTTGAACACTTTTTAACTTAGTTAACAAAGCAAAACCAAACACCCTTTAACTTATCTGTTAAGAAGCTTTTCAAAGCTTAACAAAGATTAAGACCATTCCATTGATTCATAACCTTGTAATATCATATAGTAAGACTAAATAAGCATGAAATAACAGTACTAACAACATTAAACTAACAAATTACACTTATACTATTTTAACTGTGAAAATAAGATTTTTAGCAACTATGAATTTTAAAGAACAAGCTTACTATTTTATTGGTTAATTATGCTTAACTATGACTAATGAACATGGAAACACAGAGATTCAAGCTAATTACCAACTTAAATAGTGAAATGCCAAAATGGATCAAAAGGGCTTACAAGTGGTTTCCAAGCTCAAACTGAGAACCGAGGTATACAAACACAACCTAAAGCTTCCCAATGAGCACTAAACCCAAGGCAATCCAGAATTCACCTTGCTCCTTGCATTTTTCTTCATTTCTTATATTTTTGATTTATGACTGATTTTTTTGTATTTTTTTAGTATTTTTGCTTTTGACTACTAAACTGATTTTAAAGGGTTTCTAATAGCTTAGATAAGCTATATAGGAGCTTATGTGGCTTATTCAGTCCAAGACAATAACTAAAAACACCATTCGAACTTTTTAAGAATTTTGAACAAGTAAATTTTGCATAAACTGAAAAGAAGCTTATCACTGAAATTAAAACTGAAAAAGGTTCACAAACACTTTAAATAACTTAAACAGAATACTTGGAAAGCTTAAATTACACTGGAAATTAAAATTGAGCTAAAACGACTTAGAAAATTACAAATTACACTAGTTACTTTTTACATTGCTTCAAAACTTGTATATATTGATCTTTTTCATCTCTGTCGACATCTCTGAGCAAATCCCACCAATTTCCAGCCATTGGATTTATCCAACTCATCACAATTGCCAAATGTCAGTTTTGGCGCCAATTTTCTTTTGAGCAGGTTTGGCTAATTAAAGCTTCTTGGATGATTGTAGAGGTGGAAGGGGGTTGGTATACAGCTGGGAAGACAGGTGTAAAGGTGAAAAGGAGGAAAAACCAGCTCTGGTATTGGATTTCAGCTTGTGGAGAGGAAGGTGAACAGTAGTAGCTGTTTTGGCGGGCGTTGACCATATTTGACCGTGGGATATTATAAGTGGGAGGGTCCAAAATAGGGCTGGGTTCTAAATACACAAAAGGGGCCATTTGGTTTATTTAATATCAAGGACCATTTGTGTAATTTTTGCAAAGTTCAAGGACTGAACCTGTCCATTTTCCAAAGTTATAATAAGGACCAATCCTGCCATTTATGATTAGTACAAGGACCATATTTGATAAGTTCCCATTTTTAAATATCCAAGGACCTTATTTGACATTTTCAAAACTTGAGGGACTAAAGTTGTAATTTTGCAATTTTATATTTCAAGGGTTTGTTTTGACAACTTTTGAATCCCATGGACCTTAAATGACATTTTTCTTTATTTTGATTTACCAGGGACTGTTTTTGACAACTTTTGAAACTTGGAGGACTAAAACCGCCAATTATGCAAACTTGATACGTTTTTCACCAGATTTTGATGTTTTTGCATTTAAAACACATAAAACACTTGTTTGTGATATTTTCATCATTTTGATGCATTTCTGAGTGTTTTCAGATGTTTTTGGCATTCTAAACAGTACAAAAATGATGAGTATTTAGACACTCATCAACGGGTTGTACACTATTATGTGTGCACAAACCATAGTCAATTATAGATCAACACATCCAAATATTAGTGAAAGAAACAAATCAAGGAGTACCAGGAAGTCCGTCAATAACACCAGGAGTTCTTTCTGGATGTTGGTAGCATGTTAGAGATATTCTTTGACGTCCACCCACGAAACTCTCCAAAGTCCTCATCTGATCCCGACGAAACAACCTTTCATCAATCCTGGTAATGATCTTCTTCACATCCCTCTTGTACCTAGAATTCCACCTCTTCTTTGACCCTATGCCTTAATGAATCTCCTTTAACTGATATGCTAACCCGTCCCGAACCTTCTTTAATGTGTGATCACAGAACTTGTGAAGCTCCTTGCACGCCATAAAGCAGTTACGGTGAAGTTCACTTCGGTAAACGACCCCAAACTTTGGTTTTATAATGATGGTGTACTGAGCGAGATGGTTGATATCGGGAAGGTCTAGCTGTGGTTTGGTGAGATTAACACATTTTTGGTATGATTCCACGACAAGTTGAAGGTCTTCAACACGTTCCCTGATGACGATGCTTCTGATGACTATTAGCAATGACTTGATGTACTGGAGCTGGATGTTGGTGGAGAACTGTCGCATTCGACCTTGTACCTTAGCAAGATACATGTCTTCAATGTCATTGAGTGACAGTCTCGGAAAATCCGCTTCAGTAAAGTCATATTCATGTTCGTCTTGGCGTTTGACTACGATTTTCTTCAGGAATGAGTAGTCCCACTTGGTAGACAGGCTAACATGCATTATGGCAACGATCCGTTCATCACTGTACACCTCCTTTTTTGATTTGAGTACCTGGCAGCTTGTGTAGTATATTCTTTTTCGTTCAGGCCAATGATGAATTCCATATAGTGCATCAATGTCATACTTAGCCACATTATCAACGAACATATGTGTGGCTTCTTCCTCGATGGCCACATTGTTGGAGAAGATTGCTGCCGGGAAAGGGAAGGTGAGTGAAGTAGCGTATTTCTTGCTTACATCGCTACCGTGCTGAAGAAATTCCAGGTCATTGTTGAAGAAATATCGGTAGGGAATCTTCGGTTGATCAGGTCAGCCAATGGTAGGTAGTGGCTTTGTCCAGTCGGTGTAGTATGGAGCCTTGTCAGGTCTGGTGAAGTCCATATTGGATTCAGGGTTGAGCCAATCAATGTTGTTGGACATGGATCGTGCTATGTTGTCGAGATGATATTCGACTTCAATTGCACTGTCGGAGCTGTCTTTTAGCAGTTGAAAAGCGTCGTTCTTGATGCGTCTTAACTCTACTTTCGTCATCTTCTTCACCTTAAACGTTTCTTGAATTAACTTGGCATGCTCCAGAGTTCGACCATCTACCGGTTCTTGGCCTTCCGGTAATTGAGGGGTTGCATCAACAAGCTTTGAAAACCAGTCATATTCTTCAGTTTCATCTTCATCTAGCCATGATACAACTGATGTTGACTTTTTCTTCTTTGGCTTGGAGGATGATGCTGGTTGCTTAGTTCATGTAGAAGAAGGAGGTTGTTGTTAGGGCTCATGAATCTCCTCATCGTCACCACCAGTGTATTCAAAGTGATCACCAGTTTTCTCCGTTGGTGGTGGAGACTCAGAGTCCTGAGGTTTGTCTGTAGCAGGAGGACGTTGAGGAGATCTTCTACTGGTGGTGGTCTATAACAACCCGTAAATTTTCCTACTGATTTTTCGCGGCTAGATTTTTTTTTTCTTTCTTTTCGATCTATAATCGCGACCAGTTACAGTTAAAATATAAAAATAAACTAGCATAGCCGACTTTAGTATTTTTATAACAGTATTTCGAAAACGCTTCTAAAAATATAATTTCTATATATTTCGGGTACCGGGAAGGCACGTTTACTCGAGGATTCGATGAAACACGGGGTACCGATTATACTATTTGTATAATAAAACAAAAGACATAAAACACTATCACCCTCTCTCTCTCCCACGTTTTGTTTATTTGTTCCCTTTTTCTTCCTCCTGGTCAACACAATGACAGAGCACAAACACAAAAATAGATCAAAAACCTTTTTTTTGACTTTCAATCAAGAAAACAATTTTGTCTTCCATCCCACCTTGTACAAGCTACATCCTAGGAGCACACTTGGAGCCATACACGGCTGTGATGAGGAAGAGAAAGCTTAGATTGCTAGAAAACATGTTTTGGGTTAACAATGGAGTCACTATCACCTTCCAACTCTTTCCACTATAAAAGGGTTTCATCTCAGAAAGCTTCATCATCATTTTCTCTTCAACCTAAAAATTAGGGTTCATGTCAAAACAAAGGGGTTTTCAAAACTAATCAAGGGGTTTTGCTTAGGGAAATATAAGGAAGGTTTCCCAAGTGGTTAATTGCTTCAATTCATCCCGAGTCCTTCCAATTGGAGCTTTTGGTGTTCGGTTCTTAATCCCATTCGACCCACAGAAATTTGGATTGTAAGAATCATGTCTTTATTGTTATTTTGATATCAAGTTAATTTGTTAATTTAACTTTATTTCGAATTTCTTTTTTTTTGATTTGGTATTGTTGGAATATTTAAAGAGATGAGGTTGTTGTTATGTTGTTGTTGTCGCTAACAGTAAAACACAGGAAAGAAACCACAAAATTTAAAATGATAATTGAAATTTGGTTAAGATGAAAGTTATAAAGTTATAAGTGTATAATAGATTTACTGAAATTGATTGGCCAAATATATCTATTTGCTATGGTTGTTGTTGTCGTACAGTGTAACAGAAAGAAAAAAAAAGAAAACATGAAAACCTTGTTATAATCTTCTTGTTTAGTTTTGACTTATGTTTAGCTTATTGTTAATTTTCCAAATTTGCGGCTAAGTTCTCATAACGTCATTTGTTTGATCATTTTTCGGCTTAGGATGAAATTACTATTAGTCATCTATATAATTTTCGGATCATTTGGAAAAACTCTTTAGCACCTAGGTTCGGATAGGTCTACTAGTTCGACATACATTAGTCTTTCTCCATTTTGCTTGTCGTCGTCTCATGATTAAATTTTCGAGTCACAAAAATGCCTTTCCGAACATAGAACGCATATCTCGACTCCGGTTTATTTTCGAGTCGTGTTACCTTCAAAATTTTTTACATAGTTAACTGCCAAAGTATTACTTGTGCGTTGAATTTGCTTGTTGGGCCATTCGGCCCGTTCGGTGTTCTCTCAGCCCGTTTCTTTTTTTTAGCCCGCTTAGTCCACAAATAAAAAGAGTCATTTGGTAGAAAACTGGGCTACTAGGCCCATTCCTTTTCAGCCCACTCAGCCCAAACCTGTCATCCAATATCGAGCGGATATTTCAAAATAACCTTTACGACTTGTTCGATCCGACATGCACGACTTTATATATTTTACGACACTATTAGACATATACTCTTCATCACAATACAAATTTATAAATATAATGACCTCTATATTAGAATGTTTTTGAAAAACAAAATTTATAATATAGATTTCGAAGTCACGAAATTCAAATGACATTCTTTTCCAAAAACTAAATATGTACAAATAAAACAATTCTTTTAATGAGAAAACTCAGGATTTTCATAAATATATATATGTATACATTTATCGGGAACCAAGTTTTAACGTGTATATATCTAAACCTATTTTTCCAAATAAACTTAACCCGATATATTTTTAAAACTCATCTTGAATTTTATAAAAACACTTTATTATATTTTCAAAAATCAAAACTTTAAAAGTATACATTTTTATATACGCTTTACATATAAATATATATAAGTGAACTCTTCTTATCAACAAACGTCTTCTTCATTTTTTGTCCGTACACTATATTTATCCGTCTTTTAGCCAAAATAGTCTCATTTCGTTATTGTTTTCAAAACAAGTTTTATAAACCAAAATATACTCTATTATCTTGAAAATGAAATGACACGCGAACAACAACAACGACAACAACAACACCACATATAAATTAAATAGAGAAGATAGACTTTATTTAACTTGGAATCGAAAACTGAGATTTGACGCACTAATTTAGGTTGCGTGTTGGAGCTACTTGTTACTTGATCTCTTTGTGCTTTATTCACCGAACTGCTAAGGTGAGTTTATAGCCCCACTTTTACTCTTATTTACTTGCTTTTTAAAACCATGGGGTGAGAAACATGCAAAACTCTTTTCGGACCTAAAACTAAAATTACTATTACGTGAAACAACCTTGAATCCCAACTATGCTACCGTTAGTTCCCTTTGGGGAGGCGCGATTGTTATGAATAGATCTATTGGGGATGACACCCCCGTTCGAGTTTGACCGGATAGGCAAACGTTGGGCGTATATCATATCATATTGATTGAGTGTACTGAAAATACACTTGCTGGGCTTTTATTTATCATGCTTCTAGATGCATGCAAATTGTCGTAGTTTCGGTCGCATGAACTTGGTATTAGCATAATAGCCTTTTTGCATATAGTGTCATTCACGGAGATGCTAATGTGCAACTGTGGTCCAACTTGAAAACTTGATTACTTAAACCTATGAACTCACCAACCTTTGTGTTGACATTTTAGCATGTTTTTCTCAGGTTTACTTATTGGCGTGGGCAATGGCAAAGGCACTCATTGAAGACTGGCATCCGAAGTGTTTTCAAACAAATCTAATACAACTTTTAATGGGACAACATATATTTTTATAGGCTTTACTTCCGTACTTTGAAACAATGTTGTAAAACTATTTCTTAAATCAATCTATATTTTGAAAATGGAATAGAATTTCCATTCTTTATTACCTTGTGTTGGGCATATTGATTTAGTAGCACCCCATGACCCGAACGCTTCCGCTGTGAAATTTTGGGGGTGTTACAGATTGGTATTCAGAGCCAAGGTTATAGAGAATTAGGTATTTTTCAAAACCTAAACTATAACCACATTTCCTTAAAAACACTTCAAACGCCGCCACAGCTGCCAATGTCTGCCATGCCTTGCCTACTGTTACACGATGTAGTCATGCTATGTGTTACTATTGTATTTTAGGTTCGTATAAACTCTTATTTGAATTAAATTAATTATTTCTCAAAATCATTAAGTTTCTTAATTAACTCACATTTGAACTTTAAGGCTGTTCTTGTTTGATTGGGTCGCGAAGTTTAAATGTGTATAAGCTCATTCTCATTTAAACTTTAAGGCTGTTCTTGTTTGATTGGGTCGCGAAGTTTAAATGAGAATAATGTTGATGTAACAAACTGAATGAGATTAAGGAATAATTATTTTAAGGATAGTGTAGAGTAGACTACGAATGCTTATACTTGTTACCTCTCTATGTTAAACTGTATAACATGCCCACTATTACAATATCGCACTATGCTATGCCCCTAACTGCTTCTATGTTATTTCTTTATGTAACATACAACTACTTGCTTTATATTATTTTCACACATATATTTAAACCACCTCTTTCACTGGTCACATCCTCTTATTTAACTCATATGTTCTATCCTTCGTAACCTCATACGTCACTACTCATTCTATAACTCGATTATCGCCTTTTCTTATATCGAAGAAGATGGCTAGGAACCAGGATCACCCGTGTCTGACCCGCCACTACCCCTATTGTACTCTTTTATGAAACCGCGTTATATTCCGCATAATAAATCCTTTATCTTTTATTTACTTATCGCCTCTTGTCACTAAGTCTTTTTGAACGACTAACCCTTCTCCACGTCACATTTTAAGAGTATAAATGCTCACATCTCTTCCCTGTATCGACCTCGACGATTCTCGCGTCTTAAACCACGAGGACGTGGTTCCTTTTAATGGGTGGGTACTATAACAACCCCGTAAATTTTCCTACTGATTTTTCGCGGCTAGATTTTTTTTTCTTTCTTTTCGATCTATAATCGCGACCAGTTACAGTTAAAATATAAAAATAAACTAGCATAGCCGACTTCAGTATTTTTATAACAGTATTTCGAAAACGCTTCTAAAAATATAATTTCTACATCTTTCGGGTACCGGGAAGGCACGTTTACTCGAGGATTCGACGAAACACGGGGTACCGATTATACTGTTTGTATAATAAAACAAAAGACATAAAACACTATCACCCTCTCTCTCTCCCACGTTTTGTTTATTTGTTCCCTTTTTCTTCCTCCTGGTCGACACAATGACAGAGCACAAACACAAAAATAGATCAAAAACCTTTTTTTTGACTTTCAATCAAGAAAACAATTTTGTCTTCCATCCCACCTTGTACAAGCTACATCCTAGGAGCACACTTGGAGCCATACGCGGTTGTGATAAGGAAGAGAAAGCTTAGATTGCTAGAAAACATGTTTTGGGTTAACAATGGAGTCACTATCACCTTCCAACTCTTTCCACTATAAAAGGGTTTCATCTCAGAAAGCTTCATCATCATTTTCTCTTCAACCTAAAAATTAGGGTTCATGTCAAAACAAAGGGGTTTTCAAAACTGATCAAGGGGTTTTGCTTAGGGAAGTATAAGGAAGGTTTCCCAAGTGGTTAATTGCTTCAATTCATCCCGAATCCTTCCAATTGGAGCTTTTGGTGTTCGGTTCTTAATCCCATTCGACCCACAGAAATTTGGATTGTAAGAATCATGTCTTTATTGTTATTTTGATATCAAGTTAATTTGTTAATTTAACTTTATTTCGAATTTCTTTTTTTTGATTTGGTATTGTTGGAATATTTAAAGAGATGAGGTTGTTGTTATGTTGTTGTTGTCGCTAACAGTAAAACACAGGAAAGAAACCACAAAATTTAAAATGATAATTGAAATTTGGTTAAGATGAAAGTTATAAAGTTATAAGTGTATAATAGATTTACTGAAATTGATTGGCCAAATATATCTATTTGCTATGGTTGTTGTTGTCGTACAGTGTAACAGAAAGAAAAAAAAAAGAAAACATGAAAACCTTGTTATAATCTTCTTGTTTAGTTTTGACTTATGTTTAGCTTATTGTTAATTTTACAAATTTGCGGCTAAGTTCTCATAACGTCATTTGTTTGATCATTTTTCGGCTTAGGATGAAATTACTATTAGTCATCTATATAATTTTCGGATCATTTGGAAAAACTCTTTAGCACCTAGGTTCGGATAGGTCTACTAGTTCGACATACATTAGTCTTTCTCCCTTTTGCTTGTCGTCGTCTCATGATTAAATTTTCGAGTCACAAAAATGCCTTTCCGAACATAGAACGCATATCTCGACTCCGGTTTATTTTCTAGTCGTGTTACCTTCAAAAAATTTTACATAGTTAACTGCCAAAGTATTACTTGTGCGTTGAATTTGCTTGTTGGGCCATTCGGCCCGTTCGGTGTTCTCTCAGCCCGTTTCTTTTTTTTAGCCCGCTTAGTCCACAAATAAAAAGAGTCCATTTGGTAGAAAACTGGGCTACTAGGCCCATTCCTTTTCAGCCCACTCAGCCCAAACCTATCATCCAATATCGAGCCGATATTTCAAAATAACCTTTATGACTTGTTCGATCCGACATGCACGACTTTATATATTTTACGACACTATTCGACATATACTCTTCATCACAATACAAATTTATAAATATAATGAACTCTATATTAGAATGTTTTTGAAAAACAAAATTTATAATATAGATTTCGAAGTCACGAAATTCAAATGACATTCTTTTCCAAAAACTAAATATGTACAAATAAACCAATTCTTTTGTTAGGTCACTAGATTTACAACACAAGTACAATAGAAAGAGATAGAGAGAAAGATCGGATGAACAAGACATAAACCAAACACTATGCGTATGAATACTAAGGACAGTTATGCGTAGCATATGTGAAAGAGAAATGAATTGAACAACCAACCCTCAAGTGAGGGTTATTACAAGGTATTTATAGGAAGGGGAGCTAGGGCAACACTCCTACTCCCTTCCTTTCCTTAGTGGACATGGGCCTAAGCTCATGGGCCTTCTACATAAGCTTAAGCTAATAACAAACATAAAGGCCATAATTAAGCTAACTATTACATATGAATCACTAACACTTGATATAGGTTTAGGAGTGATTCTAACAATCTCCCCCTAAGTGTTGGTGATGAATGAATGTAAACGGTGAAGGTACTGATGTAATAGTAGCTTTGACGTCTTCTGACATTCTTCTTTCTTGTGAGAAGAATTGCCTTGATTTGAATAATCTCCCTAGTGTAGAGAAATTATCTTCTTTGAACCGTTCTGCTTTGACGTCATAATTATCTTTGTTCTTTGTGATGAAAGTGATAGTATGTTGTAGTCTGCATCAAGTCTGCCTCAGGTATGCTTCGTTGCTCCAGTGTCTCCACGTCATTCTTCAACATGCTCACACGCTCTTTGACGTTGGATTTCAGTACTGATGAAGTTCTTTAAGTCTTTAACTTTGTAGATTCTTTGGTTTGACGAAGAATCATTCTGACTTATGTGTTGCTTTAAGATAGAACTTCTATTAGTGATGATGTTGGCATGAGCATGTGAAGAATCTGCATGATCATTCCGCTCTAGAGCTTCCATAAGAAGAAAACATGAAAACGGTTAGTAATAAGCGGATTCCGGCACTTACAAGTTTGAACTTCGAGAGTGTTAACATCATAGTGTGAAAACACAACTCTAATTCTCACAAAGGCCGTTCCTGAACTGGAGTCCCACAAGTGAGATAGCGCGATGTACCGAAGTACACCTACAGTTCAGATGAGTCGCTGAGGTACACCGAAGCATCACCTCACGACTGTAGACCGTTTGAGACACACTAAGCGTAATCCGCGGGGAGTTACCGAAGTGACCTGCTGTCAGGGCTGTTTGATGTTGACCCTGGCAGGAGTTTCCATTCAATCACTGAGGATCACAGTTGTGAACCTCTCATAAATGTTCTCGACAGATTGCTAAGATCTGTGAAGGACTCGATAACGTACCACTGACGTTCTTATTGTTGAACGACAAGTGATGAAATGTCAAGTGTTCCTAAGAGATCTTTTGATGAATCTTGTGGCTCTAGACTCAATAGTGCGTTTTGGTTTTCCTGAGCGGAGACTAGGGAGAGGGTCTCCTTCTTCAATATCAGCAATCTCTAAGAGAAAACCGATAGATTATGTAGGGTTCCCTGTGAGAATGAAACAAGCTTCTTTTGAGAGAAACTTGAGTGGCTAAGAAGGTTTAGTGCATGCGTCACTGGGTCCATGACAACTTTTAATCTTCAATATCGGCGTCACTAAGTGACAACCAGTAGCATATGAATTGAACCCGGTGTCTGCCCTAAGTTGAATAATTTGGAGGGCTATTTCTTTTCACCTTTTTCTTTGCATTTCTTTTTAATTCTTCAACTCCTTCTTTCTCCGATTCTCATTTTCTCCTTTTTATAATCATACCTAAGGACTTCTAATTATAACTATTGGTATTGTCCTTGGGTAGATCCCTCCGGCTCTGACGGATCATAGGACGGTTATTCCTAACCTTAATCACCTTATAACTCCATTGCCCTAAAACCATTTTTCATGAAAATCTCTCAAAGCTTTTGTGAATGAAAAACATGTTTGAACACTTCAAGAGTTTTATATTTTCATAAATACTCCCCCTCCACATGTGCTTAAGAGTTTAAACAGAAATCTGCACAGTGAGGAAAGAGCTCGCACTTTTGAATTGATCGACTCAAGATAGACAATTCCCCGAGGGACACGGTTACGTTGCATAGTTAAAGAGGTACATTGTCAGCTTTTAGGTGACAACTAGCTCTAATAACTACCTTGAAGGTGTGGGCAAACCTCGAAAGGTTGTCAAACCCGTCAAAGTTCATGTTTATCAAGAGCTTCTCAAATAGGTACAATTTACTTGGATAAGTCTTTGGAAGACAAATCTTTTGTAAGACTGTTCAGATCCCGTCAATTCATGGGTTGAAGTCTTTTCACACGATGATTCAATAGCAATATCACAACATATTTCTTATCACATAATTTTCTCCCCCTCAAAAATGGCATATAAATGTTATTTTTGAAGAAATGTTGAGAATAAATATGACCATTTTGAGTTTTATAGGAAGATGACCACAGTGAACAATTTGTGAACAAAGTTTGTAAGTCAAATACTCCCCCTCAACAAGTGATATAAACGGTTGAGGTTTTGAAAAATCATAAGGGGAAGTATTTGTTCTTTTGAGCAAAACCTTTGAAAAATGAAAGGTTTGATAGGTTTTACTCAAAAGTAAGAAGCTTTCGCTCCTTTTATAAGGATTGTGGCACTGAAGCGTACCACAGGGTCCTTTCTTGACAAGAACGGGTTGTACATTGATATGTGTGCACAAGCCATAGTCATAATTAAATCACACATCCAAAATATTATGAAATAGAAGCAGTTCAAGGGGTACCAGGAAGTCCATCAATCTTGCCAGGAATGCGAACAGGGCATTGATAGCCGGCGAGAGCAATCCTGGGATGACCACCTATAAAGCTCTCCAGAGTTCTGAACTGGTCCCGTCGATACAACCTTTCATCAATCCTGGTGATGATTCTCTGCAAATCCCTTCTGTATTGAGAATTCCATCGCTTTGGAGACCCAATGCCTTCATGTATCGCCTTCAACCGAAAAGCCAAGCCATCCCTAACCTTCTTCAATGTGTGATCCCCAAATTTGTGAAGATCTCTACACGCCATCAAGCAATTTTGTTGAAGTTCACTACGATAAACGACGCCGAATGGTTTGCTGACGAGGGTGTATTGTGGAAGCTGGTTGATGTCGGGAAGATCTAGTTGTGGTGGAGTGAAGTTGACACGGGTCTGATATGATTCAACTGCAAGCTGGAGATCTTCTACACGTTCTTTGATTACTATTCTTCTGATGAAGATAAGCAAGGACTTGATGTATTCACGTTGCACTTCAGTCGAGAATTGTCTCATGCGACCCTGTACTTTGGCAAGGTACATGTCTTCAATGTCGTTGATAGACAAATTCTCAAAGTCCGCTTCAGAGAATGCATAATCCCTTTCGTCTTGCCTTTTGACCACGATATTCTTGAGGAAAGTGTAGTCCTATTTAGACGAAAGATCAACATGTTTAATAGCCACGATTGCTTTAGTACTGAACACTTCATGTTGAGACTTCTGAACCTGGCAGCTTCTGTAGTAGATTCGTCGGCGTTACGGCCAATGGTGAATCCCATACAATGTATCACGGTCATATACTTCCACATTGTTGGAGAACATGTGGTTAGCCCTTTCCTCGATGGTATGCAGTTAGAGTATATGGCTGCCGGGAATGGAAGTGTCAGAGATGTAGCGTATTTCCTTGAACCATCGCCACCGTGTAGAAGAAATTCCAAGTCTTTGTTGAAGAAATATCGGAATGGAATCCTAGGTTGATCTGGTTGGCCAATTGTTGGTAGAGGTTTAGACCAGTCGGTGTAATATGGAGGGTTGTCCCGTTTGGTGAAGTCGATGTTTGCCTTGGGGTTGAGCCAATCCATGTTGTTAGACATAGCTCGTGCTATATTATCAAGGTGATACTCAACTTCAATAGCACTTTTCGAGCTGTCTTTGAGCAATTGAAATGCTTCATTCTTGATGCGCTTCAACTCGGATTTCGTCATCTTTTTCACACGGAATTTCTCTTGCAAGAACTTAGCATGCTCCAATGTACTACCGTCTTCCAGATCTTGACCTTCAGGTGGGTAGGGAGTAGAATTAACAAGTGTAGAAAACCAGTCGTATTCATCGGTGTCATCTTCATCTAGCCATGATATGACGTCAGCCTTAGGCGCCTTCTTCTTCTTTTTCTTAGGCCTGGATAAGGATTCTGGTTTCTTAACTTTGTCGAGAGAGGTGGGTTGTTGTTGGGGCTCATGGAATTCCTCATCGTCACCACCCGTATACTCAAAGTGATCACCGGTTTTCTGAGTCTGGGGTGGTAACTCAGAAGAATCCTGAGGTTTTTCAGTAGAAGAGCGAGGAGGAGACCTTTGTTGAGCTGGAGTCCGTTGGGGTGGAGGTTGCATAGAAGATGATTCACCAGACTTCTTCGGGCGTTTAGGCTCGTCATTCTTATCCTGATCCTTATCTTCATCGTCGCGTAGACGCTTAGGCCTTTCAGCTTCTTCTCTGCATGCTGATTTTAGTTGGTATTTCAGCAATGCTTCAAACAATTTACCTTCGTAGGAGGCAAATGTTGCAGATCGTTTCGACATTTGAGCTACCAGCCGGTTAACCAATTCAGCATCTGAGAAGATTATGGGATCAACTGGATTGATGTTCACATGCATTGGAGTTGATTTCATAGTCTGTTTGGCCAGGTGTAAGAGATTCGGATAGAGTTGTTTGGTGAACAGCTCCTTAGTAACTCCAGGAACGATGTCAAGAAGGTACTTGTGAGTGTATCCTTTGATCATCTCGTCCATTTTCCCTTGAAGATCATCTTTCATGAGCTTCTGGACATACTCCCTTTCAACTTTCATCTCGTCATTCTCGTCATGTAGGTACTGTACCTGATCAGCAAGAAAATTCAGCTTCTTGTAAAGCACGTCTTTCTTTCTGACCTGTTTGACAGCTTTAACGATTCGTGTCTTAGCTTGAGAAATCCAAGAGGCAGTTGGCTTCTTCACTGATCTGGATTTGGATCTGGTTGTTCTTTTTGATGGTGGTGGTGAGGAGTGAGAAGATGAATCCGATGATTATGAGATGTGAGGAGACTCCGGGTCCTTTGGTGGCTCAGAAGTTTTCTCCTTGGAACGGACGGGACTGTCTAGAAGAAGACGATCATAATCGTCCGTTTCATCAATCTTTGTATCATCAGCAGTTGTTTTCTCAGTCTTTTCCGTTTCTGGTTCCTCAAATTCATAATCAATAGAATCTTCCACGCGCTTTTGTTGTTGCTCAAGAGTGGTGGCACCAGTTCCCTTATCGGGTTGATTAACCGCATCAGGAATTGGTGTGGATTGAACATCACCACTTGACCCTCCGGGGCCACCCATTTGATTTTTGCAAACTCTTTCGCAACGTGTTGGAGTCTAACGAATTTGAATTTCCTCCTGTAATCAGTATCCAAAGGCTCTTCATCAGAACTTTCTTCTTCAGGCTCAATAACTGGAGTCTTCCCTTTGTCGTGTTCAGCTATAGGACTGGGAGGTTAGACTGCTGAAGGATTAGTATCGGTTGCAGTTTCAGAGTAGAAGATCTCTTCGTCTGATTGTGTATCTTCAGAGCTTTCATCCACTAGCTTTCTTGGCGATTCAGGCTTTGGCACGAGAATGGGAACAACTTCCTTAGAAGGAACAGTCCTTTTTCGTGGAGGATTCCTCTTGGGGAACTTCCTCTGATGCAGCACTCCCTGCACTCCCTCTTCTGGTTCTCCTTGTAGGTGTACCAGAAGATTTTTCATCGAGAAAACCAACTTTGTTCTCTTTCACAGCTACCAAATATCTTTTATAAGAGTAGAGCTGTTTGAGTTCATCTGAGAGAAGGTGATCTGGCAACACAGCACCTTGTTTCTTGGTAGTTGACTCCTTAAATCTGACTGTTAGAGTGGGTTCAGACAATATGTCGTGATTGTCGGGATCATTGATTCTCTTGGGGATATCAGGGTTATATCCAAGTGCTCTTTGGATCAACAGTTTAGTATATCTGATATAAGGAATCTTTGAGCCAAGCTTTTTGAGGAATGTCATCATGTCATCCCATATCAGAGCTTCAACTTTGATGTGTTTCATGTTGATCAGAGCCCAAAAGATTTGCAGTTCCACGAGCTTGGGATGCTCATAGCCGCTGTCACGACCGGAAACGGATTTGTGATGATGATATAAAGGGTTCTCCAAGGCTGAGGAATGTTCTTAAGATCCACGTGAGAATGCTTATTAATAACCCCTGAAGCTTCGTCATACCCAATATCAATCAAAAATTGCAGAACAGTCTCTTCAGTAGGTGCAGCAGAGTATTTGGTTGGTATGATGTCAGGAATGAGGAGAACGGCTCTTAAATTTGCAGGAGTGATGGTGATTTGCTTGTGATTGAGTGTCACCGTCACAGCATTCTGTCCTTTGATCTTTTGCATTGTAGTCCAAAACTATTGAATGTAGATCTCTGGAACAGTAGCAGAGTGGGAGAGCATGTTCTGATAAGGATGGTTCTTCAGAATATCAACAGCAATGAGACAAGAAGATTCTGAACAGGTGAGGGTTTCAAAGTCAACACGAAGGTTGTTCTTTCCAATCTTCATTGGATAGTCATGAGGGAAGATATCAGCAATGGTGAGTACATTTGGTGCATCCACATTCATTTGAGCGTCCATGTCGTGATCTGAAATACATTTAGCCAAAAGAACCAACATATCGAAAGACATTATGTTAGTCAACAGATGGTTTTATTGTCTAATAATTTGAATGAGATATGTCAATGATTGTTACGAGTCCAAAATTACTTGTTTGTTCAATAGTCCAATGACATCGTGATAAGTTTTGAGAGTTAGTTAACTTTAGGTTTTAAAGTTTATGTTATCTCATATTTTTCAGAACATATTACACATTTAAGCTTATTAGTGACATTATTGGTTTCGTGACGTTATGATTTATTTATTTACAAGTTCGCACGCGTAACAATTCATAATGAAGGTTTGATCAAGGCTTAGGCGTAGAAATGGTATCTTATGCGTAAATAGGAGTTATACGCGTAAAGGCGCAAGCTTATGCGTAGGACCCTGACTTACGCGTAAGAAATATTACGCGTAGGAAAAGGGGGCCTTATGCGTAGAGCTTACGCGTAAGCGCATATAAAACCTTACGCGTAAGGCTTACTCGTAAGAGTAGACCTTATGCGTAGAGGTCACTGTTTACGCATATCCTTCACAGGATACGCGTAGTCCCTTATGTAGAACCTTACGCGTAAACGCTACGCGTAAGATTTCTATTACGCATAACATGCTACGCGTAAGGTGATCCTTATGCGTAGATGTCTAACAACCTTGATTCTGATTTTTACGTGTAGCAAACCTGAAATAAAATCATCATAGCATCAATTTTAACACATACATTCATTCTATAACAGATCATGACATGTATACTTATCAAACAGTTTACGCGTAGAAGACTTTATGCGTAGAACTTAAACCCTAGTTTCAAGAATTACGCGTAAGAAATCTAGCCATGGAAATTGCACCAAAGTTTTTCTGGGAGGTGTTAGATGCATAGTAAGTTGTCCTATCCAAGTTTTAACATCAAATATGCCATGGATCAAAAATACCCAAACCGTATGAATATAAACCCTAAATTCCAATTAATGAATCATTAGAGTTTCTGGGTAGTTTCTGGGTTTAGTTATGATTAATTCAACTTGAAAACAACCTCATACAACAATATTTATCACCAAACACGTTCACAAATGAAAACACCCAAACCCACGCATAAACCCTAATTTCCAAAATCCATCAATTCGTGTATCTGGGTGCATTTTGAGGATAAAAATGATATCACTGATGTTATAGAAACGTTTTGACACTATCCTTTTAACCGTAAACACACAATCTTGATCATGTGTTCATACGCATATGCGTAGAACACAAAATCAATCATATACAAAAATTTGACCGTTGGATTCGTATAAAAATCAAAACCAATGTTTGTAAACACGTTAAGATTATGAAACAACTTACAAATTGATGATCCAAAACACGGATTTGAAGAACGATTTTAGTGCGTAGGATATGTTTGGTGAAGATAATAAATGTGAAAGGTTAGAGTTAGGTGGAAGTTTTTATTAAAAAGGAGTTTGAGCTTTTGGCAGTTTTAGTCCCTCCACCTTTTCCATTTTCATCCAAAGCCTTTTAACTTCCATTTTGGTTACCAAACGAAGAATATTTAGAAATAACTTTGACGACACTCCCTCTCGACTTAAGAAATAATGAAAGTTTATAGATTTTAGTCCGAGGAGTGTCAGAAACCAGAAATGTGACCACCATTTTTAAAGAATCAACCGGGATAAAGTAACATGCAAGTACAGTGATATTTTGAAACAGTTAAGAATTTATTTTCTCCCCCTCAACACTTGATCGAAAAAATACTGAATTTTGAAAGATTTGAGTGTTGACGGAAGAAATGTACTTGCCATGTTTGAAGAAATATAGATAGAAGAATATTTTTGTTGTTTTATCTGATTTTCTATTTTTGTATTTTGTTTTTGAAAATTTTTTTACAAAAGAGATTTTGGTGTTTGACTGGTTTTTAAGACTGTTTTAAGAGTTCATCCAATTCCTCTTGAGTCAAACACCGCATACCAATCCGGTGGACCAACTCATTAAACCTAGCGGGAGGCAAGGCTTTGGTGAGTAGATCTGCCAGTTGGTATTCTGTACCCACGAAGTATAATTCAACTGTACCCTGTTCCACATGGTCCTTGATGAAATGATAGCGAAGATCGATGTGCTTTGATTTCCAGTGCTGAACTGAGTTGCACGAGATCGCAATGGCACTCCGATTGTCGCAGTACATCGGGATTTTGTCAAATACGTAACCATAGTCTTTGAGTTGTGTTCTCATCCAGATGACTTGAGCACAACACGCTGACATGGCTACATATTCTGCTTCGGTTGATGACAACGATGTACAATCCTGCTTCTTCGATTGCCAAGACACCAGTTTATCACCAAGAAATTGTAGTGCTCCTGAAGTACTTTTCCGTGAATCTAAACATCCTGCGTGATCAGCATCTGAAAAAGCGATTAGTTCAAAACCAGAATCCTTCTGATACCAGATCCCCAAGTTAATGGTTCCCTTGATGTATCAGAGGATTCTTTTAGCCTCAGAGAGGTGGGTTTCAGTTGGTCTCGACTGATAACAGGAGCAGAGATAAACGGAAAAGACAATGTCAGGTCTGCTAGCTGTTAGATACATGAGAGACCCAATAATACTTCGGTATTTGGTAGGGTCCACTAATTTCCCATGTAAATCAGCGTCTAGCTTCTTGGTATGAGTCATTGGTGTGGCATAAGTGTCACAGGTTTTCATTCGAAATTTGTTTAACAATTCAAGGGCATATTTGGACTGACTCAAGAAAATACCACGGGGTGATTGATGAACTTGCAGTCCTAGAAAGAACGTAAGTTCACCCATCATGGACATTTCAAAATTTTTCTTTATTAGTTTTGCAAAAGCGATTGAGTACTTTTTATGTGTAGACCCAAAAATGATGTCATCCACGTAAATTTGAACAATTAAGATATGTGCCCCGTGATATTGTATAAAAAGAGTAGGGTCGACCGAACCTTTGGTGAAATTATTAGCAATGAGGAAAGATGATAGCTTATCGTACCATGCCCGAGGAGCTTGTTTGAGACCATACAGAGCTTTGTTCAGTTTGTAGACATGGTTCGGGAACTCAGGATCAACGAATCCTTCTGGTTGGCTGACATAAACCATTTCTTTCAGTTGTCCATTTAGAAACGCAGTTTTGACATCCATCTGAAAGACCGTCATATTCATATGAGCCGCGAACGCGAGAAATATCCGAACAACCTCAAGACGAGCAACCGGAGCAAATGATTCTTCAAAATCAATACCTTCCTCCTGTCTATAACCCTTAGCTACCAGACGTGACTTGTTTCTGATTACGTTCCCTTCAGAATCCAATTTGTTCTTCCAAATCCATTTAAGACCAATGACGTAGACCCCTGTTGGTCTTTCAACCAGTTCCCATACTTCAAGACGTTTGAATTGGTTGAGTTCTTCCTGCATGGATTCAATCCAGTTGTCTTTTTTCATTGCGTCTTTAATGTTTTTAGGCTCAGATTGGCAGACAGTGAGAGCATAAATGCAATGTTCACCATCTGTGTGAAGACGTTGTCTTGTAACGACTGGTTGATTCGGGTTGCCAATAATATTTTCCAGAGGATGGTTTTTTGTCCATCGATGTGTAGAGGGTTGATGTTGGTATACATTGTGCAGATTCTGAGGATTCAAATGGTTTGTTGATGATTCCGCGACATCAGGTGCAGCAGTTTCATTAGCAAACAGGTTAAAGAACGCATTTGGATCAAAATCTGCAGGTGGGGGTACTTCATTAAGAACATCATCAGCCGGTTCATCATTGTTGGAAGCGGTTTGTTCAACTGTTGTGGTGGAGTCAACTGGTGGTGCTTCTTCAACAGTAGTTGTTGTAGCAGGTGTATCAGGTATAAGAGTAGTATCAGGTTGAGCAGCAGAAACAGCGGATACACCTGGAGCACGTTCATCAATATCATCACTGAACAGTGGAGCAAATAACCTTTCCATTTGTTGACGAGTGAGCTGGGGGCTTTGTTCAGCTGATGATGGGGTTTGAGGGAAGTTTAAGCGGTTGTGACCGGGTTCCAAGCTGTTATACTCAGAAGCCATTTCCGTAAGTTCATCAAAATGAGCATGAATCGTTTCCATAACCTGCTTTGTACGACGATTCCAGATTCGCTAACCTTTAGAATTCTCACAATATCCAATAAAGACTCCAATGTCAACTTTGGCTTTTAGCTTTCCAAAATCATCACGATCATTATTCGGATAGCAAAGGGATCCAAATACATGAAAGTGTTTGAGATTCGGTTTATGGTTATGGAGAAGCTCAAAAGGTGTTTTGTTGTTGCGTTTAGTAATCATTGAACGATTTTGAGTATAGCATGTAGTTGATACAGCTTCTGCCCAGAAGTAATCTGGAAGTTTAGCATTGATTAACATTGTTCTTGCAGCTTCCACTAACGTTCGGTTTCGTCTTTCAACAACTCCGTTTTGTTCTGGTGTACGTGCAATAGATGTCGGATGCTCAATTCCCACTTTCTCATAAAATTCTCGAAGAGTTTGGTTAACAAATTCAGTTCCTTTGTCTGTTCTTATTTGGCGGACGGTGTTCCGGAGCTGAACTTGAATTTTCGTGAGAAAGGTGATGATCATTTGTGGAGCTTGGTCTTTGCTTCGAAGAAAGTAGACCCAAGTCCATCGTGAATAGTCATCAACAATTACTAAGATGTAGCGTTTGCCATTGATCGTTTGCACGCGCATCGGGCCACACAAATCCATGTGAAGAAGATGAAGCACATGTTGAGAGCTGTGTTCCACCTTTGAAGGAAAATGAGCACGAGTGCTTTTCCCTTGTTCACAGGCTGAGCAAAGGTGATCTTTAGAATACCGGAATCATGGGAGACCTTCAACTAGTTTATGTCGAGCAAGATTGGTTATAGTTTGAAAGTTTAAATGTGATAGACGACGGTGCCATAGCCAGGATTTTGTTGATGTTGCCTTTGAAAGTAAGCAGATGGGAGATGAAGCAACCATGTCTTGCATAGAGATGGTGTAAAGACTTGAATTACGCGAGCCAGACATAAGGTCGTTTCCTTGTAGATCACGAATGAAATAAGATTTCTCCCTGAAAGCAACCTCCAAATCTCCATCACAGAACTGATCTACTGAAAATAGATTGTGACCGAGGCCTTCCACATAATAAACCCTGCTAATTTTGATGTTCCCATTGATATAGTCTCCGTAGCCCATGATAGCTGCGAAGTGATCATTCCTGAATCTGACAGTGCCAATGAACTTTGCAATGAAGTTTGATAACAGTTTAAGGTTGCCTGTCATGTGTCGGGAACATCCGCTATCAACAATCCAGAGAATGATCTGTATCACCTGCATTACACACAGACGACACAGATGGAATAGAAGTAGATGTGGAACCCAAAATGTTAGAGGGTTCCGGAGCAGGTATAGTAGACATACACACATCAATAACTTTAGGCATCCATTTAAATCCTAGTGTGTTATATATCCATTTCTGCCATCTATAACTAGTATTTGCTTTAGTCTTAGTGAATGCACTAGGTGGTACTACATTCTTTGGAGGTGAAACTGGAGCTACAGGGACAGCAATGCGTTTCCTAGAATCTAAAGAGGGCGTTTTACCAAGCACAGACTTAGAAAGATTAGTGGGCCTAGAGGTATTCCAATTCTTAGGATTTCGTAAACGAGAGATGATAGCTTTAGCAACACATTTGTCATGACAATCAGAATTCATACTTTTACGACAAATAACACAAAGTGCATCAGACTAAATATCAAAAGTACTTAAAGGTTTAGCATTCGTTACATCACTATTTCTATTACATTTGCCAGATGCAATATCTATAGTGGAAGCAACGTGAGTCTTATTCATAGTCCTAGGATGTTCTTCTACTTTAGCATTCCTTATTGATCTTTTCTTAGGTCGCAACTTCCTATTCTTCGATGTAGTGCTCCTAGGCTGTGAAGTGCGGACGTTTGGAAAAGAGGCAACTATTCCTGTTTCAGTAGAAGGAAGCACGTTAGCAACTTGTGTTTTGGCAGTAGGCATTCTGGGTTCACGTTTACTAAGTGTTACAGGTGCTATTCTCTTAACGATGGTTGGCGGAAGTTGTTCATACTTTCCTAACATTTCTCTTAACTTAAAGATAGTGTGAATCAAATCTTGATTTTCAGAACGAATATTACCAGCAAAATTCATTACTTCTCTAGTGTGTGCAAGATAGTGATCAAGTTCGTTTGATGCTTGATGACGAGTCTTATTGAGTAAATCAAATATGACACCATATTCCTGTTTAACTTTTACAAGTTCTTGTTCATATTTTGAGATTTGTCTTTTCAAAGACACGTTTTGATCATCCAGTTGCTCAAATTTTGGATTAAAATTGTTTGATTGCAACTGGTGGATTTTGTTTTGCAAAGCAAGTTCACGATTTTGACAATCTTTTTGACACCATTGAAGACGACGTTTTGTATTTGAAAGCTCGTTTAAGAGACGTTCGTTTTCAACTTTTAAAGACTCGATTTGAAGCACATTATCAGTATTCTCAACAGTTACAACATTATCAACAGTATCAGCAGAGATATAATCAGATGCATGTGGCAAAGAATTGAATAACACAACATTATGAATATCAGCACAGATAACATCTTTCAAGAGTCGATCAACATCTTTTCTCAACATTTTCTTTTTGCGTTTAGTATTAGAAATAGATGTTTCTGTTTTCTTGAAAACGACCTTCATCAATCCAAGTTCCTTATGAAAGTCCCGTTCCCAAGACAATGTACAATGTTTCAAATTTTTAACATTTGGTAAAAGATTTTTCTGAAAAATGTCTCTTTGTTCTCGCGCCAGAGGCGATTGAAAGTGTTGAACTTTGATTTCAGAATGATATTCTATCTCATGTTGTAAAAGTTTGAGGTCAGCCATGAAAAGGTCAAAATATCTAAGAATTTTGCGATTTTCAGGTTTTGAATTTACTTCACTGATGGAAGGTAAAGGACCATAAATTTGTGCATAATCTGGTTGGGGATTAACATTAGAAGACTCAGACGTTTTTATGATAATCCTTGGTGTGTTAGAAGAATCCGTTGGTGTGACGAAAGTGACCAGTTTTGAATAGTTAAAAGGTTTGTTGTAAACAACAGTTTCTAATTTTGATCGACTCTCGTCTTCTGCATCTAATTCCTCTTGACGATGATATTCAACAACACTCATAACAGAATTATCAATTTTATATTCTGCACTGGAAACTTCAGGATTTGGTTTGAATGCTTTGGTTGAAAGCTTAGGTTTGTAATCAGCAAGATTCGATCCATATCCATTTGGATTGGGTTTTAAAGTAAACTTTTGAATAGCTGTGACTGACTCACCGTGTTTGTAAACGACATTTTTAAACTCTTTAAGTTTGTTCTGCAAGCCGATAATTTCTTCAAGATGATCATCTATTCGTTTCGTTGAATGCTTTTTGTATGCAGAGAACTGTTTTTGACAAGTTAACAACTCAGCCTTAGCTTTTTGATTTTCCAAGGTGAGAGCGTTAATTTGCTTTTTATGTTCATGTTTCAGTTGTTCTATTTCAGACAACAAAGCATTCTTCGAAGCGGCTAGATCACGCATCTGTCGCTCTAAATATTTTTCGTTTTGATGAGATTTAGCAAAAGCGGCTTCAAAACCTTTTTCACGTTTTTCTTGAGTTTTGAAAAAATTGAGTTGCATTTCTAAACATTCAAAATCCTTGGTTAACAGTGCATTTTTACTTTTTAAGTCCTGATTTACTGCACGACATTCTTCCACTATGGATTGTTGGTTTTTAAGTAACAGATCAACATCTGGACGAGGCAAAAGTTCGGTGTGTTCAACGTGAGTCACAACATGATCATTATTTAGATCCTCAAGTATAACCACGGAGTCAATTTGATTATCAAGGGAAACCATAAGGTCATCTTGATCGTCAAATGTAACTACGGGGTCTAGTTGAAAATCGTCATAATGAGATGTGGACGACTCATTTTGAACATTCTGAGCCTTGTCGGATTCAGATGTTGGCGGAGATATTAGATCAGAGATAAATATGGTTTGTTCGGGTACCTGAGACAAGCCATCAGTGTCATACACTGGGCCTGTGTCACTCATGTGTAACTCATGCATATTAGCCATCAACATAATAGTTGCATTGTCCTGCAAGTCCTCCATATCATCATCTGAGTCTGCATCTGCCATAAAACTCTGTTCTTTGTCGGTGAGAGTTCCACCAGCTTCATCCTTAAGAGCCAAAAGAAGAGCCTCTTTGTGATAAGCACTGCCCCTAGTCCTCGGCTTTGGGCATGCATTAGCCAGGTGTCCCTTCTCATTGCAGTTGTAGCATCGAAGACCATTCAACCCATGCTGAGCATTTCCCTGTTCCACCACTTGAGCTCTGTTGGTATTCCTACCCACAGCATTAAACCCTTGACCACCGCCCATCTGACGACCATAACCACGATTCTGAACTTCAACTCGTCCATTGTTCACAACAACCTGATTCCTTGTGTTTGATGAGGAACGAATGCGATTGTTGGATTTGTTTGTATAACAGCTAAAAGCATTAGCAATCATAACAAATCCTTGTTGCAATGCTTCGAACGGATCGGATTCCTCATTAGCTTGACTATAAAGTTCTTGATCATTGTTGTTGTTGTAAGGAACCAATTGAGTTTGTTGAGATTGCTGTGATTGATCATGTGGTGTGATAGTGGCAGTTGGTTGAGTTGCTGGTTGAGGAGGATAACTGTTTTGAGCATACAAGGCAAGTTGTTGATTTTCCGGATGTGAAGATGAAGCAATTTGAGCACGGAGAATCCTTTCCTTATCAACTTCCTTTTGATGAGGCTTCAAGTAATCGTACAACAATCCGTATGTAGAATGATGCATGTTCTTCGCTTGACGGAGAAAAATGAATCCCAATTATCCTTAGTAAGTGAAGCATTAGGCTTTGAAGGAGAATCATATGACAATAATTCAAGAATCCATCAACATGTAGTATATGCACTCTTCTCCCCCTCAAAAATTGCATCCGAGGTTGCCATTTTTTATTTGAACAAGTGAATAAGAATATACACCAATGAATGTTGATCCACTTGAGAGTTGAAAGAGCGTGGGAAAAACATGAAGCTTGTTGATGAAGAATGTCGATGAGAATGGTCATAAACATGAAGATTTCTCTTCTTTTGAAGATAAAGCGCACTGAAGCGTACACCTTTCTTTTCTTTGAGGAACGGGGCCTGAAGTGATATCTGCAGACGCCATAATGTTAAAGTACGAGGCCTGAACTGATGTGAACAGACGTCATTGTTTAGAGCCCAGTTATATGTTTAGAGCCGCCTGAATCCAAATACCAAGGGACGACTTGTATGACCTGCTTTGGACAACAGACGAAGACAGAGAATTGGAAACATTGGATCCCCACGTGCTCATGGGGTCCTTTTGGTTAGCACAAACAATCTTTGAATCAGCAGAAACCCTAGGTGCAATGCCATTGTCACTAGGAGCTGAACTAGTAGAAGCATCAGACTTAGTCGAGGGACATTTTGTGCTTAATGGGATTATTCTACCAGTTGGCTTCCAAACCTTAACAGGCACTACTCTAGGCATAGTGGATCTAGTTAAGGGGCAAGGTTTGCCATTCGTGAATATTCGACCTGTTGGCTTCCACTGAAATCCTACATTGGTAAAAACCTTCCCTGTAGGTTTCCAGGATTGCTTAATCTGTTTCGCTTTCCAAAATTTCTTAACTAGGGTATGATTCTTAGATCTCAGAAATAACACAACACATTTATCATGATTACCAGAATATAGACATTCTTTACAGGTTTTGCAGACAACATAAGACTTCGAATTAATTTCAGTAAGCTTAGAGCTAATACTAGAACCAACACGCTTCTTTTTGTTCAAGGCAAACTTATTTTCCCTATGGTGTTCTTTCACTTTCTTCTCATGATCACTTTTAGTCAGCGAAATTTTGTCCTTCTTTGTATTGCTAGGTTTTGACCTGCTAACTTTAGTGTCAATATTAACATCAATAGAAGTGATGACGGGAGCCTTAGTTTGTTTTACTGCCATTTGATTTTCTGGTCTAGAAGTGCTGGGTTCCGAGGCTTTCAGAGGCACATTAAGAGTCACATTCTTATCCTTAGGCATAGAACTGGGTGCAACTATTCTATCTCGCCTATTACTCATTTTCGGACTTGTGACAATTACGTACTCTAAGAGTTCCTGAGATCTTTTGGCATCCATGCAGGCATAGGCTATGGTACTATCAAATGGTTTTTCAATTCTTTCATCTTCAACCATCTCACAGAGACCCTTCAAACTATCTTTAAGGTATGAGAGATATGCTTTATGTGCAAGTTCATTATTCCTAATAGGCGGGGGAATATATAACATATCGATAGCATACTTATCACAAGCAGAAACCTTAGGAACACAATATTTGCAATTAGGGATTGGCAATTTTCCTTTCACCTCACGCTTCAGATTCTCAATATCGTTAAGTAAAGAAGTTATCTTTTCAATGTGTTTATCATGATTAACTTTGAATGAATCACATAACTCTTTGTTTTGATCATTAACCTTTGAAATTTCAGCTTTAAAACACTCATTTTCCTTTTGCAAGTTATCAATAATGTTTTGAAGTTGGAAATTCTGAGAATCTAAAGGTGGAAGCATTCGGGAACCAGTAAAATCATGCTTTTCTCCCTTTAGTTGTGAGATTTGGGTTTTCAACCTTTTGATCGTGTTACAATGAGCTCGAATATGTTCATCACGTTTGTTGATTTCAAAAATTGCATCAAACTCAGGAGCATCCGAAGATGTCTTGGTATTTGAGATTTTAACATTTTCTTTCAGATGTTGATATTTTAATTGCAAAGCAAGATGTTCAACTTCCAATTTAGAATAATGTTTGACCAAGTTATCATGATCGTCATTTTCGATTTTATCATGCAATTTTGAATTATTTGTCTCAAGCTCAATGACACGATCCTGGGATACTTTCAATGCAACAGACATTTCATGAAATTGAGAAGCAGTAATGGAATAATTGTTAGGAATTAGAAAATTTCATGTTAAAGTGTCGGTTACCCCAATTGTGGTCTAGCATAAGTTAGCTCGTAGACATATCATTAGTTACGTTATTTGTTAGTTTATTAGTTAGTTATTAGCGTTGTTTAGTATAGTGCAACACCGTGGAGGAAGGACGGGTCTTTACCCACTGTATTCCTGATCCACAGGCCGTCAGGAGGTCGTTTAGCTTGTAACCTATAAATACCCTCTACCTTCCAAGGTAGAGGGTTGGAAGTTCTAATCTAACCTTTTACACTTTTGTTTATCTCTCTAGAATTCCCTCTCTACTCTCTTCATCTCTCTAACCATGGCATTCATATACTATCATCATCCTAGACCACCCGAATCATCTAAACAACATAAAATACACGATCCTACAATTGGTACCAGAGCCAAGGTTGTGTTGTTTAGATGATTTACATGGTTTCTTAATGCGGTTTGTACGGTTCGATTCATACTGTTGTGTTAACAAGTTTTGATGATGGTCTTGTTGGTCGAATATGTCTTTGTGATATACTATATTGTTGGTTTCAAGTTTTCATTTGGTCAATCAGATTTTTCTTACAAGTCTTTAAGTTGTATCTGTATTGATAAATGTTCCTTAAACCTGATGGTCTGCTGCTCATTATTGTGCTATCATCCTTGGTCACGTTTTTGATGGTCTGCTACTGCTGGTTTTCATATATGCGAGTTGTGCTATCATCCTTGGTCACGCTTTTGATGGTCTGCTGCTGCTGGTTTTCATATATGCGAGTTGTGGTTATTTCCTGATGCGTGTTGAGAGTTGTCCAAATCCAGTCCAGATTCAATGTATTATGTGTTTGCGAGTTGGGTTAACTGGAGTATGCGAGTTGCTTGACTTTTGAGTCAACTGCAAAAACGAGTTGTCTAATTGGTTCATGAAGCGAGTTGTGCTTACAGAAATAAAAAAAGCGAGTTGCCTACTCGCATTATTGAGTGCGAGTTGTTTAAAGGGGGTTGCGTATTGATCAACCCTTTGCGGCTTGTTGACCATAAAAACATGGATGTGCGAGTTGTGTTTGCTGTTAAACATGCGAGTTGGTTAACTTACATAATATGCGTGTTGTCTCTATACTATCTGTGTATGCGGGTTGACTAATTGCTTTCTTGAAAACGAGTTATGCGGTTAACACATGCGACTTGTCATCAAACATTCTAAACACATATACTAGATCTCAGCACTATCTCTTTTGGTACTCAAAATGTTAGTCCAATGACTCAAAAACCAAAGAGATAATAACATCATCGATCACGGATTTTTTTTTCAGACTCAGAATCATGAACACGTCAAGACCATAAAAGCATTTTAACTCATCAACGAATCTAATTGTCTCATCAGTATCGCTAACCTCTGAAACTATTTCATGCCTCTTAATTGAATCATCAAGACTTTGAAGAGTCTCGTACATGAAATATTCTTTCATCACTGATCAAGACTCAAAAGCAAACATATATATCATCACAGATCCACTACTTCGCTATTCAAGACTCAAATAAAATGATAAATCTTTGAAATGAAAACTATTACTGATCTCAGAAAAGTCCATTAATAGTACTCGTTAAAGAGTTCTTTTGAACTTATGTCCTCATAGATCTTTTCGAAGTCAAAGCTTCTAAAATAATGTTCGAAGGTAAAAGAGAGATCAAAACCAAATCGGTTTTAATCTTCTCCTAATTTCGATTGAAGGCTAATGATGAGCTAAATCATGTACCTACCTGAGTTCCTTGGATAGATCGTGAAGCCTACACCATCTCGTTAAAACCCTCTAGCCATCCCTGTGGCGAGGTCGTGAAAAGAACATCCATATCCTGATATATCAAGTGAAGAATGATGTTAGCCGTTTTGTGGGGAGTGATTTGTTATGTGAATCAGATGGGGATGAATGTGCTTGGGTGAGATTTGGCATGAATAACATTTTCAGAATAGCAGAATAAATTGTTGAGATTATTTAGGGTTTGAGGTGAAGATTTAGGAGAAGAGGCGGATATTTGAGTGATTATTTTTAGGGTATGAGTGTGTTAATATTGTGTTAAATACCCTAACCATTAGGGCAGCTGCTGTGAAGGGCCGAATGTGTTGATGGGCTGATAATGGGCCTCGTGGTTTTGGGGTTAGACTAAAAAATATAAATGTGTATGCATGCGCCGAGTGGTTTGCTAGATTGAACTTGGGATTGTATACGGACCCTAAAATATATTAAGATTATGTGATTTGATGAACATTTGTGAACCTGACCATGACAAAAATTGAATATTTGGACCGAGATAGATAAATTTTACTTGAATATTGTATTTGGATGATAGAAAGTTGTGTTTATCAAAATGGGATCGTTTACGTGAATTTTGAGTTTTGAGATTTGATGAAGAGATTGGACAATGAGTTTTGACTATGAGATATTTTAAGTCTATGAGATTTGATGGTTGATGTGATTAGTTGTGATATGCAGTTTGATACATTGTCTGATACTTTGGTATATACATTTTCATGGAGAATAATATGTCACGGCTTGATATTTGAACAAAGTTGACTACGGGGTTGTTTGGACGGTATTTCTTATTTGGATTTGAAGAGAGGTTTTGCGGGCTCGTTTACCTATTTCGTCTTCTTTCTTTGTACCCTTCCGCGAAGATGACTTGTTTGGGCGTTTATTGAGTGTGATAAAGACTTGGCTATTTAGTTATTTTTGTGATTTTTTCTCGCTTAACCCACAACGTAACTATCATTTCGGTGTCTCACGCAGTTGAGGATAGGTCAAGAGGTTTAGCACATTGGGTACACCGTTTCTTTTTTCACGAGGATTAGTACAAGTTTAAGTAACAAATCTAGGGAATTTTATGTCATGTTCTAGTTTGATATATCGGGTGTACTTCTCCATGTGGTCACTACAATAGCCGTCAGATTACGTGAATGATGTGTTTACCAATGGATTGAATGGTTGAGATGTGATCAACAATTCTCATGATATATTCAACGCCACTTAATGTCAATGATACTTCACAGTCTAAGCAAAATCTTTCAAGAATCTTCAACGTCTGTCATGAGCTTTCAAGATGTTTGCTTATGACAAGAACTTTTCGTGCAAATGGTCGTACATGTTAATGATGCTTCCGAAAGTTCGAAACCATCATGGGGGAGAATCTGTACTTTGATGTTTTACGGTCAATCTCAGGGGGAAGTAGTGTATACTACTCGACTTAGTATGGTTTGTGAAGTTGTCTACATATGGGTAAAGAATTGTTGATGATGTTGTTGATTTTGGAGAATGAACCACTAATGAACCGCTGCATGCTCCTCGAAAAACGATATTCACTGAAACCAAAGTTGTCATAAAACATTCAAGCTGATATTGTTTACGGTTTTGTCTTGATTTTGTAAAATCCCGCGAAAGAACCTATTTCTCGGTTTAAATCATAGATTTGTAAAATCCCGTGACAATGGAAACATCCTGGTAATTGTAAAGTGCATTTCCGGATCTATCTTACGGTTTATTCTTGGTTTTGTAAAATCCCGCGAAAGAAACTATTTCTCTGTTTAAACTATAGAATTGTAAAATCTCGTAGTGATGGATTCATCCTAGAGAAAGGAAAGTGTATTTCGAGATCTTATCTGATGCTGCTGCTACGGTTTCTTCTTCGAAGAAAGGATAAAGGGTGTACTTCATTGGATGTGTGTTTGGATTTTCTTCATGGTAGTTTGGTTATTACTTGGTTTTTCGGGGTTATGTGCTTTTAACCATGGTCGGGATGAAAACCATTATCATAGTTCACTTAAAACGTCAAAGGAGGCTAGATGTGAGCTTTTAATCAAAAGATGTGACAACAGGGTTAATTCAATATTATTTATTTGAGGTTGAAGTGAAATATCACGGGCAAGTGTACTTAGTATCTGAAGGTATCGGGGATGGATGGATGAAGATTCTTCATGATCCTTGTTCAAGCTTATTATCAAAAATGAAGACTTGGAAATCTAGTTATTGTTGGGTGTCTTTTACCTTTTCTTTTACCACTTGGGGGAATTGGGCTCTTACCACCACAAAATAACTATCACTTTAAGGAGTTACGTTGTAGTGCTTAGTGTCACATTCAATTATGGATTTTCAAGAGGTGATGTACGTCTTATACTTGATGGTTGGTTGGTTGAAGAGTATAGAGTACTTAGAGAGTACTTAGAGATGCTAATGGAAATCGGCACTGCTCTTTGTTACATATGTGCAAGTTTAAGTCACGAGCTCGGGGTAGTTTACTTCAGGATCAAATTCATCATATTGGGTTTTCTCCATCAGCTGTCACGACAAAGAGCCTACTGAATGATAATGGGGTTGATTAAAAGTTTGCCAAGAATAGATGAAAAGAGAGAGATTTATGACGTTTGAACACAACAGTTCAAGCCTTGTTCTCTAAAGAAAAGAAAAGTGTACGTCTCAGTGCGCTTTATCTTGGAAAGAAGAGAAATCTTCTTATGACGTTTGAACACAACAGTTCAAGCCTCGTTCTCTAAAGAAAAGAAAAGTGTACGTTTCAGTGCGCTTTATCTTCTGAAGAAGAGAAATCTTCTAATGACGTTTGAACATATCAGTTCAAGCCTCATACCCTAAAGAAAAGAAATGTGTACGCTTCAGTGCGCTTTATCTTTGAAATAAGAGAAATCTTCTTATTATGACCATTCTCATCAACATACTTCATGCTTCTTCCATGCGCTTCAGTCATCAAGTGAACCGGACTACTAATAATTACTCTTATTCCACTTGCTCAATATAATGAAGATGGCGACATCATGTGCTAATTTTGCGGGGGAGAAGTGTGAATAGAATACATTTGGATGATAATCACTTGTTTAATCAAGAAAGGCATCTCCGTATGCAATTCTTGAGGGGGAGAAGAAGTGTGAATTTTTTGCATTGTTGATTGATATTTGAGAATATATGGTCAAACGGCTCCTAACTCATGTAAGAACCGAGAACTCTTCTTATCGGATCATCCTCACATGTAGTTTCTTCTAAGAGCCGCTGGTTGACATCTTCACACGGGCTGATATGATTAATGACAAAGTGCTTCCGGTTAATGCTTCACGTACATATCAACATGATGATTCCGAACAATCTCTATGTTCTTGTTTGATGTAATTAGTAGTTTGGTGTTACCATTTAGTGTGTTCGTTGCGGGCTGATTGCTGATTTCCTTGATAAATATCTTTCTGTTCTTGTTTGATTGGGAGGGATTTTAGTTAAAGGGACTTGCAAGAAGTAAGTTAATTGGGATGCTTTTTGGTGTGATGAAGATGTTAACTATCTATTCCCCAACTGGACAATCTTGAAGAAGGTCGAGTCTACAGTCGGTTCTACATTTTCTGCTGCATGTTAGAATACTAAAGACGAATTGCATTTGATGATCTAAAGACTTCTTCTTAATCCGGGCTGAGAAAAACACTTGAAAATCTTCGTTAGTTTAGGGGAGAGCACTAATTGGGGGAGATTGAAATGCCAGATTTAATCTTCAACTAGACTTGCTCATATTCTTCAGCAAGTTGATTCTCACAGATACATCTGAGCTTATGATGTTCTTCTTAACAAATTTCTAGTATACGGGCTTATTATTTGTTGCTGATTCTGAAGTATCAAAACCAAAAAGGGGCAAGGAGACAAGCATCTAAACGCGAGTAAACTTGATGAACTTAATTCTTCTAAGTGATTGAAGATATCCCGGGAAGACGAATGTCATAACCGCAGAGAAACTCAATGTTTATCTCATCATGGCGTTTAGTGCTCTTATTCCAACTACGTAGGGGAAGAGATGTAAGAGAAAGTTTCTGAAGATAAATGAGGTACACAAGTATGACATATTCAGGGGAGAAAAATGTATAACATGAGGGAGAGAGATTGTGTACATTGGGGATGCTCAGTTGTCTCACTTGAGTGATTAATCAGTGATTCAGAGATATAATCACTTATTCCGGAGTTGACATCCGCATAGATTGTCATCTGCAGAGATAATCAGTGATTCGGCCTGCTTCTTCAATGTTATCGGTTATTCTTTCTTTGGGAATGTGTGTACGTCGGGTTCTTGAGCTTCAAACACAATCATCAGGGAAGAAAAATGTGAACATTGGGTAGGTGTTTTCATTCCCCTCATGATGTGTATTCGGGAGAGCTCTTGGGTAGTGGTGTACTTCGGGTTCTTGAGCTTCATACACGATCATCAGGGAAGAAAAATGTGAACATGGGGAGGTGTTTTCATTCCCCTCATGATGTGTACTCGGGAGAGTTCTTGAGCATTATACAAAGAAACTGACTGCATCAATTCAACTACTTGGGGGAATTGTTCTCTTGACACCTTTTTTGGAATGGATTGCTTCAGACTTTAGTGGAAAAGAAATCTGAGAAGATTATTTATGAGTGGGATGATACGTTGCTGTTCTTCTATTGGATGGTATAACCTCGAACGGAGATTCTCGATTATCGTTCTTAAAAGGAGCAGCGGGATTTGTGATAATGGTGTGCTTCTATGTGCACCTGGCTAAGGCAAGCTTGAAATAGAGCTTCGAATCTGCTCATCTAATGGATTTTCGGTTTGGGGGGAAGCTGCCAAAGTCTCTCTTTCTCAAAGGCTCATGTTCTATCTTCTATTCTGGAGCCTCGGAAGCTTTGGTGGTGGAAGTTTAAGAGATGACGAATTCTATCTTCTACGACGTGCTGCTCGATATCCTTATCTCGGTACTCGTATCATCATCTTCTTAAATTATATCATCTACTCTATCTTTGTATATATCTATCTGAAAAACAAAATAGAAAAATATAAAATCAACAAAATCAAAATAGAAAAATATAAAATCTTCAAAAACCCATAAAAATCAGAAAATTTAAAAAATACCAAAAATATGTTTTTCTCAAGACATGTCTTCTGGTATCGATAACATCTACGGTCTTAGAAATGTCATTCAATAATGGCACGGGACCATAGATGAAGTTCGAGCAGGAGGTGTAAATATTCTTTTCAAAACATGTCTCAAAAATGGCTTACAGTTATTTCAGACAGTAACCCGGGCTTCAAAAATGGCTTGCAGTTATTTCAGACTATGACCCGCGCTAAAACCATGGCTTGCTATTATTTCTGTTAGCAACCCGCTCTTCAAAAGAAGGAAAGTGCTGCACTAAACATATTTTCAAAAATATCGTGCACTTATCCTAAAACAATTTGAGGAAAGTATGTCGAAGGACTGCTGTTCCTACACAAATGTTTTTCCGTCTAAAATTCTTCAGAAAAATATTTGTTGTTTTCCAAAAATGGTGGTAAAATGAGTTGCTTTAACAACAATCAGCTTCAGAGTTTTTATTAAATTTGCAAATTCAATCAATGACTTCAGCGCTTTTAAACTTTTCAAAAATTGAGTCATTGATTGAGGGGGATAATGTTTTCAAATCTATATCATCTAACGGGCTTTCTTAATTATCCTACGTGCTTAATTAAAAATGATATTTGCCTATTTCGAAGGACTAGGAATTTAGGATATGATTGTTAGGATTAGATGTTTATAGTTTGATGAAACACATTATTCCCATGCCTTATATGAACTGATTGATATGTTGGATAGACTTTTATTAGTCGATTGTTGTTTGGGTGTTGTCGACCACCATATATCTGTTTGTATGTTTACTAACGCATGCAGATATCATGGTTCATAAGAATGTTCCCGACCCGGATCCCACAAAATATGTTGATTGGATGCTGAAAGTAAAGGGTAATTATATCTTGGGTTGACAAATGAAGAAACGGAGCTTAATTTGACTTCTATGGAAATTTGGCATGATAAAGTGCAACGTAAGAGGTCTCACTGCATCAGCAGATGGTTTTCTTCATCATCAAATGAAGAAACGGAGCTTAATTGGACCTCTATGGAGAGTTGGCATAACAAATGCAACGTCAGAAGTCTCACTGCATCAGCAGACGGTTTTCTTCCTGCCTTACAACAACAACAACAAAAGCGGCTCAACCACCTAACATATCCTTGTGCAGGGATAATAGTGATGATACCATTTTTCTAAAACCTTGAAAAATATTGTTTTGAAAATGGAAAAATATTGTTTTTGAAAAATAAATCGGATTCAAAGTTTTGAAATCAAGCGGACTTTATTTTGTCAAATCTTCAGTGATTTCAAATTAAATATTTTCAAACGATATTTCATCAAAAAGTCCGTTTGCATGTTATAATGTGGTGATCTAAAGATTTAATGTTATGTCATGGTATGATTTTCTTTAAAAATCAAGGTCTTTCAAAATGAAATTTTTTCTGTTCTTGTTTGATTGTGAAATTGTTTTATTTTTCTAAAAGATCTCTTAAAACAAATCATACCTAACACTAACAATCTTTAATGTCTTAAAATGGTCCTTATCTGTCATTTTTTCAAAATCAAATCTTGCCACGTCTTTCCCCAAAATTTTCTAAATTATTTAAATCTTTTGGGATCACAAATCTCAAATGGTTTGAAATCTTCGATCGGGTGAGAGATCGTGATTTAAATCTCAAATCTGTTTTAATGGATTTGGTTTTAGTCCTTCAAAGGCACTCCTGCCTCCATGTGCCAAACGATTTCAATATACATAATGCACATGTTGAGGGGGAGCATTTATCCAAAAAAAACAAGATGAGTTTTTAAATCTGGCACATTTTCTCCCATGTTTTCTAAACCGTATTAAATTACTTGGGATCCAAAATCTCAAAGGGTTTGATATTTTTGATCGGGGGAGAATTTGTGATTTAATAATGAAATTTGATAAAAGGTGATCGTTTTTTATTCAATTGTGCAGGCTGCTCTCTCATATGTGCTAATCGCTTTCGAATCTCGAAGCACATATTGAGGGGGAGTATTTTAAATGAAAACAAACTATCGAGGTATAAAGGCTTTTATGTTTTAAAATTAAGTACCTTGATTGAGTTTTAAATGGTTTCTTAATGGATTTTGTGATCGTGGATGTACTTCAAATGAACTCTTTCCTCTATGTGATAAAATGATTTAAAATATCCTACGCACATATTGAGGGGGATAATTTATCAAGAAAATCAAATGGCTTTTTATATGAAAATTGTGATCAAAGAAAATATTTCAAAGTCCTCTTGCCTCCATGTGCTAAACAATTTCTAAATCATATGCACAGGTTGAGGGGGAGTTTTTCTAAATGATCAAAACTATTAAGGTACAAAATGCTTTGATCTCGTATCAAAAGTACCTTGATTGATTTTCCAAATGATTTTTCTATTGGTTTCAAGAAACAATGAACTATACCAAAAGACCGACCATTTTACTTTATGCATGGAATTATAAGGATGGTTAGGTTAGGTATTTGTTCCCACGATCCGCCATAACCGGAGGGATCTACCCAGGGACAATCCACTAGATAGTGTAGAGTCCTTAGGTATATTGAAAAAAGGAGAAAAATGAGAAATGGGAAGAGTGCCGATTGAGTCTGAGCTAGTACTGGAATAAACCCAACAAGGTTCTAGTAATGAAGTCTCGGTAAGCACTGAAGGGGTTGAAGAATGAAAAAGAAATGAATATGAAAAGGGTGAAAAGAAATAGCCCTCCAATAATTCAACCTTAGGGCAGAAACCAGGTTCAATACATATGCTACTGGTGGTTACTAAGGTAACACCGGTATTGAAGACAAGACGTCATGGACCCAGTGACGCACTGCACTACAACTTCCCAAGCTACTCAAGTTCCTCTTAAAAGGGCTTGTTTCATTCTCACAGGGAACCTACATAATCTATCGACTTTCTCTTAGAGATTGTTGATATTGAAGAAGGAGACCCTCTCCCTAGTCTCCGGCATAGGAACAAAATGTGCACTATTGAGTCTAGAGCCAAGAGATCATCCACAATATCTCATTAGGACACTAAATTGATGAAGACTTGCTGTTTCACACAATGTGGAAAGTAAGAATATATTAAGAGTCCTACGCATTATCCTTGTGGTATTGCCAGAACATCCGAGTGATATGTTAAATATTCACGATGAATATGGAAATCCTTCTAGAGCCAACATCAAACAAGCTCTTGATGGGTGACATGTGAGATCTTGCAAAAGATCAAGCTTGTGACAACTGGATAGAAACGATGGGGCGATTCATTCTTGAATCAACCTTGGACAAGGAATTGAATTGACGAATACTTTTGGAAAAACCGTTCGATGTGCAACCTTCTTTTCTCTAGCACGTCGAATGTGTATTCATATTTCAAATTCAAAAAGTATCTCTGATTGAAAATATACTTTTGGAAAAACCGTTCGATGTGCGAATCTTCTTCTCTCTAGCACATTGAATGTGTACTCGTTTTAAATACAAAAAGTATTTATGATTGAAAATTGATCTTTCTCATAAAACCTTCGTCGTATTGCAAAACTCTTTCATCTTAAGCAATACGCGATTTTTTTCAAATCATTTTCTATCAATCAGTAAATCTCAATTTGCTGGTTCACTCACTCCGTGTTGTCTTCTTTGAGACGTTCCGGTTTGAGAACGGCTAGAACAGCTGCGAAACCCTGTCAAGGAGATTCTTCGGAATTAAACCTGATCACAGGCAGTACTTGTACTGATCAACGGGGAACCGTGGGCCGTGTACCTCAATTCAACGAAAGTGATCAAAGACACTTTCGTGTGTTTTATTGCTAACTGTTGTTTGCAGGTACATTTGGACGGTTGCAGCTGATCAGAATTGAGGAGTCAATCCAAAGCCGCATGCTCACAACATCCACACTTAATTGAAGAAATCATGACTGGTGCATATCAACATAACCTGGTTCTGATATTTTTATACTATGCTTCTGCTACGCTACTACAAATATCATGAACCAGTAAAGCTTCCGCTACTCTGATGGAAAGATGTCATGATCCTGAAAGTGTGAGCATGTCGGTCCAAAAGTCACAACATCACATGATGGCAACACAATAAAGGGTGATCCTGAGATTTACTGTGGCTGATGATCTCAAAGAAAGCTCGAAGATCATCAAGATGTGGATCAGTTCAAAAACCTCCACTGAAAGTACAAAACTATGCGGACTCTGAAGAATCGCTACTAAAGCACAACGAATGCGGACATTGAAGAATTGAAGTCTACGAGCTCAGAACCGAAGATTAAATAGAATGCTAGGATTCGAAATGTAAAACATGGGGTGACCTCCCTTAGGGGGAGATTGTTAGGAATTAGAAAATTCCATGTTAAAGTGTCGGTTACCCCAATTGTGGTCTAGCATAAGTTAGCTCGTAGACATATCATTAGTTATGTTATTTGTTAGTTTATTAGTTAGTTATTAGCGTTGTTTAGTATAGTGCAACACCGTGGAGGAAGGACGGGTCTTTACCTACTGTATTCCTGATCCACAGGCTGTTAGGAGGTCGTTTAGCTTGTAACCTATAAATACCCTCTACCTTCCAAGGTAGAGGGTTGGAAGTTCTAATCTAACCTTTTACACTTTTATTTATCTCTCTAGAATTCCCTCTCTACTCTCTTCATCTCTCTAACCATGGCATTCATATACTATCATCATCCTAGACCACCCGAATCATCTAAACAACATAAAATACACGATCCTACAATAATTCGTAACGGTGTAGAATACATCTTGAGCAACACAACTCAAAATCAAGTTCTCATTTAAGATATGCAAATTCTTCCTTTCAATTTCATTATATTTGAGTTCCCGTTCATAATCATTAACCTCAACTATCATTGCATCAAATTCCTTTTCCATTTCTTTAATATCTGAGTTTATCCCCTTTTTAAGACTCTCAAATTGACTTTTTAATTGCTTAAAGAAAGGCATGACTTCAGTTAAATAGCATTCTTTAGTTTGCTCAAAACCCCTTTCCCCTCCAGTTATCCCAGTAGGTGTGATTCTCTTTTTACACGTTTTCTCAAAATCAACAAATAGTTGGTAAACTACATAAAGGCTGATTAAGGTTTTGCTATTAGTGGCAATAGATCTAGGCACTAAATGCATTGGTGTATTTAGAGGATACACAGTGGCTGGAGGGAATTTCCTAAGGGGAGGATTATTTTCAACAAGTTTGTTGGATCTAAGACACTCTCCTTGTGTCAATGATATTTTGTATAATATTATCAAGCAAGCGGAATTTACTTAAGTAATACTTAGAAGACGAATTATATGATGTATGAGAGTAAACACAAGTTAACACAAAACTCAAGCTCCAATATTATTAATGAAATAATACGAGTGATTTTGGTATCACTAGGGTTACACCTTGAAGCTTTCGTAGGTAATATTGTAAAGTAATACGTACCTAAGACAATGACCTAGGATCTCCTTTTATACTACAAGGAGTCCTTTACAAGATAAGTATATAGCTAACATAATAGAATATACACAAAATCTATTCTATACTTATCAATACGCGTTTAACCATATCATAAACTAATAGCAGTGGTAATAAATAACTTGCAGTGGGAATATGTTTCCACTGCTAGTGTTAAACCAAGCAGTGTAAACCACTACTATCTGTGGTAACGGATTATTCCCAACAATCCTCCCCTAAACTTATGATTTCTCTGCAAATCAATAAGTTTCTTCAATATGTATTAACTTAAAGGATTTGGGGAATTCAATCAAACACTTCACTTCTTTTCTCTTAACTTTTGTATAGCTCTTGAACACTGATCTTGAAGCCTTTGTAATAATGCTCTGACCTTCTCACTGTCTTCATTAACTCGTATGTGTAAGCTTAACATTACTGTAAGAGCTCCAGCTCTAAGTGGATATTCTTTCTCAGCAAGCATGAAAAAGTCTTCTCCATTAGCTGTAGAGACATGATGAACATCACATGAATCATAATAAAACCATTTTGTACCAAGACATGTGAATAAGGTTTTCCAGTAGTCATCATCAACATTTGGTTCAAAAAGCCTTCTAAGATTTACCCATAACTGCATCTCCTTTGTATCTTTGAGATCTTGACCATTAAACCTCTCTTGAACTAATTTCCATAATGTATTAAGGTCATCTCTGTTAAAAGCTTTAATAAGATCTTCAAATGTTATGAAAGATGAAGTTTCTCCTCCCAGCCTTGTAATCTTCCATGTTGAAGCAAGATTGCTAGCAGTGTAAACTTCCCAATCAATGATAGGATGTCGAATTTGCAGTGGTTCTGGATAAAAATCTCTGTCTTCAATCACAATCATTTCAGTCATTTGATCTTTAGTGAACTTCTCAGTAGGAATCTCCTTCTCAGTAGACTTTGTATGATCTTCATCAACCTTAGTCTTCTTAATAGTTTGAGAATCACTGACTTTGGCCTTTCTCTTCAATCTAGGAAATATTCTTTCTTCTTCTTCAGAACCCATTGGAATAAAAGATTTATCTTGTTTCACAGTTCCGTAGTAAGCCCTTTCAACTTGATCATCAGACATTCCTATGAATTGATGCCTTTTCCAGTTACCAACATGACAACAATAAGTCTTCATATATGCAAGTATTTGTGCCTTGGTTGGTTGTCTTTGTTTCTTATGATTCTTCTTGACTGAACTGATTACATTATCAAGTGCTTGATTGTTCTTCATCATAATGAAATCTTTCAACTGAGCAGTTCTTTGTTCCTCGGTTAAAGATGCATCAGCAACAAGGTCAATTGCCTTTTTCTTGATTTCTGGATTATTATCTACCAGAAACTGAATATCTTCTTCAGTAGGAACATAACTAAACTCTGGAGCTTTCTCTTTCATAACAGTAGGTTGAACAGTGGAAATTGAATCAGCATCTTCCATTCTATCCAATCTTTGAGCTTCCAAAAAGCTAGCAACTTCTATTTCTTTCAACCTTTTCTTTTCAGCAACTCTTTCAGCAATTTGATCTTCTGAAATCTTCTTAGCAAGTTCTCTATCATGATCAATCTGAACTTGTCTTTTCTTTGAAACCTTCCCTTTAGGTTGCTGTACATCTTCCATAACTACTTTACCCTTATTATCCTTCAAAGTATCAAATTCTTCACTTGCAGTGGCAAGAATTGGCTCTGCAGTGGAAATATCATTAGTGGTAAAATCAGTTGCAGTTTGGAAAATGTCTTGATCTTCAAGTTGCTCTTCATGAGTTTCAGCTTCTTTTGCTCCTTCACTTGTATCACCTTCATCTTCAAAATCAATTTTCCTACCCTCAGTGTCAGAACCTGTTTTCCTCCCCTGTTTGGAGGAATTTCCCAAATCTGGATCAGCTGAATCACCATTAGAAGGTGAGGATGAAGATGAAATCACCAGCTTTGCAGTCTTCTTGTGCTTTTTCAACCTTTGCACCTCTTCTTTTAAGGTCTGAATCTCTGTCTTTAACAGTTGAACATCCTTGGCATGGTGCTTCTTGAAAGTAGCCAATGTCTTTTGTAGAGAATCAACCTATTTTGCTAATTTGGTACACATAACCATCAATTCCAATTGGTTTCCACTGCCCTCAGCACTTCCAACTGTGTTACCTGTTGGGAGAGGTGAATCATGGGGCATTGGTCCAGACTCCTCCATAGTAGGACTAGGTGGAATTCTAGAACCACCACTGCTTGTTCCTAGACCAAAAGGTGCAGAAACTTGTTGTGTTGTCATGAGAGGAGTTGACTGTTTTGACCTTCTCTCATAGGTTCTTGAAACTGATGGTGTATAATCAATGTTGGGTACATTAATTATAGGTGTAGTTTGATCAGTTGAAAGTTTAGCAAGCATTTGGGGTAGGAGAGGTGTAAAAATCATATTGCCATCTTTATTCAAATTTTGAAAAACTTTAGGCTTTAGGCAACTGATTTGATAAACAGTAGTGTGAGGTTGCAGTTGAAATTCATTAAGCACAGCTTGCACAAACCTTGGATACATTAAAAATTTGGTTTTACTTTGTACATTGCCTTTCATACTGGTAAAAATATAGTTGGACCAGTTGAAAATCTTATCAGTGACTAGACAAACCAAAGGATAAGCCATGGTTGAACTAAATTGCTCATAAGATGTTTTCTTAGGACTAAGGCAATGTAACAAGGTATGAATCAAAAATCTCCAGTGGGGACAAAAACCACTCTATTTGAAAGTAGCCTTTTTATCAGTGGTATCATACCCCATGGATGATAAAGTATCATGAATGTCAGACATAGGTAATGTGATGTGACCATTGAGATCATCCAAGTGAAGTACTCTCCTTAGGGATGCCTCAGTAACATCAATAGTTACCCCATCTACAGTGGCTCTGAGAGCATCCACTGTTTCATGTGTATCTCTATTCTCAAGTGTTATGGACTGAGCAGAAGTCCAAAACTGGTTGATTTGAGAGATATAGATTGTGGGTTTGAAAAGCAAAGCATACCTTATATGAGTGGTATAAAGAAAATCCATAATCTGATGAAAAACAGGGCCACTCTTCTCGGTATTCTTTTGTAAGTAGGCCACTAGGTTGTGCTCATCTGCAAATTTCAAAGAAGCCATAGAAACTTTTGATGAAAAATATGATTATGTCAGTAAGAATTGAAGTAATGACTAGCCAGTTGAGAGAACAAGATATATAGGGTTAGGGTTTATACTTGATGCGCAAGTAAAATTATCTTTAGAAAGTAGTTATAATATTGAAAGAAGATATTTTACTTAAAATATTAGCCCTATATATATAACTATCAGAGGTTACTTTCAACGGCTAGTGAAAAATAAATTACTGACATAATCAGTTGTAACGGCTAGAACAACAGTGGTAAAATAACACTGTCAGTGGAAACTGTGAACTAGCAGTGGTAATTTTTCACAAAAATTTCAAAGAGCAGTGGAAGATAATCATTAGAAAACAATATTGCTCCCATTATAGTTTTTAGCAAACTATCAACTATCAACGGATTTGATATGTCTTTACCATGAGCCGTTTGCTATGGACTAGCCAACTCTTAATCATAAAGAATATGGTGAGTTGATAACCATATAGTTTTTGGTAAACTATCAACCATAAACGGATTTGTCAAGTCTTTACCAGTAGTCGTTTGCTCTGGACTAGTTGATTCTTATGTGTATTAGACATGGTGAATCAATAACCATTTGATGTATATCTCAGATATACACCTTTTAACTCCAACTTCTCATCAAAACATGATATACAAACTCATACAACAATTTCATTACCCTACAGCCTCCCCTCAACACCAAAAAAACATTTATGGATTAAGCATTCCAAGACTTGTTACCAAGTACTGAAATCTTCCCACATCAAGACCTTTTGTTAACAAATCAGCATAGTTGTCATCAGTAGGAATTTTGACAACTTGAATTAGTCCCTTTTCATAGCAATCTCGAATGAAATGGTGTCTAATTTCAATATGTTTGGTCTTTGTGTGTTGAACAGGATTCTTGATTATGCAAATAGTACTGCTATTGTCAATATGTATGATGGTATTCATGAAGTTGTACCCATAGTCCAAGAGTTGATTTTGAAGCCATAATACTTGAGCACAACAACTTGCAGCAGCAATATACTCTGCTTCAGTTGAAGAATTAGCCACCATTGTTTGTTTCTTGCACTGCCATGACACTAACCTGTTACCAAGAAATTGACATCCACCAGTTGTAGATTTTCTATCCAAGCTAGCTCCAGCATAGTCACTATCTGAGTAAGTAACCAGATCTAAAGGAGAATCTCTGGAGTACCACAATCCAAGAGTAGGATATGCTTTAAGATATCTGAAAATCTTCTTCACAGCAGTCAAGTGAGAGAACTTGGGAGTAACTTGAAACCTTGCACAGGCACACACAACAAACATAATATCTGGTCTAGATGATGTAAGATACATCAAAGATCCAATCATAGACCTATACATGTGCACATCAACAGCTTCACCACTATTTTCCTTAAGAAGTAGATGTGTAGTCTTGTCTGCAGGAGTGCTAGATGACTTTGCATCAGTAAACTTGAACTTCCTTAGTATCTCAGCCACATATTTATCTTGATTAATGAAAATACCATCTGGCTTTTGTAATACCTGAAGTCCCAAAAAGAATGTGAGTTCTCCCATAGAACTCATCTGAAATTCTTCTTTCATCAGTTTCTCAAAATTTTTGCACATCTCTGTCTTTGTAGACCCAAAAATGATATCATCAACATATACTTGAACAAGCAAGATATCATTCTTGTCTTTCTTGATGAACAAAGTTTGATCCACTCTGCCTCTATGAAACCCATTTGCAAGAAGATAAGTAGTTAAGGTTTCATACCATTTCCTTGGTGCTTGATGCAAGCCATACAAAGCTTTAACAACCATGTAGACTTTGTTAGGATATTCAGGGTCTTCAAAGCCTGGAGGTTGTGAGACATAAACTTCTTCATCTACTGCCCATATAGAAAAGCACTTTTTACATCCATTTGATAGACTTTAAAGCCCATAAAGGATGCATAGGCTAAGAACAGCCTAATTGCTTCAATCCTTGCAACAGGGGCAAACACTTCTTCATAGTCAATACCCTCCTCTTGAGTATATCCCTGAGCCACAAGCCTAGCTTTGTTTCTGATAACAATTCCCCTTTCATCTTTCTTGTTTCTGAACACCCATTTAGTACCTATTACCTTCTTGCCAGAAGGCAAATCACACCTTTTGAAGCTTAAATTGAAGCAACTCTTCTTGCATTGCTTCCACCCAATTGTCATCTTCAAGTGCCTTGTAAACATTCTTTGGCTCCATTTGTGACAGAAAACACATAAATAGACATCATTCTTGCCTTCATGTATTTTAGATTCATATATTTTACTTATGAATCCATGAACATCAGGCAACTTTGTTTGTCTTCTAGTCTTCACAGGTGAATAGACATCCCCAATCACATTTTCAAGAGGATGTGTTTTATGAATAGAAGTGTGGGGAGTCTGAGGAACTGCAATCTCTCTTGGCATATTAGAAATTTCAACATCATTGGCTTGGACTTCCATAGTAACTGGAGTGGTGATTCCCACATCTGGTGTTGCAGTGGAAACACTTTGTCGAACAGTGGAATCTGAATTGTCACTGCTTTCAAAATTTTCATCATTCAAATTACTATTTCCTTCTTTTTCCAAATCACTAGAAGGATGAACAACTCCAGTTTTCAGTAAATTATTATCATCTGCATAGTCCCAAAGAGGTAGACTAAAATCATATTGATCATCTGCATCCTCTTTGCTTGGTTCATCATCATCAAGAAACTCTTCTGATCCTGCAGCTTCAAAAGAAGATGTGCTTGTAGAAACAGGTACATAATTCATAGTATTTGTTAGAGTATCAAGATCAAACAGTCTTTCTGGACCAGTTCCTTTGACATTGACTTTATTTTCCAGGAACTCAACATGCAGATTTTCTTCAATCTTTTGGGTTCTTAAGTTGAATACTCTGAAAGCTTTACTAACCATGGAATACCCAACAAAATACCCTTCATCAACCTTTTCATCAAACTTGCCCAGATAATCTAAGGTATTGAGAATGGATACATGACACCCAAATGGTCTCATGAAGTCGAGGGTAGGTGGTCTTCCCCTAAACAATTCATAAGGTGTCTTGTTCTTTGTCATTACTACTAAAACCCTGTTTTGCACATAACATGCAGTGTTAACTGCTTCAGCCCAAAAAGTAATTGGCAATTTAGAATCGGCCAACATAGTTCTAGCAGCTTCAATCAGTGTCCTGTTTCTCCTCTCAGCAACACCATTTTGTTGAGGAGTTCTAGCCACACTAAATTCTCTTAATACCTTTATCTTTGCAAAACTCATCCATAACTCTATTCTTGAATTCAGTTCCATTATCACACCTAATGATTTTAACTTTCATATCATATTGGTTTTCAACTTCAGTGATAAATATTTTTAGAATGCATGTTGTTTCATCCTTAGTTCCAAGAAAGAAAACCCATGTAAATCTGCTAAAATCATTAGTCACCACAAGACAATATTTCTTAAGATTCAAGCTGCTCACAGATGTAGGACCAAATAAGTCCATATGTAACATCTGAAGTGGGTGAGCAATAGAGTTAATAAACTTTGACCTGCAAGAAGCTCTGTGTTGTTTGCCTTTAAGACAGGCCACACAGGTTTGATCATTTTCAAATCTTTTCTGAGGTAGACCTCTCACTAAACCATCTTTAACAATCTTGTTAATGGTTTTGAAGTTAACATGACCAAGTCTTCTATGCCATAACATGGATTCATCTACTGTGGCCTTTGCAAGCAAGCAAGCATAATCATCTTTAGCTACAATGTTGTTCATATCAAAGCTATAGAGATTGCCTTTTCTAGGAACTTTAAAAAGAATCTGACTTTCATCAGGCATCTTAAAATCCTTAGAGAGAACAAAGCACATATCTTTGGTAAAAAGAACATTGTTCATCTTGTCACACATTTGTGACACACTAAAGAGATTGTACTTAAGCTCCTTTACATAATACACAGGTTCAAAGTCCAAGTTACCAGTTTTAATAACACCTTTACCAGCAACTTTTCCATTTACTCCACCTCCAAAGCTGACATACTGTCCATCATAATGCTCAAAATCATAAAGATAGGACTTGTTGCCAGTCATGTGCCTTGAACACCCATTATCTGTATATCCTTGATCTAACCTTTTTGTCCTTGGATGTTCCTGCACAAATAAGTACAGAGTTAGTTTCTTTTGGGGACCCAAGCCATGATTGACTTGGATCTGCCTCGTGTATCAATATAGTTAAATTTATCAAAGGTCATTGATACACCATTGGGATTGGTGGTAGAGGTATTTCCTTTAGGTTTCCATTCCCAACGTGCTGAGGCCTTCACAGCATTGCCCATGTCCCCCCTTTTCTTATTAAAAACCCTTGTAGTGGTAACTTTTGAATGAGCAGTGGTAACTGCTGGGTTCTTTTTAGGTACCCACTGTTGGTTATTATAAACCTTTTTAGTTTGAAAGGTTCTTTTTCCTGTTTGTGCAGATTTATTAAAACTTGTTTTAGTGTTTGCACTTTTAACAGGTGACTTAGGGTGAGCAGTGTTAACAGTTTTTGCAGTGACAACTGTTTTGAGGCCACTTCTAAGTTGAACTGCTCTTGGGACCATATTGCAATTAGAACTAGGGTGTACATTATGTTGATATCTGTTAGACTCCACCCTTTTGTTCCCATAGACTACCCTTCTCCTAACATGATAGTCACAATAAGCATGTAAATGATCAAAACTACCACAGATATAGCATGCCTTATTGTTCATAACAAAATTACTACCTAGTTGTTGAGATTTAACATGATTCCAACTCCTCTGGTTACCCCTAGGAGCTGTAGGCTTGTTCCTATACATCTCAGCATACCTTACAGTTGGTCTAGGTTTATTAACTGGTTTCCTAGGTTCCTCTGTAATAGTATTAGCAACTTTTGGGATAGTAGTCTCTACATTCTTTTTAATACTCTCATCTACAACAGATGAGTCACTAGCACTCTCAAAAACATCATTATCTAGCTTACTCTCTTCCTCACTCTTCACAACTGTGTCTTTTAAAGGACCATATTCTCTTACAAGATCCTTAAAATCCTCTATACCTGTATGAGCTAAATCTATACCTGGAGGTGAATGAACACCCCTTAGTGGTGGAGGCGCAGTATTATAACCCATACCAGACTTAGCTTTATTATATACTTGAGCATTCCAAATTTTATCAATTGACTCAGACTGATGATAACATGTGTCTATAGTTAAATTGACATTTTCAAGTTTCTTTTGGAGTTTTTCAAGCTCCTTTTGGTATGCTTCATTCACAGCAGTTGTATGTTCTACCTCTCTCCTAAGAAGAATCATATCATCATTATAATTTGACTCATTTGCCTGATAGTTCTCTATTTGTTTTTCTAAAACTGCCATGGCTCTCCTAAGATTAGCTACAGTATAATTAGCAGTGTATAACTCTTCTCTTTCATTAGAATATAAATTATTAAGTCTTTCAACTTCTCTAGCAGCCCTACATGTTTTAGAGCAACATTCAGAGTTTTGTACCTCAGAGTCAGAGAAAGCCATGAGATCAAATTCAGTAGCAACAAGAGCAGCATTTGAATGTTCTTCTTCTTGTTCATCATCCATGAAACTCCAATCATAGCTCACACCATCAATAGTCAACATTGCCTTTGGTTCTTCCACAGTTGGTCCCTTCTTTTGCTTGTACCATGTAGAACTGTTGTCCTTGGTCTTTGGTCTTCTACATTCTCTAGCAAAATGTCCAAACTTGTGGCAGTTAAAGCACTCCACTTTCTTCTTATCAAAACCTGCAGTATCATCACCATTAATGTGAATAGGCTTGCCAGTCTTCTTGTAGAATTTCTTAGCCCTCATGCTAAGAAGAGCTATCTGCCATTTTATATCCATCTCTTCCAAGTCATCTTCATCAATTTGCTCTATGTCTTCATGAGTTAAGACAGAGCCATCAACTTGTGTGGAGATAAAAGCATAAAAGGTAGGATCTCCAATACTAGCAACCTTCTTTTTGGAACCTGCAGTGGTAACATTAACATTACCAGTGGAAACTTTAGAACCTACAGTGGCAATATCATCATCACTTTCATCTTCAGAATCATCACTGTCAACAGAATTTGACAACAATGCCAAGCTACTAGAGCTTGTACCAAGTTTCCCTACCTTCTTTAACCTTTGCTCAATAAGTTTGAAGTTGTTGTAAAGATCATTGAGCTTCATTGTTTCAATGTCTGTTTTGTTTTCCCATACAGTAACATTGGTTTGAAACTCTGAAGGCAAACTTCTTAGAAACTTCAAATTGAGGTCTTCCTTTTCTACCTCAATGCAAAACACAGTTAGTTGTGTAATAATCTTCTGAAGTTTGGTAAAAATGCTATCAAGTGAGTCATTGCTTGAAGCAGAGAAGTTTTCATAACTTTGCTTTAACAATGTCTTCTGAGTCTTCTTTGTTGCATCATTACCACCAAACACTGAGCAAATCTCTTCAAACAGTTCTTTAGCAGTCTTGAATTTGCTGAATGCAATAATCTGGTCTCTAGGAAGAGTCATCAGCAATAGACTTCTAGCTTTAAGATCATTCTTCTTTTGAGCTTTTTCAGAATTTGATTCAGGCACAGAAACTTTCACAACATCTGTGTCACCAACTTTTGAAGTAGTGGTCACAGATTTGAAAGAATCACCAAGTTGAATGATCTCCCATAGAGCATAGTCCTGTGTGAGGAAGTATTGCTCAATCAGTATCCTCCACATCTCAAACTCATTAAGCTTAAGCTTAGGGAGTCTGGGTGTAGAAGAAGAGTTTGATTGATTGTTTTCCATCTCCATTGTCTTGAGAGAGTGAGTCAAGCTAATTCTTTGGATCTTCTAAAACAAAATATCAGAACCTTGCTCTGATACCACTTGTTGGATCTAAGACACTCTCTTTGTGTCAATGATATTTTGTATAATATTATCAAGCAAGCGGAATTTACTTAAGTAATACTTAGAAGACGAATTATATGATGTATGAGAGTAAACACAAGTTAACACAAAACTCAAGCTCCAATATTATTAATGAAATAATACGAGTGATCTTGGTATCACTAGGGTTACACCTTGAAGCTTTCGTAGGTAATATTGTAAAGTAATACGTACCTAAGACAATGACCTAAGATCTCCTTTTATACTACAAGGAGTCCTTTACAAGATAAGTATATAACTAACATAATAGAATATACACAAAATCTATTCTATACTTATCAATACGCGTTTAACCATATCATAAACTAATAGCAGTGGTAATAAATAACTTGCAGTGGGAATATGTTTCCACTGCTAGTGTTAAACCAAGCAGTGTAAACCACTACTATCCGTGGTAACGGATTATTCCCAACAAAGTTCATCTGCCTTTTTCTTTTCCATATCTGATTTCCAGAACACTTGTTCAGGGGTTAACTGAGTTTGAGGTCTAAACTTGTTTAAGGCAATCCAATTATCCTTAGTGTAATTTGGAGTTTTGAATGTTATATTATGATCTATACACCAAGGATCTTTTAGTTTCTTTTCCATTTTCTCTCTAGAGGCATCTTCTAACTCTCTATCTTCTTCAGTGCATTCTAAACAAGTAGGCATTTGTCTAGGCTTAAGGATTTCATTACCATCATAGATCACTTTTTGAGCAGCTTTTGCTTTCTTACCATACTCAGGATTGGGTTCTTCTACAAGGCTAGTACTATGCTTATCGCTTAATACTCTATGCTTAGTGATCATGTGAGCAGTCTGAATGGTGTTGCCTTGTACATACAACTTGTTTTCAAGTTTGTTCTTTAAAGTTTTAAGGTTGGAAAAATCATTTAAAAGTTTTGATTCCTTTTGTTTGAACTCCTGCTTAAGCACTTTTACATTTTCTTGAAGTTCTTGTTTTTGCTTAGCAGTTTTATTAAGTTTCTCTTGTAAGGAATTTAACTCTTGTTTTAATGTTTCTTCCCTTAAGTTACTTTTTCTGATTAATGTATGCATTTGGCAATCCATTTCCTGCTCACGTGTGGTCAGCTCAAATTTAGCACGCTGTTCATAGATGGCAACTTGATCCTTATATATGTTAAGCTTAGTGGTAATGGAGTCCTCAGGGATAAATGCAGAGTACTCATGCAACTCATAATCATCATTTTGAGTAGAAGATGCACAGTTAGGTATACCAGAAACTTCCATGCAGCTTTCCTCTGCATTAACGTGCACAGGTTGTGGCTGGTGTACCTTTATCTTGGGTAAATCTGAAGCTTCCATGGAGCGTTCCTTTGCATTAACTTGCACAGGTTGTGGCTGGTGCACCTCTTTCTCTTGTGAATTTGAGCACGAAGATTTCATTTTAGCATTATCCGACTCAAACACGATAGTCTGTAGTACATTGTTGGGTATCTTATGTTCATTGGTCACGTCGTATAAACTGAGTATCTTAGATACAACTGAATCCGAATCGTTAGGCATGATGTTGACGTGCACGGGATTTTACAAGTCTATGATTTAAACCGAGAAATAGAATCTTTCGCGGGATTTTACTAAAATCAAGACCAAACCGTTAAGCAATGCCAATAGAACGTGTTAAGATAACTAATGGATAGACACAATGATAGACAATTGTGTGTTAGGACTTATGTAGGATTAGCAGAGACGTTGTTTGGTTGTGATTTGGGTTGTTTGATGCACGATTTTACGAAGAAATTTAGGTCTAAAAACTTAAAAACCTCAATAACTTCTGTTCGGAGCGGATTTAGTCAGTTCATTCGGCGTACCATTCTCCTTGTTCTCACGGTCGTTTAACGCTGAAAACGGAGTTACGGATCAAAAGTTATAGCCGTTTGAAATTTTGTCGGGAAAAGTCAACAAGTCACTAGAGACAAGTCGCTATAAACCTTGAGAACAAGTCGCTAAGCACAAGTCGCTATGAACCAAGTCGCTAAACACAAGTCGCTAAAGAGAAACTCGCTAAGTATCCAAGTCGCTAGTATCAAGTCGCTAACAATTTACACTACAACTCGCTAACAATTTCTGAAGCAAGTCGCTAACCTCACCAAGTCGCTAGCCGTAGTGGAGAATCCACTAACTTTTACTATTTGTCGGCTTGTCTCAATAGACAAGTCGCTAGGACCAAGTCGCTACCAAAAACCACTACAACTCGCTACCTTTTTCTGAAGCAAGTCGCTATGATGAAATTCATTACGAGAACCAAGTCGCTACCAAGAAAAACTTCAAAAACACACTTTTCAATCCAAAACAAGTCCAACCACAGTGATTCAAGCTTTCCAAATCAACACCCAAGCACTTACAATGATTCTAAACACAAAAGTACACCCAAAATTCAAACTTTAACACTAGAAATGAACCAAATGATGCAAAAACCACTAAACTTTTTCAAACTCAAAAACCATCTAAAAACCACTAGAAATCCAAGGATATGTAAGAGATGATCAAACCATGGCTCTTGATACCATTTGTAACATATTGGATTTCACAAACACATCAAACTATAAACACAAAGAGGCGTATAAGATGATTTTAGAGAGAGAAAGTTAGAGGTTAGGAACTTTAGTGAGAAAAAGAAAAATCTTATTATGAGCTCCAACTCTCTACCTTGGGAGGTAGAGAGTATTTATAGTTCTTACATAAATCGCCACCTACGGACTGTGGATCAGGCATACAGTGGGTAAAGACCCGTCCGTCCTCCACGGTGTTACTTAAACTAAATACTGCTTAACTTATAATAATCTACGACTACGAGCTTTCTAACGATTACATATACTTGAGGTGACCGACTCTTCAATAACTAGATTTACTAAATCCTAACAATACCCCTCACAAAATCCTTATAACACACACAAAAGATTTCTGCAAACGAAACTCTGTCAAAATCTTCTTTTAAACCCAGAAATCTTTGTGTTCTTCAAATCCTTTTCTGAAAAATATTCTCTGTAAACCTTTACAAAAGTTTTTTCACAACTTAAGAGATTCAAAAACTTTGATTGTTCTTGTCAAGAGATTTTTTTCAAAACCCTAAAAACCTTTTAATAGAAATGGCAAGAACACAATCTCTTCAGTTTGCTTCACAGTGGGTAGGTGATCTTAGCAATGTTGAATTTAAAACAAATAATGTCATAGGCAATTTTGAATATCTTCAAACTGTCCCAGCCTATAAGGACATTATGAAATTTTTGTTTAACTGCCCACTTAAAATGGCCTTTATACAGTGTCCCTCAATACTGTACCAAAACCTCCTCAGGGATTTTTGGCCAACAGCTAAGGCCTTTGACCCGACACCCTCTACTGATGAGAATAACCTTAGACCACTCAGGGAGTATCTCATCAGGTTCAGTCTTAACGGGGGGCAACAATTAACCCTGTATTATAAAACATTTTGCACTTCAACAAGGTTAGACTATAACAAAGGAGTTTATGTCGCCCATCCTGAACCCTCCACAGTGAAGGATGGGTTAAAACAAATCGTTTTAGATCCAACTTTTTTGGACAAGACCCCAGTCACTAAAAGTTCATTCCCCGTGGCTTGGAGGATCCTATTCACTTTTGTGATTCAGGTCCTCGGCGGGAACCACTCATCCACTGAACAAGTTAATTCTATTCAGTTGATGATGGCATACTGCCTGATGAATGGGGTCACTGTCGACATAGGGGAGATCATTTACAGTGATCTTGTAACCAAGCTATAGAGCAAAACTAGGACGAAATACGTTTCGTATCCTAGGTTTGTCTCTTGTGCTTTGCAAACGTTATTGGGTTCAAATTATCCTCAGGAAGAAAATTTTGGCTCTTTACCTGGCATCCTGAGCCAATCAAACTTTCAAAAGGACCCATCCCTTGTCACAAATATTGAATTGACGGCCCATATGGTTGCTGTAAACAACCAGAGGGAATCAGTGTCTCTTAACCCTGCTCCTATAAAGAGAAAGGGGAAGTCTCAGACTGGGACTAAGACCAAACCCAAGTCTCAGGGCCCTGAGGCTTCTGGAGCACTGGCCAAAAGGCAAAGAAGGCCTAAGACTGATTTGACACCCGCTGAAGGCCAATCATCATCTACCCCCGTGACAACGAAGGACACTGATAAATCACAGTCAGTGCCCTTGGTCCCAACTACTACTCCCCAAGATCCAGAGGGAAACAAACAACCCGCTGGTAGGGGAGCGCCTTCCACCACGCTCAATGATGACATTAGCACATCAAAGCCTTTGTCTGAGGGCACACTGATCGATCCCAAAGACTCAGAGGGAACCAAACAACCCGCTGATAAGGATACCACTGTCACTGACTCTGCTAAAGGCACTAGGAAAAACCCATCAGTGTCTCAGGGGTCTAAGGGGGACAAAGACTCGGAGGGAAAGGAACAACCCGCCGATATGGAACCCAAAACCAATCCTGACTCCAGAGAAGGCACTGGGAAACTCCCACCAGTGTCTGAGGGGTCAAAGGGGGACAAAGACTCAGAGGGATTAATACCACCTGCTGATATGGAACCCATCACCAACCCCTTGTTAACCATTGCTGATGTTACTGGAATACTATTTTCTGAGGATGAGCTTGCTGACACTGATGATGAAATTTTATCAGTTGGGGAAGAAGTGGACGCTGAGATTCAATCTGAACAAGAGCCTCAGCCTGATCCACAGGAGCATACTGAATCACCATTCCAGCCTGAAAATGATGACTCCTCTTCCTCCACTAATGAATTTGGAAGATTTGATAATGTTCTTCCACTTACTGAAAGGCAGCTTGTTCAGTGGATCACCAAAGTTTCAAGGAAGTTATACTCCGGGGTCACTGAAACATTGTAGGAACAACACACTGAGGCTGGTGCCAGTTATGCAGATCTGAAAGCTGAGGTACAGGCTTTTGATGAAAATGTTCATGAACACAGAGATCTAATGTACCGACACCTACACAGACTGGATGAAAACCTGGGTAAATTTCTCAAGCATCTTCAGACATGTGGGGTTACAATTGATGAAATCAGGGATGCTGTCAAAGAAGACCCAGCCCTCAACGCTAAAGTACTGGAGGCTACTGAGGCCTACTTGAAACAATCCTCCAGCCTCACTGAACTGATCGAAACCCTAAAATCTGCAAATCTTCAGGGTCTTCAATCTTCAGTCCAGTCTCTTCAGGCTACATTGGGCTCTTTGACTACTCAGGTGGCTACTTTGACTCAAGCCTCGTCTTCTATGGCCTGGAATCTTGGACCCAGAATGACTGCTTTGGAAGAATCTCCGGCTAACTTGGAAGCAAAAGTCACTGGTATTCAGGCAGATACTTCAGACATCAAGGCCATGATTACTGAAATTTACCAGGCCTTCAAGGGTCAAGCTGCTCAGTCCCCTTCAGCACCAACACCAACTCTTGCCCTCACTGACGCTCCGGCAACAGTTGAGGGGGAGAATACTGCTGAAGAAACTCCTCTTCACACTAAGGGGGAGCCACCACCACCAGTATCTGCCGCTCCAGTATCATCATCACAACCAATCTCAGCAATACCCATCTCATCACTTCCACCACAAACATCAACAACAACAACAACACTGACAGTCACATCACCTATCATGACAACAACACCACCTCTGGTTGCATCATCTTCCTCAGGCCAGGACAAAGGGAAAGGCATAATGACAACTACTGAGCCTGAGAAGATTCCCTACATAATTGGTGACACTGAATACCTTCTCACACCTCAACAGCTAACTAAATACCTTGCTAAAGAAGAAAGGAGATTGAAACTAGCTGAGGAGGAAAGGAAGAGCAAAGCAGCACTGATAAAAGTTGTCGCTGAAGAAGCTGAAAACTTAGGAATTGATTCAACGAAGCTTCAGAAGGGTCAGGCAGGTCAAAAGTTTAAGGAGGCTCAGGCTGCTAAGATGGCTGAAATGAGAAAACAGTTGGAACAAAAGAACAAGAAAGCTGAAGCCCTCAGGCAAAGCAGAAATGAGCATTACAACTGGACTATGACAAGCCGAAGGCAACCTGAAAAAATCACTGATGTCAAAATCATCCCCAACTCCAAACCACTGGCAATGAATGTATACAGGGGGGATGATAAGAGACATTTCGAGATTCATGATCCCTTTACCTTTGTTGACTTTGGGATCACTGAACTCGATGAGCTTGGTCCAATCATTGAGACAAAAAGGAATGCGGTGGTTAAGGATCTGATAAAGATGCTCAGTAAGAGATATGAAAGACTGAGGGATGCACCAGCACAACTGGGGATTCAGCCTGCCTTAACTGCACCACAAAGATCTCAACCTCAATCATCCAAAGGCAAAAGAAAGAGGGTTGAGTTCCAGCCTGAGATAAAGGTGCCTGGACTCGAATGCAACAGGGAGCTGCCTGAAGGTGTAAAGTTCGTGAACTGTCTGGTGATTGAAAAGCCTGAAAGAGGGCTATTCCACATTGATGTCTATGGAAACCCAGCATTTCAAAGATGGAGTGATATTGATCAGGCTGGTGTGGCTGCAATGCTGAGCTACATACCAGTGGCCTCTCATATCCAAACCCCAGCAAATATCAGGTTCTGCCAAGACCTGAATGCCAAGATAAGAGAGCACCCTGACAAAGAAACACTCCTCAAAAAGAAACCGAAGCTTGAAGCACTGGGGATCCATTTCGACTGACATCATTTTGATTTATCCTTTTGTACTAGTAATAGGAACCATGTAATGTGATCAATAAAGATGTATGTTTTGTTAAAATACTCAGTGTTCCATATTGTATTCATTAGTACATTCAGTGTAAGAAGAAGCCATTTGCTCACTTACACTGATCAAACACTTAGGCTATTTGTATATCCAAATAGGGGGAGACTGTTGGGTTCAGTAAATACCCAAACCCCTTAATCTAGGATTTGAATAGAAAATAACCTAAGTGTTTAATCCGTTAAACACTAACAGGTCACTGAGTGCATAGTCTCTCAGTGAGCCATCTTCAGGATACTCAGTATGAGGCGAAGAATAAGCCTCTCCACTCAGTAAGGCGGAACTTAAAGGGTGAAGACTAAGTCAAGAAGAAGATGGTGGATTCAGTGAGTGATGACAATAACTCACTGAATCCCTAAGACTCCTCTCCAACTATTTACACTAAAGACAAACTGAAGATAAAGGCTGTAGGCTATGAAGACTGAAGAATGAGCGGGATAAGGCGGGAAATGTTTACCCAGTTAAAACTAAGTCCCTATCTACTAAAGTCAAACATTTCCCTGAATGGCAAGCGGCTGAGCTAAAGTATCTCTGTTAAGGAAAGCAGCCTCGCCGCCTACTACAAATAGCAAAGTAAACAGTAATCAAATATATTAATATTCGTGATTACTGTGATCTCAGTTTTGTCTTCTAGGTTAAAGTTAAAACCATACTTGTATAAATAGCATAAGAGAGTGAGTGAAAAAAAAGGAGCTTGTGAATTGTAAAAACACACACACACACAAGCCATCTTTTCACTCCTCCAAATACAACTTTATCCTTGAGATAGCTCAGTGGGTTCTAAGAGTTGTGCTCAGACTTAACCTGAGCTTAGAGAGGAGTCACCAAACTTTGTCATTTCAATCCCAAGTACTATTTCGCAAGTACTTGGGTAATGTATTCTTTTGATTCATTTCTAATAAGAATATAAACGTTGAAAATTTATAAGTGTGTTTTACTTACGTTAATTTCAGTCATTATTCACTATTAGTTTGTTTTATTTACTTAAACTGTTTTTATACGATAGTGAATAGGGAACAACAAAATTTAATATCTATAAAATATGTATAATATGTCAAGCTCATTAAAATGTCTCTTAGCTAACTCATAAATAATTAACTTGTACTTAAATCGACATGCACTCTAGCCAAATGCATATCACACATTAAAGAGGTTCCTAAGGGACCAAATAATATTAAAACTTGTACACAACTAAGTCTATATACATTTGTAATTTGGAAAGTCAAATCTTTTGATTCCCCCCTTAAACTCAACAACCGAACCCCTCATTTATCCCATTTCCTCTCATTTATCTAACCTACATTTACACATTCCAAAAACACACATAAAACCCTAGCACATAAAGTGACGGCAACCATTTTTCTTTCTCTCTTCCATTCGATCACTAAGGCGAGGTAAAAAGGAGAAGGTGTTTTAAAGAGGTGCTCTTGGTCGTGGGTTCTTGGTTCGAAGGATTAGCTTCTGGTCATGGGTTTCTAGGCCGAGGGTGTGGTTGTTTTGGTTTCGAATTCATCTTGGTTTATTGTTTCTTCCATTCGATCACGCAAGGGTATTGTATCACTACTCTCGTTTCCATTTCTCCTTTCTTTTATGTTTGATAATCGTGTGTGATGAAACCCTATTCGAATGCATGTTTATACACGTTAGAATCTCACATAAAATGATAAAACAAGGTCACATAAAATCATAAATGTATCACATGAAATATCGAATATGAAAGACTCATATGTGTCGACCCATATACATATTACTTTGAATCTGTTTGACATGCATATTCACGACATTTACATGTTTTATCTATCTTGTATCGAGCTAAAATGGGACAAGTACACACGAATATATCTTGTTTAGTTTCATGTCGCTAATAAAATGGAAATAGGTCTCGAATTGTTTTTGGTTGTGTCGAATGGAATATTTGGACTAGGGCATGTCACGACTAGGTAAATGCACATAAGAGGGTCGTTATAATTATTGTTTGAGGTTGGTTTGATTTGCTAGAAATGGAAAAGGGTGTCGAATAGATTTAGGGTTTTCAAAAGGTTTTGGTATTAATAAAAGAAAATGGACTAATTTCGCTAATAGTAAAACATGAAGATTGGCTCGATAAAATGGTAAATAAATGGACTAAATTCGTAAACTAAGTAAACTTGTGATATTTACACTTTTAACCCTATACATTGTGATAATGACATTTTAGACCCTAAACTATTATAACTTGTCATAAGTGAACTCTAAACTATAATAATAATCATTTTCATCATTTTAACCTAATTTGACATTAATGATATCATAAATGACTAAACCTGCTAATTAAAGAAAAACTGCTATTTTTGGAAAGTTACTTATTATGGAAACTTACTAAATCGAGAAACCTGCCTAAAATAGAAAGTTACTTAAAATGGTTAAGTTACTTAAAGTAGAAACTTACTAAATAAGGAAAGTTACTATATTTAGAAACTTACTAAAAATGGAAATATTCTTATAAACCTTAAAAGACTTAATCTAAAGTAAAACACTTTAACTACATCTAATAAATGTATATCCTTCCTCGAGGAAGGAGTGATCTTCCGTGTCTTGTGATTTCATCTGCTTATGTTTGTTTTGCTGTTAAATAAGGTACAGATATTCTGACCTTATCTCTTAAGGTTTCTCATGATTCGTACACATCTTTTGATACTAGCTTGATTATATTGCCTTTGCTCTGAGCCTTATCATTATGGCTTCCTTATATGATCTTTGTATTATGTCTTATTGAACCCTTGATATTGAGCCTTTGCTATGCACCCTTTAGATTTGTGAACCTTGATATTGAACCTTGCTTTGCATCTTTGATATGAACCTCTATATTATGACTTTCATTTGACCTTTCAGTTTAATACCCGAGCCATTTTCCTAGCCATGAAGGTAACATGGCCGTGTCATTGATGCACCAATGGCATGACTCTAGGTCGGTGGAGTGATGTTCCGTCCCGTCCCTTTTTATGATAGTATGCGCGCTTTATATTATGATTGTGGCCACTATGATTTGTATAGGGGCGTATGGATGCATCATAGATTTGTTATTATATGATATGATATGATATGATACGATTTATATGGTGACTGATGTTGTGTGCAATACACATCTTTCACATTTTGGGAGCTGATCACTCCATTGGTTACTTATGCTATATGATATGTTTGGGCTCGTGGTAGATTACTGATCTTTCTTTACACTTCGTTATCCTTTTGATTATGCCATATGATTTTTCCCCAATGCACCACATGCTATATTATTTCGTTCCTTATCTTTCGATTATTTGTTTTGTTATATATCTGTTCATTGGGCTTTTTAAGCTCAGCCGCATTTTCTTTCCTGTGGCAGGTATCTAAGCTATGAGCTGGGGATTTGCTTTGGGTTGAGTGATGAGCTTGTGTGGAGACTTTTCCCTAGTCATCTTAGATTCCATTTGCTTATGTTATGACTTTATTTAGATTTGGATTTCATTATTTCTTTCTTTGGAGTATTTTCCTTTTCTTTCAACTTATGTATTGTTTAAGTCGTGTTGACTTAACTCCTTTGATTATTTATGCTTAAGACTTCCGCTATTATTTATGTTCATTACGTATGCTTTGATATGACACCATACTGTGATGCTTCTACCCTTGTCGGGTTGGGGTGTTACACCGGTTCCATTTTTGTGGGATCCGTGGCTACAATGACTTGTTTTTTTATTGCTTTGACAAATTGTGTTTCTTTATTTTTGCTAGTTGATGCATCAAGTTGCTGAATACCTAAACCTTTTTGGTTGTTTCCTGTTTTAACACTATCTAATATCATATCAAGAGTATTAATACTCATTCTAGCAGTCTTGGAATCAAGATTATCAACTAGTGTTTGAAGTTGAATACAAAGCTCACATTCCCCACTTGCTATCTTCCCTTTTTCTAAACGTTTTAATTTGCTTTTTAATTCAATCACTTCCTTTTCTAAACGTTCATTTTGGTTTTTCAAAATCTTGTTTTTGTAAATTACTTTTAGACTAATTTTGCAAAGTTTATCATATTCACGATGCAATGAATCGTCATCTAATGATGAGCTACTATAATAGAGAGTTTCAAGACATACCTCATTTGAGTCATTTGCCATGAGACAAATTTCTTCGTCCTCCTCCTCGCTCATTCCCCGCGAACCACTCACGAACGCTTTTTGTTCGTCACGTTTGGGACACTCACTAATGAAGTGATTAGGGTCCCCACATTTAAAACATGCCCGTCCATCCCTTGCTTTCTTGTCGTCTTTGCCTTTCCGGAACCGCTTCTTGTCGTCATATGGTTGCTTGACATATCTTCCCTTTCTTCTAAAGAACTTCTTGAAATCCCTTACCGCCATAGCATATTCTTCGTCATCACTATCCGAAGAAGAGTTTTCTTCATCGCTTGAGACCTTCTTGGCTTTTAAGGCAAGAGATTTGTGCTTCTCTTTCTTCTCTTTTGAGGCTTCAGAATCTTTAGCGAAGACACGCTCATAGACCTTTAGATTGCCTATGAGTTCATCGAGGGTGAGGATTGACAAGTCTTTTGATTCTTTGATGGCCGTCACCTTAGATCTTCACTTGGATGGAAGTGCCCTTAGATATCTCCTAACATGATTACGACTAGAGAAAGACTCATCAAGTGCTTGTAATGATGTAATTATAGTATTAAAGTTAGCAAAAGAATTATCTATAGTATCCTCATCCGATATTGAAAATTGTTCATATTGTTGAAAAAAAAATCTATTCTATTGTTTTTAACTTATTGATTTCCTTGATGAGTTACAATTAAAGAATTCCAAATTTCTTTAGAGGTTTTAAGCATAGAAATTCTTTCCAATTCCTTTTTGGGTAAAGCATTGTATAAAACCATTTTAGCTTCACTATTTTTGGAAAGCTTTTTCTTATGATCATCGGTGAGTTGATCATGAGGTGTGTTTACTAAATTTCCGGTTTCATCTTTTGTAGTGGCTTCAAAATCGCCTTCGACAATGATGTATCAAAGTTCAATATCTTTTGACTTCACATACATTTCGAATCTATTTTTCCAATAAATAAAACCATTAGTTTCAAGTAGTGGAGGTCATTGCATAGATTGCCCTTTTTATAATTTTCAGAACCCATAGTGATCGAAAAGTTTTTAAAATACTATTTACTTTAAAACTTTTGTAAACTCAGCTCTTGATGCCAATTGTGGGAAACTAGAAGGGGGGTTGAATAGTTTTTCCGATTTTTAACTTAGTTTCAAAAACTTTAGATTCGATGTTATGTGAAATCGTATGGATGGATAGAAAGTATAGATCTATAAGTAATGCAAGTAAAGAAGGAAAGTAAAGTAAATGATAGAAATGACACAACTGATTTATAGTGGTTCGGCTACAAGGATACCTTCCTTGCCCTACTCCACTCCCCGAGTCACCTACTCGAGATTTCAAGCACTATGTCAACAAACTCCTTCAACTTGGCGGAGAAGCCTTCACAATGTTGCTTACACTTTTTCCGGTACAAAGCTAAATACCGAGTCCTTAACACGGAGGACCAAACCAACACTACTATAGCACAACAAATATGTGAAATATGAAATACAAGATCTTTGCTAAAGAAATCTTGTGGAGGAAAAAATCAATCAAGGACCCCTTGCTTGGATGAATTGTAGATGCTCGTGATCTCGCCTTAGAGAAGGACCTATATGAGAATCACAACAAAAGAAAGAAGAACTACTATCTAGATCAAGAGATCTGAGATTAGAAGAATGAAAGAATATATGAGAGAGTTTGCAAGAAGAAGGGTGAGTTACAATGAGGAAATGACTCTCTATTTATAGGCAAAAACTTGCCACTGTTGCACGGATCCCACGGATCCCTTGCATGAGGGATCCGTCCAGTGTAAACTGATGGATCCGTGGGACGCTCATCATTATCCATGGGTTATGGGTTATGGGTAATGGGTCATGGGTCTTAGACTTTGGACCATGAGTATCCAAATAGATACAATGTATCTAGAAGATGCAATGCATCTAGTCAATAGGTTATGGGTTAGCTCCATGGGTTATGGATATGCTCCATGGGTATGGGTCATGGGTTATAGTTTTTACCCATCCTAATAAACTATTACAATAAGTGAATCATTACAACAATTAATGTTAAATGATTATATATATAAATGCTTTCCAAAAATAACATGTATCCTTATCATTTGACTTATGATAACTTTATATTTGTTATCAACAAAACACAAAGAGATCGCTAAATATTAATAAACGTTTTTACGATTTATTTGTATTAACAGAGATCAAACATCGTTCAATGAGGCATTGTCATCCTCATTGAACTAAACTTCTTCTTTGGATCTTGTACTTTAGTTGCTGAACTGCAACAACACTCAATCATTTTTGTCTTTAAGATCATAGAAGGAGTTATGCTGAATTTTTCTTAGTGACTAAGTTATACTTAATTAGACTATTTTATATTCAAATCTATTCAGAGACTGTTGAATGTTGAAATGACCCAACACAACTTTTTCTTAAACTACTGCTCCACAAACGTTACCATCATATAATCTCTTTCTATTTACAACACATTATATTGACGTTCACCTAAGTTACGCCGTAAATATTAATTAATGGATAAGATCGTTGAAGATTACACTAGTTACGGCGTAACCACAACTTAAGGTTATGTCGTAACCTTGTCGGGACCTATAAATACAACCATATTTTACCACTTTTTAGTTTCTCTTTTCCCCCCTCTCCTAGGGGTCGATTAGGGCACCACTCCAGGGCAATTTCTAGTAGTTCCAAGCCATCTTTCAAGGAAGAATTCACCTCGATGCATCATTTTTATTAGTCAATCATCTAATTGTATCAAAACACTTTGTTTAATTCAATCAATGTTGTATTCATTATTCTTTGTCTAATTTACACTATGTTTGGCTAAGCAATTATCTAATTGTATCAAAACACTTTGTTTGGCTAAGCACTTTTAGTGCCAGTTATGATTCCTTTATTGTTATGATTATGTTTTCACGCTTTTATTATTGTTTCTAGTGTGTACATGCTTAGTTTTTTGTTAGATCCTCTAGTTTCGGTTTTTTTGAAGACCGGTTGTACTTCTTACACTAGGAGAATTGATCATAGGACCCTAGTGTAGCAGGTTGCGAGGGTTGGTAAGAATTGACCATATGACTACCAATTCCTTGTGTGCTAATTGACCATAGGATCACCCTTTGAGTTTGATGAACTTAAGAAGTTAGATGTGTGGTCTAAGATCCGAGAGGCCGGATCACACAAAGAATAAATCTAGCATGTAGCGGCACTTAATGACTCAAACTAGTCTACCTGTAAGCTTCGACGATCATAAGGATGCATACCTTTGGCGTCCTTGTAGGATTCTAGGGAGATAGGCTAGGTGAATTAACCATAGGAGTCTAGTGAATTTTATGCCCCACTTGAAGCGATAGAAAGCTTAATTAGAGAACATAGTCATTGCATGATAGGATGAACAACTAGGCTAATACACTTTCTCCCTACTGTTTTCATCTTAATTTAATTTCGCAATTTCATTTCCGTTATTTAGTTTTATTAATCAAAAAATCAAAATCCCTTTTAAAACGTGACATAGACTTAAATCAGAATCCACATTCACATGGCTCTTGGGACGACCTCGACTTTACCGATTACTACACTACACACGATCAGGTTCTCTGCCTGTTAGTGCATAAGGTAAACCATAGATAGACGAGTAGCATTATAAATATTAAAACATGGTCAGAAATCCTGCACCACCCTCTAAATAGGAAAACAAACTACAGTAAGATTTGCTTCAAAAAATTGATTGTTTTATGTAATCATTAGAAAAAACCCTAATTAATAACAATGAATTTATAAAACAAACTAAGTAAGCGATTGTATACATAACTTATACCCAAGAAGCAATTGCCTGTTAACGACAATAATTTAGTGATGAAGAACCAATTTAACGATGAGGACCATGAAAGACTAGTTGTGGTAAGGATTCAAGGTGTTTTGGTAGTTTGGTGGAATGGTGTAATTTATGAGTTTTGGAAAATTTAATCTCTACTTTTTTCACTTTTACATTTTTCATCCAAAACTATCATATAATTAATCTCAAATACATATGTGTTTTTATTTTTTTCAACATCTGTTTTGTAAAACCGATTTTTTTATTTATTTTTAACAAATAAAAAAATATTTAGACTTTTTAATTAAAAATATATAAAATAAATAAACAATAACTGAAAAAATATTACTTAATTAAGGAAGATTGAGTTTTCAGATTTTGTTTTATTATATGAGGAGAGTTATTTTACATACAAAAATTTTCTCACATATCAAATGACTTATCATCACCCTCCATCTAAAAAGAAATAAATGGTTGAGATTAAAAATATTTTATTATTTCACATATTTTTTATAATTTAAATATCTTTTAAACCGTTAATCGTTAAGCGAAAATAATTACAGCATCACGACAAGCATTTAAATGTCTTTCTATAGATGAGCACTTTGATATACTTTTGAAAAAAGAAAAAAAAATCGTTTTTTTCACATTTTTTCGTCATTTTTTTTCGTTTTTTTTCGAATATGAGATTTGCATGAAAAAATCACATGTGATTAAACACTAATTTGAATATCACATGTGATATTTAGTGTTAAATCACATATCATATGTGATTTAACACTAATATCACATATGATATTCAAATTTATCATATGTGATTTAACACTAAATATCACATGTGATATTCAAATTAGTGTTTGATCACATGTATTTTTTTCATGCTAATTTTCAGTAACGAAAAAAAATGTAAAAAAGATGTGAAAAACTCGATTTTTTTTTTTTTTGTCGAAAGTATATCAAAGTGCCTATCTACAGAAAGATAATTAAATGCTTGTCGTAATGGTATATTTTTTTTCGCTTAATGATTAACGGTTTGAAAGATCTTAATATTTGATTAAAAAAAAGGATAAAAGTGCGTTTTTTAAATTGTTAGGATTAATCTCATCCATTAGGTCAAATAAAAATGGAAGGAAGATATATGGTGGAGATTGATCCCGTAAAATATCTTTTGTCCTCAAATAATCTTAAATCTTATTATATAAAGAGTAAACTCCAAAATACATCCATGTGGTTTATCCCAATTCGCATTATACATCCCTGTCGCAAAAGTTTCAACAGATACATCACTCCGTTAGTAAAAGTTAACCTATATACATCCTTCCGTTAAAATAAGGACAAACGGTGCAAATTATTTCTCCGTTATCTCCTAACGAGATAGAAAGTATTTACACCGTTAGTCCTGTGTGTTAACTATATTTGCACCATTAGTCCTTTTTAACGTTTTCGTCCATTTTTTTTTCGTTTTTGTCTTTTTTTTACATTTTCGTCCGTTTTTTTACGTTTTCGCTCGCTTTTTTATGTTTTCGTCAGTTTTTTTTATGTTTTCATCAGCTTTGTCTCAGCTTGAACCTTTGCCGCGTACAACCCAAATGGACCACAACAATTTCAAGTCGACACACCCAAATAACAAATCGAGTAACAATAACAACACAAATCCACAAATCATTACCAAAACTAAACTATTTTCGCTTAAGTGGGTCTCGGTCCAAAACGTATACCACACAAAAAATTAACCAAATCAAATAAGCTTTGAAGCCAAGACATAAGCTTAAAAATAAGCACTAAATACAACGCATAAGCTCGTACACGAGCTTGAATCCACGGTGTACGAAAACCAAACACAAAAACATATCCAGACGACGATACCACTCTTATATACGATTTGTTTTTATTAAAAACACTCGTTTCCCACTTGATTTAACCCACACCGATTAACACAAAAATGTGAATCGATGTTTTTAATAATCCTTTTTGATTCGTTTCACACCTCGAGTGGGTTACGGTTCCAAACACAGCCACACAACCAAAACACATGTTACCGTTTCACACTTACAAAGACAAAATAAGCAAAAGAAATAGCGGCGGTGGTGGCGCGTGGTAAGAGGTTACCCGCGCGTGAACCTTAAAATCGTGTTCATAATACGCGATTTGGGTTGGGAGTGGTGGTGTTTTGGTTGTGGAGGTGGCGGTGTGAAGTGGTGACAGTGGTGGTTGGGGTTTCGCCGGCGGCTGCACAAGAGGTGGGAGGGAGAAACAAAAATTAGGTTTAGGGTTTGTAAAATGAGAGGGTTACACCCTCTTAAACTAGTTTTGGGCCAAAAATGTCAAAATCAAAAGTACAAGGGGCGCGGTGAAACTTCCAGCGAGGGGTTAAACTTGCAGTTTTCCCAATCTTTCAACAAAACCTAAAAAAGGACTAACGGTGCAAATACCGTTAACCCAGAGGACTAACGGTGTAAACATTTTCTGTCTCGTTAGGAGATAACGGAGAAATAATTTGCACCGTTAGTCCTAAGTTTAACTAAGGATGTATATAAGTTAACTTTTACTAATGGAGTGATGTATCTGTTGAAACTTTTGCGAGAAGAATGTATAATGCGAATCGTGGTAAACCACAGAGATGTATTTTGAAGTTTACTCTTATATAAAAGATAAGATTTTGGCCAAAGATACGATTTTGGCCAAATTTAATACTCGATATTAGGATGGCAAAAAAACTCGAACCCGACGGGGAAACCAGAAACCCGAACTAATTGGGGCGGGGCGGGGCATGCTAATCGGGTTATGGGGCGGGTTTGGGACGGGGAGCGGGGAAGCCTCGTCCCACCCCGCCCCACCCGAATAATATATACACATATACAAATATATCTATACCTACATAGTATTTTGTTAGTATGTACGTATAAAAAAGTTTAGTCTAATATTATTAGTTTTTTTATCTTTGTAAAATTGCAAAATTGTGATTACAGAAACTCATATAGTGTCATATTTTTTAAGTTTTATTTTTTATGTGATTAATCATAATTTATGTACATTAATATCGTTGAAAACTTAATAAGGCTTGTTTGTAAATTATTAATAAGTTTTTAATTCTTCAAGTTATTGCTAACGGTTTAACATTAATAATAAATGTGAATGATGCGACTTTGGCCAAGAATTGCACCAAATAAATACACCCTGATAAGATCCCCGATTAATACAGGGCGGATTTGGGGGAGCATCACGCCTTAACGGAACTCCCCGATTAAATCCCTGATAAGGATTGGGGTGGGTTTTGGGGTTTGGGGATGGGATTAGCCCCAAAAAACACACACACAACCCCCCCCCCTCCCTCCCTCTTGCCATGGCTACTCAATATACTTAAATCAAAAAGTTGCAAAGCTCAATACAAAAGAAAAATGGAAATAGAAGAAGACGAAGATGCACCACTCGCCGTCGAAATCAACCAAACCTTCAATAATCAAAACACCGACGATCTCCCACCGGTCGGCGTCACCGTCATCACCGGATATCTCGGCGCTGGAAAATCCACCGTAAATATCTCACACCTTTATTTCATTTATATATATAGAGCACATTTGAATGATTTGATAACTTTATGTATATAACTGAACCTTACTTGTTGAACTACCTAGTATTATTAGGGGAACTCGATAGCGGATACGTTATATTTATTTGTCTCGGATTATACAAACTGACGCTAATTGTTGTATAAGTTTGGTTAAGCTTTCGGGAGCTCGATAGCGAATATGTTATGTTTAATTGTCTTGGATTATGGAAACTCAACATAAGTTAGTGTTTGGATTTACTTATAAGCAGCTAAAATATTACTACTTCTCGAATTTTTAATTTTTATAATAAACACCTCATTCACCTTCATAAGCAGGTCTACCCTTCAATAAAACGTTTGACCAGATAGTATTTGGATTGCTAGAAGTTTCAGTCAAATTCATTGTTACTAAGGATTTTAGGTTGATTATGAGGAATTGAAGTTATGTTTTGATTTGAGTTGGAAAAGCACCTTGAGATAAGCTTGCCGATATTGCCTGTATGGAAAATTCTTATTTTGCCTTAAAATAAGCAGATAAGCAGTCTGTTTTATCCAAACACCCAAAACTGCTTTTCGGTATTAGAATAACCAGATAAGCAATCCCAATCACCCTCTAGTTATCAAGCAAGCACAATTAGATGATGAAAAGTAACTGTATGGGATCGTTGTAGCTTAATGTGCATATAATTGTTAATAAATTAATGACGTTGATTTGTTTGATTGTTTCAGTTGGTTAATTACATATTGAATGGAAAACATGGAAAGAGGATAGCGGTGATATTGAATGAATTTGGGGAGGAGATTGGAGTTGAGAGAGCTATGATTAATGAAGGTGAGGGAGGTGCTATTGTTGAAGAATGGGTTGAGCTTGCGAATGGGTGTATTTGTTGCACCGTTAAACATAGCTTGGTTCAAGCGTTGGAACAACTTGTTGAGAGGAAGGATAGGTAATGTGTTTTGATGAAAGCTCTCTTTTAGTTCATCTAATATAGAGAAGTGTTCTTTTATGAATGTTACTATGCCATACTTCGTATATATGTGGAACTATGCATGTGCATTCATAATCGCAACTCTTCACATTACAAACTTACCATCTACTGATTATTGGAATAACAATCATTTCAGTTTTTTTTTTTTTTTTTTTTTTTTTTTTTTTTTTTTTTTTTTTTAATTGAAAATGAAATGTGTAAGGAAATTGTATTGTTAATTGTTATTTGGTTCTTTTCAGTTTACGTGTGCATTTGTATCCTTTCTTGTCTCGCATGTTGTAACTTGTTAGCGAATTCTGTGTAAATATGAGATTAACTGATCATTAATAACTATGTATACTTTTAAAATGAAGTTTTGGCTTACTGTATCTTTGTGGAGTTGAGATCAATATAGAACCCATATTTGCAAATGAACCAATCATAGCCCTCCATCTTTTATCTAAATTAATAAAAAATCATTTTTCACCTTTTTTTTAAAAACAACATATCTTACAAACGGTAAATTTTCAAAATATAAAAAATACACCATCGCGACGAGAATTAAATTATCTTTCTATAGATATGCACTTTTATATATTTTCGACAAACATTTTTTTTCAAAAATTCCGTCCGAAAAAATCATATATGATTTTTACGAATCATATATGATTTTCAAAAATCATGTATGATTCGATTTTTATGAATCATATATGATTTTTAAGAATCATATATGATTCTCAAAAATCATATATGATTCGTAAAAATCGAATCATATATGATTTTCATAAATCATATATGATTTTTGTTGACCGAAATTTTGAAAAAAAAAATGGTTAAAAATATATAGTAGTGCATATCTATAGAAAGATAATTTAATTCTCGTCGCGATGGTATAATTTTTATCGCGTAACGATTAACGGTTTGCGAGATATTTAATTTTTTAAAAAATGGTGAAAGTTTATCATAATAAAAAAATGAATGGCTATTATTGGTTCATTGGATCTATGGTAAATTTTGGATCTATATTGAACTTTTGCCTATCTTTGTGTATGTAGACTGGATCATATATTACTAGAGACCACAGGGTTGGCAAACCCTGCTCCACTTGCATCTGTTCTTTGGCTGGATGATCAACTGGAAGCAGCTGTTAAACTTGATTCTATTATCACTGTAATTTTTTCGTTAAGTTTATAAATACCAACTTCATATTAGAAATTAACTTGAAGGTTATAACTTTACATAACTGAATTGTTTTTGGCTAGGTTGTAGATGCCAAAAATCTACGTTTTCAGCTAAAGAAGCATGAAGATTCGGCCACGTTTCCTGAAGCTTTCTTACAGATTGCGTTTGCAGTAAGTGATGACTCAAAATTAAACTAAATTGTTAAATTCAAGTGCAATTTTTGTTCATCAGTCTCACCAAATCTATGTTACATCACCTAAGAAACATAGAGTGTTTCGTTTTTCTTTTTATAGTTGTGTAGTTTATTGTTTTTCGCGTTTATTTTTTCTGTAGGATGTTGTAATTCTTAATAAGGTTGATCTGGTTTCTCGTGATGAACTAGAGGAACTCGAGAAGGAGATACATAGCATCAATTCACTTTCTAATATCGTGCAGTCTGTGAGGTGTCAAGTAGATATCTCCATAGTATTAAATTGCAGAGCATATGATGCCTCGGTTAGTGACTCATCCCCTGTGTTATCTCCATTGTTCTTATCTCTTTAGTCTGTAACTTATGATGATTTATGAATTTGATGGCTATAAGTTTTTGTCCCTTCAATTGCATTTCAGCATGCTGCTCACCTGGAACAATTGCTTGAAGAAAATAAGTCATTAACTACTAAAGATCTTCATGATAGCGGTGTGAAGACTATATGTATTACTGATTCACATGAGCTTGATCTTGAAAAGGTATCTGGAAGAATAACTCATACAGTAGCTCGTATTGGCCAGGAGAGTTGCCGGAGCTATTCCTTGTGGGGTGGACAATGGCTGGTGCCAAAAGGCACCCAGGGTCAGGGTGTTCCCGCCAATCTACACCTTTTGTGGAATTGGTGGTGGCAAGTACCACTTGCTTATTAGTGGGTTGATCTGGGTTTTGATTTGTTTTAAACGGGTCAAATACTCAAATCTAAAGATTTAGCTAAAAGGGGATCGGGTTGAATGGGTGAACGGAGTTGGAACTTGAAAGCCACCCAAATCATACTTTTAAAACATACAAGGCTTTAGTCTTTTTATTCAAAGATTTGGACTATTTTTGCAACAATGATGTGTTTGTAATCATGCTCAATGCATGTATTCTTTATTAAAGAATTTTACAGAAACTGTTAGGGGGTCAACACAACCCGGCTCAGCCGTTTGGCCTGTACCAAAAAGGGCAGTCTTGCCACCTACACGTACTGTGTTTGCAGCTTTGTGAACTCTTTTGTGTATCTTACAGATTTTGTATTACCATGTCATGTCTTTATACAGGTTCGTTTATGGCTTGAGGAGATCCTTTGGGATAAGAAATATGACATGGATGTCTACCGCTGCAAAGGTGTTTTGAGTATTGTGAACTCTGATGAACTTCACACGGTGCAGGTAAACTCTTATACATAAACCTTGTTTAGGTTGCGTTTGTTTTTTCAGATGTTTATGTCTGTTTCGCAAAACCATCGAGAGAAGAGGTGGATCTGAAGTTTTTAACATACAAGAAGTGATAATCAGACAAAAAATGATCTACAAAATTGAAGAGGAAAAAAAGTATTCCTTCAACTTTATATAGTAGAATTAAAATAATAACTGGAACAAAAATGACAATTTGCTCATAATGTAGTTCAACACAAGCACTTGTTAGTGTATTGTTCATATTAGCTTGCTTTTGTTCAACAATGCTTAATTATTGGCTTAGTGCAGTTTCTTAGTTAAACAGAAACATGCTGACCAATTAAATTTGCAGGCTGTGAGGGAGCTTTATGAAATTGTTCCCGCACGGAAGTGGAAAACTGGAGAAATGCAAATGAATAAAATTGTGTTCATAGGTAAACCTTTCACCACCCTTCTGACCCATTTTCCCTAAAGATGACACTTTCATTTCATTTATCTAGAAATTCGTCAATTTTGGTTATATTGTTTTTCAAACGGGTTAAACGGGTAAAGAAATGAAATGGGTCGAAATGAAATGTGTCTTCCAATGTTTACAATCCCTTAACTCGTTTTATTAAGATATTTAGATTATTACTTTCGATAGTTTAATCTTAGCCTTCTGAAAAAAGTATACCTATAATATTACAGTATTACATTACTTTTTATCAACTTAAAAGATAGACAAAAAACATGATGGCGGGTCAATGTGCGCAGACCCTTTTGAACTGTATTAGAAATATCCGTTATGACTTATTACCCAACCCACCCATTTTGCCTTGCTCTTAGCTATTGTTCAATTTGTGCAGGGCAGTCACTTAATGAGGATATCCTTCAAGAGACTCTTAGAACTTGCGCCTCAACAACATGCTAATTTTGTACTCAGCATGTTCATAGTTGTATTACTGAATTTATTCTGTAGCGTTCTGTCATATGAGATGTGATGTAATCAGGTTCTTGAGATTTGAGAAATGTTGCACTGGAACACTGACTTCTCCATTTTTGAGGGTGCATCCCTGTTGATAAATATTTGGAAATTTACACTTCAGAATAACGGAAAATGAGTACCTTTTGTAAGGATGTGGTTTTATTTACTATTTTATTTATTTGTTTTGTTCGTTGCGGCGGCGGGTACCCTGCAGTATAATTTAGGGGGAATTGCATATATATCCTTCCAAAGACTAAAAATTGCGTATATATCCAACTTAAAATTAAATTTGCATATATATCCTTCTTAAACACAAAAATTGTCATATATATCCAAATAGTTATTTAATTTATTTTTAAAACTGAAAAATACATGATAGTTGTGAATTTAAATATAAAATGACCATTATACCCTTGAGTTTATGATAAATCTATATGCCCATCATATTTTCCCATCTCAACCCACGTATTTCTGCAAATCTAAACTATAAATTGACTGGGTAAATCATTGTATTAACTTTTTTACATGATGTTTTTATGATTTCATCTATTGTTCTTGCTTTTACATTATCGTATGTTTCCCATTCTTGATTTATAATTCCTTCCAACCAACTAAATCCTTCTGCATAAGCCCACCCAACCTACAATAATTTACTACCCACTGATATTTGCTCGAATGAATTAAAAAATAGGTTTTATAGGAGTCCACTTTAAACATCTTGTAATATTGTTTGATGTTTTATCAAACAATAATACTTGAATGAATTAGAAATAAAGGCTTAAGGATATATGCTTGAATGAATTAAGACTGAAACGCTTGAAAAAATTGAGACAACTTCTTCGTGTGAAATAAATTAGAACATATGATCTGATGTGATTCCAAGAAATAATTAAGGATATGATCTTTATTGAAAATGATGTTGGCCTTTTTTCTTTTCTTTTTTAAAGAATTGTTAAAAGATATATATGTAATTATAAGAAATGATAAGAATAAGGGTAAAATGATAATTTTGTATTTAACTTATAATTATCAAGCATTAATGGGTTTTAAATATGTATAAAATAATAATTTGGATATATATGATAATTTTTGTGTTTAGGAAGGATATATCCGCAATTATAAATTTAAGTTGGATATATATGCAATTATCAACCTTTGGAGGGATATATACGCAATTGTCCCTATAATTTATTACTGATCAAATGTTATACGAAAAATAGTTACGAATAAGCATAATGGTAACCTTAGTCCTATTTTATGATTATTAGATGGTAGTTTTATGAATAAATATTGATAAAAAGAAAGGAAAATGATAAATAGACATAACTAAAGAGGCCTAAAGTGAGATCTAATGCATAAATGACTTGTACAGTAAAAGTACTTGTATAAGTTATTTATGCATTAGGTCTCACTTTAGGCCTCTTTAGTTAGGCCCCTATATCATTGCTCAAAAAGAAATTATTAGAATTTATGAAATGGGTAAATGATGAGATGATTATGATTGTTAGATTAGTTGATTGTTAAAGTTGAAGTGTTTGATGTAACGCTTCAAATGAGGTCAAGCTTAGTAGTCAGTAGATATAGTTTATACTTTATATGTATCAGTTGATTTAGTGATTCATAAAGTGTATTAGGGCTGAGCATCAGGTCGGAACCCGACCCGTCCCGACCCGACCCGACTATACCGAATCCCGACTACACTCTATAATCAATACCGAGTCCCGACCCGAGTATGTCGGTTCGGTTTCGGGAAAGTGGCGGGCTAATCGGTCGGTTTGGCGGGCAAACGAGCCTGGCCCGAGTTCACGATATCATTTCAGCCCAGCCCGAGTTCACAAACGGGCCTAGCCATTTCCAGTTCCGATCTTAAACTGAAGTTGCAGTTTTTTATTCCTTAAGCTACTGATGTCTTCACAAATACATTTCCAAAGGCTACTATGTCACAAATATACATTAATTCCAGCAGATCCATTTCCAAAAACAGTTCCAAAACCAAGAAGATGAGATTGATTCATATGTGGGGTTTTTGAGATGAGCTTGATCCATTTAAATTGGTTAATCTTGATTTTGAGATGAGATTGATTAGGTTCTTGTATGTGTATGATTTTGAGATGAGATTGATTGATTTGGTTCTTGCAGAGATGAGATTGATTTATCCAACCAAGTAAGTCTTTCCGAGAAATGAGAATAGAATGAAAAATAAGGGCGCACAATTTGGACTAATCTCCCCGACCCGACCTGATACCGATACCGATAAAATGGGATTTATCCAACCGAGTCCCGACCCGTTTGATAGTCGGTCGGGTTCGGGGGCTTGTCGGGTCGGTCGGTTTGTCGGGCTAATCGGGTATCGGTCGATTTTGCTCAGCCCTAAAGTGTATGCATGAATGTTATATGTTTCGGTGATCGAGGCAAGCAAGTGGACGCTAGCACAAAGTTGAAAGGTGAGTAAGGGATTAGTATAGAAGGATAGTTATTTTACATACCAAACTTTTCTTACATACCAAATGACTCATTTCCACCATCCATCTAAAAAGAAATCAATGGTTGAGATTAAAAGCATTTTATTATTTAACATATTTTTTATAACTTAAATATCTCTTAAACCGTTAATCGTTAAGCAAAAATAATTACACTATCGCGACGAGCATTTAATTATCTTTCTATAGACGGGGACTTTGATATACTTTCGAAAAAAGAAAAAAAAAATCGTTTTTTTCACGTTTTTTCGTCTATTTTTTTTGTTTTTTTTCGAAACTGGAATTTGCATGAATTATCATATATGATTTAACACTAATTTGAAGATCACATGTGATATTAGTGTTAAATCACATATAATATCATATGTGATACTAGTGTTAAATCATATATGATAAATCACATATGATATACATATCATATATGATTTAACACTAATATCACATATGGTATTCAAATTAGTGTTAAATCATATATGATTTTTTCATGCAAATTTCAGTAACGTAAAAACACGAAAAAAAAACTAAAAAAAACGTGAAAAACACGATTTTTTTTTTTATCAAAGTGCCTATTTATAGAAAGATAATTGAATGCTCGTCGTAATGGTATATTTTTTTTCGCTTGACGATTAACGGTTTGAAAGATATTTATATTTGAAAAAAATGATGAAAGTGAGTTTTTTTAATTGTTGGGATTAATCTCATCCATTAGATCTAATAAAAATGAAGGGTAGATATTGATCCCTTGATATGTAAATAATCTTTTATCCTCAAATGATCTTAAATCTTAGTATAGTACGTTTAAAATATCATGTTTTAGTAGATATTGTTTGCAAGCACAAAAGATGCTTATAATATGCATCGAAAATATAAATGAATACAAATGATGTTATAGTATGCATCATAGACATAACTATGTAGCGGTGGGTTTCAAACCTCGTGGATTAGTCAGTCAAAGTGTCGGAAATCATGGTTAAAAAAAATAAAATAAAATAAATTAAAAAATATGAAGGATGCTAATAGTATGCATTGTAGCAATAGAACTAGTACAAAGGATGCTCTTAGTGCATCGTTAGTAATAGCGGAACTTCCATTATAGCATGGTGCTCATATGAGTCTGGATTAGAGATCTCTCGTATGGAGCATCTCAAATAGTAAAACATGGTTGACACATATGAACTAGCGTCGTCTTATGGCATAGGCTCATAGGGTGATCTTATGTAGCGTTTGATACATGAGAATGCCCAAAGGCATGAGGGTAAAGACATCACAAGAGTACTTGCAACCTATAGAAGGGAATTCCGACATAGTAGCAAACTAATTAGATATCGGATATGATAGTAGCTTTCTAATTAGATATTGGATATGATAATAGTAGCCGATTAGATATCGAATATCTAGTAGTATACTAGTATATCAAGTAGTAGTTTTTCAAGTTACGGGTGCCTAACTTACGCATCATTAACTTTGTAGTGTGCCTAAGAGATACATAAAGAGGAACTCCCACTCATAACGTCCTTCGTGGACTACCGTGCTTAAATAGCACACAAGACATCCTCCATGGAGTATTGTGCTTATAAGGCATATATAACGTCCTATGTGGAGTATCCGTGCTTATATCGCACTCATGACGTCCTATGTGAAGTACCCATACTCGAGTGCTTTATGATCCTTCGTGTAAATGACATCCTTCGTGGATTACCCGTGCTTAAAATAGCACCCATGTCAAGTAAGAGGCCGTATATGAGTACTTGTCGGCTAGGGAATTCCTCATATGCATTGGGACGATTAGATATCGTCTAGCTAGTAGTGACGTGATTAGATATCATGATATGGAGCATGACGATTAGATATCGTCTAGTTAGTAGTAATGTATTTAGACATCACGACACGTATCATGACAATTAGATATCATGTAGTTTGTAGTAATGCGATTAGACATCAAGATACGTAGTATTACGAATAGATATCGTAATATTAGTAGAAACGTGATTAGATATCACATATTAAAAGTATGACGATAGATGTCATATTTTATAGCAAGCAACGAGTTAGCATAATGTAGTAGAAATCTAGAAAAGGGTCCAATTAGAAATTGCTCACATAACATACGTAAATTAGTATATTTATGTTACGTCATATTCCATATACTCACTAAGTTGTATGACTCACCGTCGTTAGTTTACAGTTTGTAGGTTGAAGATAAAGAATTGGGGCTTACAGATTAAGGAAGGTATATGAAGGAAACGACAATGCTCATGGAAGATATAAGTCCAGAACTTGTGTCTTAAATTATATGTTTTAGAAATGAGTTTTCATAATTAAGAACCTTTAAAAGCGTGTTTGGCTAAGCTCAATTTTGTAAAAAAGCTCTTCCGTAAGTCATTCAAGCATTGTAATGATATTTAGTATAGACTAGACGACTACCCGCGCCTAGCGGCAACGAAGTCTAATTTTCTTCAAAATTCCGACGACTCATAAGTTTCTTTCAATAAAATGTATTTGTAGCGTCAGAGAATCATTTTCAAATAACTATAATTCTGATGCGTGGTTGCATAACATCAGAAATATACAGTTTTCATAAAAATTATGTGGAGTCGATCTAAGTGTGGGAGTATATTTCTAATAGGATTGTTTTAACTTTTAAGTTATTAAGATTTTAGTAATAACAGATTTAAGCATTACAAAAAGCAACAGTATTATATAGTTGGCAATATTATATTGTAGTTTAGAGGTATAGCCAGCGTGTGTGACCGCCTTTTCTTATTTTGTCAGTAATTTAGGCAGTGATAACTATTTTTTTTTACATGTGTAGCATTTATTATTTGGTGTGTGGCTTTTAAACTTGTAACCTTACAAATTTAATATCACCATAATAAGATTATCTTTTACTATCAATTTGCATGGATATTTAAACATTGTTCAAAGCTATTTGTTTGGGGTACAAATAGTTATCGCTAAAGATAACAATACTATTTAATTTTTGTAATTCTAATAAACTTACATAACATTATTGATTTACCGGACAAAAGATGATTCATATATGTTAATCCTTTAAATGGTGCAAGACCAATATTTTTCAAAATAATATTATACAAATGACAACGTACATGTGTCAAAACAAAATAAGCAACAAAAAACTACAATTACTTGGTCTATCATTTTTCCAAATTTGTCACGGGTTTCACAACTACTTTATCATTTCTCATATAATTTTATCAAATTTGAAACCTGGTTCGACCCGGGTGGTTCAACCGGTTGAACCGTTCTGCTAAAAAAACAATTCGATTTAAACCGATTCAACCCGAAAGGTTGGGTAAAAAACAAGTCAAATTAAATCAGGTCAACCCACCGGGTTTGAAGCATCACAGATCAACCCGGTTTTCGATGTGTATTAATTGTTTCCTTTTGAAATATATGTCTTCAACATTTCAACTTTTTACTTTTTACTTTTTGGTTTTTCCTTTATATATAGTATATAGCAGGGTACTCGCGCGCTTTGACGGCGGGTACCCTGTGACGATTAACCGCATAAATAGATTCGATGAGACCTGATTCACCAGTTTTTATTGGTTTCAACGGGTCCTCTCTGGTTCGTTTTCGGATAGCTTTAATTGGTTAGCCGAACCGGTGGCGACACAGGTTCCCGGTTGAATATGTTGGTCCGGTCCGATTTTCAAAACTATATGTAACATCAACTTGTTAGCTTGTATGAAGTTTTATGTGTTTTATTAATCTATATCTATACTACTTATAATGCACGAAGGCACCTCACTCTTAATTTTAAGACGTACAAGAAATTAAGCATGGTTTACAACACTTTAATGCACCCAATTTTCAGAATTACAACAAAGTAAACATATTGTACAACAAAATAAAGCGTGGTGTCATTTTATCAAACAACATTAATGCTATTAAAAACACCTCTTCACCAAAAATTACAACCATTTAAGCACAATGTACAATAGCTGCAACCAATTTTCAGATTTACAACAAAATAAGCATAGTGTACAACAAAATAAGCATGATGTAATTTTCAGACTTACAACATTAATGCTATTAAAGTGGTCCTTGTTATTAATGACTATAATGACTACTACTTACAAGAAAAGAAACATAATGTACAACACATTAATGCACATAATTTTCAAACGTACAAGACAAGAAAAACATAATGTACAACAAAACACCACATTAATGCTATTGAATGTAGTCAATTATTTAACTGGTCAATAAATACAATTAATACAATTATTAAAACACCCTTTACATAAGAAATACAAATTATCAAGCATATTGTACAACCAAATTGAATACAATTTCTGCATTAAATTTCACTACTACAAATAATAAATCACATTATACATATATTCAAGCCCGAACGGGCAACGGGCTAAATGGGCTTGAGCCCGAACGAGCGCGACCCCGAGCAGACACGGGCCAACGGGTTCGAGCCCGAACGGGCACGACCTATATGAAATTCTTGATATCGGTTAATTTATTGTTAAAAAGAACGTAATAAACTAAAATACATTATTTATCGAAAATTTTTATTTCATGGTACCCACCGCTGCAACGCGCGGTTACCCTGCTAGTTTGTATAATGTGTATAATAACATGTACTTTTTATTTTAGGGTGTTATAAAAATATCATTAATTAGTGTGTTTAATTATTTTATATTTATGTTGTAGCTTCTTTAAATTGTACGTTATGAAAATTTTATTGTACTTTTTAGTAAGGGGTGTTTTAATTGGTTGTTTTTAATTTGGTAGATTTGCTTTTAATTGGTTGTACAATGTGAATAACTTATTGTACTTTTAAGTAATGAGGTGTTTTAATAAGAGTATTAATTACACTATGCATTTCTCTCTCATTTGACCAATTTCAACAATTAAACTTTTCAACTTTTCACCTTTAACCGTTTTTCTATTATATGTAGTATAGATAAAGCTTATCTGCTGAATTTCAAGACTTTACGTTAAGTGTAAGTGTGTTTTTCAAAAAATCTACAAGATGAAAATGTTGCAGACCATACATTTTTAACCGTCGGTCAAACATATCTGACCACCGGTCAAACACCTTTGGCCGCCGGTTTTGGGTGGTTCAGCAGACCGGACATTTAAAGTTTAAGATTTTCCGGTTTTGGGCGTTTCATTATATTTATGATATATTAAAAGTGTTCTCATGGATTAAAGATTTTGCAAGTTGTAGAAGTCCATTTTTTGGAAAATGTACAAGTTGTAGGTCAGGCTCCATTTTCCGACGGAATAGGAATAATTCCGTTGGAATCGACTCTGGCACCGTGTATTAAAAAAATAAAATAAATTCTTTGGGCGTTTCAACCTTGTATAGTTGATGAACTTGTTTGTAAGAGCATTGTGTACAGTGGTGATGCACTCTTGCCAAGCCGACGTGTACCTCCCCAAAGCGCTCACCACTGCACCGGTAGGTACCTTCGCTAAGTAGCTCGCCAATTGTTTGGTGCTTGCTAGATGAGAGGATGAGTTGTTGTTGTTTATTATTATTATTATTTTTTAACTGTTGAATATGTGTAGCTGTAGTGTGTGTTTATGTGTTTTTGTATGTGTGTTTATGTGTTTTTGTAGGATGCGTAGATATGTAATTTTTTAGGGTTTTGCTAATGACAATCCTTAGGGTTGTGGTTAACAAGATGTATTTTATTACATAGTTATGAATAAATGATTATGGTTAGTTGATAATTCCGAAAAAGATGGGCACAATCTCGAAAAATATGAAACCACAACAAACAACTGATTGTGATTGGATGATTTAAGTCATTACAATGAATTGTAGTAAACATAAACTTGTTAACCACAGCCCTAAGAGTTGTCGTTAGCAAAACCTTTTTTTTTTAACTCAATTACCAAACTGAACCACTTTTATACCCCATTAACAGATATAAACTTTTTTTTTCTTCAGTTTACGAAAACGGTCTAGACGCACTCTAAATAATATTTTTATATCAAACAGCCCAGGCGCACCCCATGTACCAAGTGCGCTTGTATTTAGTTTACACAACACCACCTATTGATGTTGTATTTATTTACCAATTCCAGGTGCACCAAAATACTAATTCAAGTCATTCACAAATTAAAGCGCACATTTTTTCATGGTGAAACATTCGTGTTTGACAAATTGTATACCATATTAAAGTAGTATAGAACAATGAGTTTTTATTTTAAGAATATTCGTATGTATGCAGTTAGATACTTACATGGAAGCACCTATGAACAAGGCTTTTATAATAAGAGGACCTACCAATTAAAGGTGAGAATGGGTTTTTGTTTTTTGTCTTTAAGCGAGGGGCACTTGGGTGACCTTTATTTTTAGAGTAATGATACATAGGCCTAAACTTAGACTTAAAAGTAGACCTAAAAACATTTGGTAAGATCCTGATGGCTGCAGATAGGGACCCGCTTATTTTACAACCAGTCAAGATCTTGCCAAGTATTTTTAGGTCCACTTTTAACTCCAAGTTTAGGTCTATGTATCATTTCTCTTATTTTTATTTTTTATTTTATTTTTTTTAGTCTTTAATTTTTTTTTTTTTTTTTTTTTTTGAACAATTTAGTCTTTAATTGAGGGGCATAAAAGGTGGGAAACTTGGGTGTGCGTGGGTTTTTTGTTTTTAGGTGAGGCGTACAAGAAGTGAGGAGCACTTGGTTAGGTGCTCTTGGTTTTGTCTTTTAGTCAATTTTTTTTGTCTTTTAGCTAGACGCACAAAAGGCGCATAAGAGTTTTAAGTGTTCCGAAACATTTTATATTGAAAAAGGGAAGCGCACCTAGTCAAAATGTATAAATGCACTAATCTTAATGAGCTTTGATGTGTCACATGTCTCACATCCAACAAATAGTTGAGAGAAAATTTATTTTCATAATATAATTATGCGCGGTTCAGTTCCGCGTTTGAGTATCATAAATTGTTTGTTTAAGATTTTTTTATTTGTTATAAATAATTTTACAAGTTTAGTCCCTTTGATTTATGAGTTTAGTGAAAATGACCAAAACTAATGAGTTTAATGAATATGTGAACAACTTATGGATGAAAAAGTAGTACTTTGTATTGTTAACTTTTTTTTAATGTAACTTGTATTATTATTAAGACTAAAATACACCGTTGGTCTTTAAACTTGTCAATCCGCTTCGCGTTGGGACAAACCTGGGCATTATCATCGCCACCGGTCCAAAACATGGCTTTATATGCCAAACTAGTCCTTTGACAAAGTCAATGTCTGATTTTTGTTTTGTAGTCGAGGGTATTTTAGTCCATACACATTTATAATTTGATAACACATTTATATTTTAGCCCTTCATCTTTCATCCTCGTCATCATCTCCCCAAATCATCATCTCCCCAACATCATCCTGGTCATCATCTCCCCTGCTGGTTCATTGTTGCAATACAGTTCATCACCAAGCACTTTATTTGTTTATATGCTATATAGTCATGTACAATATAACCTGCTTACTTTACAACTCCATAGTCACCACAAATTGAACGACATATTTGGTGAATTATACCCATATTTGGTGCTATTCATTATACCCATATTCTGGTTTAGAATCAGTTTGGTCCTAATTTGGGCGGACAACCGAACACTTGCTGGTACTTGTTTTGTTTGAATAACGTACACTTTTAAGTTTTAACAACATTGTTTCACCTATATGAAAAAAAAAACATTTAACAACATCGTTTCACCTTTTACAAAGCTAGTTGCATTCAATTTCTGAAGTGGAACGAGATGAGATCTGAAATGTAAACCGATTTTAATTAATTTAGTTGACCAACTGATCGACTGTTGGGAATTACGGTAAACTACGGGATCTGCTGAAGTATCTGCCGAAGAGTTTCTGCTGAAGAAGAATGGATTCTGCTGAAGTTATACTTCAGCTGAAGTGATAATACAGAAATCGTGATTCTGCTGATAGTGCGAATCCACGTAGGAGAGATAAGCGCCGTATGTAGGCCGTATGCAGGAAAAGTCAGCGCCGTATGAAGGATAGGTTGGCGCCGTATTGTTTAGAGTTTAATCAGAATGTGTTTGGGACAAAACAATATGATTAGTAAAACAAAATGATTAGTTGCATGCTTGTCTAGATGCATGCGTTGTCTATGTTTGTATTAGGAGCATACGTTGTAAATGCTCGTGAGTGTTTAGGGTTTCTTATCTATAAAAGGAACCATAATAGTTTGTATTAGATAAGCTTTTAAAAATCTTTCAAGTCTTGTAAAATATCCGAAACATAGAGTTTCAATAATCAAAAGATCCATAGAGGATCTAAGAGTTCTTAGTTATTATAACTTGTATTTTCATTCCGCTAAAGAATACGAGTTGTAGAGATCTTCTATTAGTTTGTTTGTGATTACATAGGCAACACTAACGATCTCCGAGTGCTTAAGATCTATCAAGGTCTTTGTGTTTTCAACAAGTGGTATCAGAGCCTCGGGAAAGTCTCTACGATACTAAGAACCATTCTCACCCCCATACAACCAAACATACACTCACCATGCCTGGATCTGATAATGAAACTGAAGTCACCAACACAAACAACACCAACACCACTTCCATGCAACAGCTTAGTCTTTCAAACAGTAATGGTAAATTTCCTTATTTAAAAAGGGAAGAGTATGATCTTTGGACTATGAAGATGGAAAACTGGATTTCCAATATTGATTGGAATCTGTGGGAGGTAGTGAAGAAAGGAAACAGTCTAAAGAAAATGATTCCAGACAGGGATGGGAAGTTTATCATGGCTCCTCCCAAAACTGCTGAAGAGGTGCTGGCTATGCAGAGAGAGCACAAAGTAAAAACTATTCTGCTTCAAGCCATTCCTGAAGATCACCTGTGTGATTTTCACCATATGGATGATGCAAAGGACATATGGATGGCTCTCAAAGCAAGGTTCGGTGGAAATGAAGAATCGAAGAGAATGAGGAAGTCCATGCTGAGACAACAATTTCAAGACTTTAATATCTCCGAAGAAGAAGGTATCCACCAGGGATACGACAGGTTCCATAGGATTTTGAGTCAGCTAAACCAGCTGAATGCAAAACCTGATAATGATGATTGCAATTCAAAGTTCCTACGATCCTTGCCTCCATCATGGTTACATGTAAGTATAGCCCTCAAGGCTAAAGGTGGGTTGGACATGCTCACCTTTGATGAACTGTACAACAGACTCAGAACTCTTGAACCTGATGTCAGAACTCCCTACCGTACATCTTCTTCTGGCCATGCAGCTTTTGTTGGGACATCTCACTCCAACATGATGGTACATGCTCCTAGTTCAAACTACTTTCCATCATCATCTTGCACTCCCACTCCACCACATAACACTCGTCCCACTCCACCATGTTCTCAAACTAAGACTAGTAGTGTGATGGAGGATGTTCTTCATTCATTTGTTGCTGATTATGATACTCAGCAGTATCTTGCATATGAAGACTTTGATCAGTTGGACCCACTTGAAATGGAGGAGATGAAACTGAAAATGCAGGTGGCATTGCTGTCAGTGGATATCAAAAGGTTTGAAGAGAATTCTGGAAGGAAGTTTGCTTTCAAGGGAAAGGAACCAGCTCGCTGGTTGCGCGCAAAACCGTCAAGTCCTCTCACGCAAGCGTAAGAAAACTTAAAACAGCTTTAGCACGAAATCAATGAAGATCTGAGGAGTATAGTGTTTCCCCGGGTCGTTATGTCCCAGCGAGCTATGCAATGGATTATCAGGCGTTTAGTGATCGAGGAGTTTGAATGGACAAAGGATTTGGATATGATATTAACTACGGAAAAAGCCAACAAATTAAAAACGGCTTAAATGCAAATTAAAGAAAATTAAAAGGATTAAAAATATTAAATAAACGCTATCACTATATTTAAAGTGATGAACGTTTAAAACCTAAAACTTACGTTTAAAATAAAAATACGTAAACGTACAAAATAAAAAGTGAAATCTAAGAAATAAAAGTCCTAAAAATATGAAAAATACATTTTTACAAACCTAATGATAAAAGAAACTTTTTAGAAAAAGAAAATGATTTTTATAACTATTTAATTAATTATTATTAATTAAAAACTATTTTTAACTATTAAATAATTACCTAAAATACAAAAAATTAGGAAATAAAGCTAGAAAAATAAAATTATGAAATGGAAAAATCTAAAATATTAAACTAGAATTTTAAAAACTATTTTTTTATTTTTCTGATTATTTTTCTATTTTCTATGAATTTTAAACTATTAAAAACTATTTAAATTGCTAAAAATTACCAAATTAACTATGAAAAATCTGGAAAATTACTTTTTTTACTTTTTATATTTATCTAAACCTAAGAAAATTGAAAACTTATTTTTTTGAAGCTTTTCTCAATTTTTTGTATTAAAAGCTATTTAAAAATGATTAAAAACTAATTTAAATTAAGAAAAATAGCAAAAAAAAACTTAGAAAAATCTAAAAATTTCAGGAAAAGTCTAAAATAATATTAGGAATATAAGAAAAATGGAAAAACAGGTGCTTATGTGGGTGAATTTGAAACTGATATGAAAGTGCTTCTTGAAATAAGCACTTATTAAGCCAAAAGCTCACTAAAAGCTACCAAACTGAAACACAAGCTATGATAAGCTAAAATAACTAAATTGGAACAGGGTTTAACAAGCTAATACTACTGATATGCAAGGTACAGCAAATTTGATGTTTGAGCTTATAAAAGCCAAAACAGTTCTGGGTACTGACTTGGGGCACAAGCACAAGCTTGAATATAAGCTAAAAATGAAAACTATGAATTGGAACCTGGACTAGACCTGGTTGAGACCAGATGCACAAAAATTCAGACCATGGTGAGCTATTTTGAGCACTGTACACTAGTTGCAAAAACTGAGAAAATCTCAGTGAATGCTGAGAAAGTGGTGCAGGGCATTTGGGTCCAAGTTCACAAGCTTGGTAGAAGCTTAAAGAAAAATTATAAAATTTCACAAAAATGTTAATAAGTAATAAGACCAGATGAAGTTTTTAAATTGCCAAGTTTCACTTGATAAGTCCAAAAATTGAGCTCATGAAAAATGCTTCTAACTGAGCCCAAAACAGGTTTTGTCAAATTTGACTTTTGAAGCAAATGTGAAAGTTGACTTTGGTGAACTTTAGATCCAATTTTTGTGACTTAGATAGATGTAATATGATATGATAACACTGATTCAAGCTATGTTATTGACTTCCAAACTTAAAACACTTATCTGCTAATCCTAAATCTCCAACAGGTAACAGTGAGACAGATTTTGGTAAAATGTTGACTTTAAGCACTAGCAGACCCAATTTAATGACCAAACTGAGTTCAAATATACTTGAGAAACATGATACAACAAAACTTAACCATTGAAAAGACCATTAAGACAGATGGATAAGTAAATCCAAACACCCTTGTAATTGACTGTTTTGAAGTTAAAATCTATTCTAACATTATCAAGCACAAACCATTAATCAAACTAAGATTATATATCCTAAATACAACTTTTAAAACAGACATGAACCAGTTTTAACTACAGATGTTGAGTATGCATAAAAACTTGAAGATGACTTACAAAAGTCCTATAGCCACTGTGGCTTGAATCCAAGAACTATGAACCACTAACCTATTTCAATATCACCCAAATGAATCCAAATCAAACCATTTCCAACTGCATCAACCCAGTTCCCACTTCATTGCCAATTTTTGCACCTGTTTGACTTTAGTTGACCAAGAACACAACTTTGCTTAAAACTTAAATTTAAACTACCCAAAGGCTTTAATAAGCTTATATAAGCTTCTTTGAATCCACAAATTTAGCTACTACAGCTTTGATATAGAAATTCGAAAATGAAAATTTGCACAGTGAACTAGAAATTTGGAATGTAAACATAAACTGGAATTAATACTTGGGAAGAGTTTTAATACACTTTAAATGACTTAACTTGACAATATGAAGCAAAAGATTACAATTTAGGACTTGATTAAAAACAAAAACATAAAAACGACATAAGGAAATTTAAAACTAAAAATCTACTACACATCTTGCTTCTTTTCTCTGTCTTTTATATTCCAAAGCTACTCTCTCTCTCTTCTGAATCTTTCCCACCATTCTTGACCCTTGGATTGCCTTGAAATGATCTCAACCATTCAAAATGGTTTTTGGCGCCAATTTTCTTGTCTGCAAATTGAGGGTTGAGTGAGGGGTTAGGGAAGCTTTAAATGAAGTTTGGAGGTATGCTAAGGTGGAGGGGACATGGGAGAGTGATTGGAGAGGAGGGGGGATGGGAGAGTGAGCTAGTTGCAGGAAGCAGTTGATAATGGAGACTTTTGGCGGGTTGAATATGTTGACCAGAATTTGACCAACAGTGTTAATAATAGATGGGGGGTTCATAATTCCAAATGACAGGGGGTCAAGGTTTATGACCAGGCCAAAATGAGGTTTAAAAGATTTAAATTGACAAGGGACAAAAGTGTACATGCTGAAAATCAAAGGACCATTCCTGCCAATTCAAAAGGTTTCTTCCAAGGACTAAAAGTGACAAAGTTCAATAATGCAAGGACTAAACTTGCCATTTTACAATTTTCCAGGGGCTAATTTTGCCAATTTTCAAACTTGGAGGACCATTTTTGCAAATTTCTCAAACTTTTGATATTTTTCACCAAAGGACTTAATTTGACAACTTTTGATTTTAAAAGGACCTTTGGTGACTTTTGCTTTTGAAATTATGGCTCAGGGACTATTTTTGACAATTTATGAAACTTGGGGGACTAAAACTGCAATTTTTGCAAATTTGATACATTTTTCATCTGATTTTGATAATTTTGAATTTAAAACACATAAAACACTGATTTGTGATATTTTGATCATTTTGATGTGTTTCTGAGTGTTTTCAGATGAATTTGCAGTTTATTTTGTACAAAAATGATGAGTATTTAGACACTCATCAATCCCCCACACTGAGATATTGCTAGTCCCTAGCAATGATTTGAGAAAACATAATGGATTTTAAACTCTTTACCAAAAGCCATTACTTCTGGAGTAGCCAAATGTTTCAGTTCAAGTAAGAACCATGGTACACCGATAACCATGTGATTTTGAGCAAACCACCAGCTTCCAACGGATTTGATTTGTCTTTACCAGAAGCCGTACCCTTCTGGACTAGCCAACTCTTAGATAAATTATCAACATTATCTTTGGTGAGTCGATTACCAATTATGGTTTTTCCACTGCCTTTACCACAAGCCATAATCTTGCGGGCTAGCCAACTCTTCACTTTTTAGGATATGGTGAGTCGAATACCATACAATTTTGGGCAAATTGCAAGCCATATAAACGGATTTGAGATATCTTTACCAAGAGCCGTTTGCTCCTGGATTAGCCAATCCTTTTGTCTTACAGACATGGCGGACTGATAACCAGATGAGAAAGTGTAGAACACTTGCTCCAAAAAAAAATTTTGGCCAAAAACGGGGGGATTGGGCGGTATATTTACATGATAAAATTCGTGAGAATCCCCCCCACACTTAGAAATGAATATTGCCCTCAATATTCAAAGTACCAGCTGTTATGCCGAAACAAAGAACGTGAAAGGGAAATACTGCGGCCATTATTTAGAAAGAAGATTTTTTTTTTTTTTTTTTTTTTTTTTTTTTTTTTTTTTGAAACATGTGGGCAACCCCCCCACACTAGGGTGGTAGAAAGAGGTGAGAAGACAGAAATACGGGTGAGAACCCATATTGCATGCTACTGTTTTTGATTCCCGAGTCGCTAGCTTGACTCGACCCCGTATTCATTTGTTCATGGGGAAAGTAACGTGGAAAACCAATCTCGATCGGACTTTCGTTCACAATGTTAATGAACATATGAACATCAGAAAGTTCCACACCGACGAGATATAACCGCGGTATTGTTTAATAGTAGACACTATAAGGGATGATACCGGGGTCAAAGATGGTGTCCTCATTCCCGAAAGAGAAAAGGGAAAGAGCAACCACACCATCTGTGAAGAATGGAATAAAGACGTACATGAGAATGCAAGTCCATTCCTCAGCAGAGAAAAGCAAATCACCAGTTTTGACATCTTTAAGCTTAAACTTGAAGCTTAGATGGTGATTGTCAAGAAGATGTCCGGGAGGGAGGGTGGGAAATGGTTCTTCAATCAACAGACTTTCCAGAAAAAGGATGTCTCCCTCCGGATCAAGGTAAGTGTTATCAATTCCCGTTGGAATTGATTCATCACTTAGAAATGCATCGACTTCATTCCAAAAGTTGTCCTCTTCCTCATCAGGAGTGAGAGAAGGGATGGAAGAGTCGGGAATAGGACTAGAAGATGATGGATCATTTTTGAGCAATTCATCAATGGGAAGAATGTCTCCCATTGGATCACAAACATCATCATCCAATTCAGATGAAACTGAAGAGAGTTTGGTTTCATCCACAGACTTAACAAACTCGATGCGACAAACTGATGCCGGAGGTGGGACAAGTGGTGTGCTCTTAGAGCTAGCAGTTTCCACCACTTCCGATGAAGTCTCCGATTCTAGATCATCGTCATCATCAAGAACACTCTTGACATCCCTGGTACAGCTTTCAAACCATTTGCTTGAACCAGGGGTAATTTTCAAAGCTTTGAGCTCAGCACGTTTTTGGTGAACACTCTTAACCATGAAATTTGAGAGTGTTGCATTGATTCTTTCAGATTTTTGATCAATTGTGGCAACACTCTTTTTGTATAGAGGTTTGGAGTCTTGGTTAATATTTAACGTGAGCTCTTCGTTGTCAACCCGTATGGTCAACTCTTCAGCAAACACATCAATCAGAGCACGACTCGTTTTCAAGAAAGCTCTCCCTAAGATGAGGGGAACTCTAGGATCCGCATCGAAGTCTACTACAACAAAGTCAGCATGAAAGTGAAACTTTCCCACTTTCATCACGACATCCTCGGCTATCCCAAGTGGACGAGTTACGGTACGATCCGCTAGCTCGAGTGTCATACGAGTGGATGAAAGTTCAGGAAGGGACAGTTTCTTCCATACTGAGAGTGGCATGAGGTTAATGCTAGCGCCAAGATCGGCCAAGGCGGAGCATTGAAACATCCCCAAGAAATCACACGGGATTAAGAACCGGCCAGGGTCTTCAAGCTTTTCGGGAAGCTTATTAAGAATGGCAGCTGAGCATTGCTCATTGAGAGGAGTTTTAGCCATCTCTGATAGCTTGTCTTTGTTGGTGAGTAAGCCTTTAAGCGTGGATGCAAATTTAGGCATTAGAACGAGAGCATCAACGAAGCTTATATCAAAGTGAAGCTCATTGAAGATTTGGAAAAATTTTTCCATTTGCTCTTTGTTTTTGTCTTTGAGCTTCTCATCATTCATTCTTGATGGGTAAGGAAGCTGACTAGACTTTTGAGCCGGGATGGAAGTGTTTTCTGGCTCAAGATTTTTCTTCGGAACATCGGGTTCCGGACTTAAAGCTTGGACTACCGAAGGTGGGACGTGTGCGGTACTTCGTGGGCTTGAATAATGCACCTTGTCCGTTGTCTCCTTGGTAACTTGACTAAATGCCACAGGAGGAGGGGGCATAGGAGTCGTAGGTCCATTGTGCGTCTTACCACTACGAGTGGTGACGGCTTTCAACTCGGCATTTGGATTGGGAATAGTATTGCCTGGGAGTCCTCCAGAAGATGGCGAAGCTTTGTTCATATTCATGTTCATGAAACTGCTCATCATATTCTTTAACTCATTTGTCTGCCGAGATAATGTGGTATCAATTTCCCTTTTTAGCTCACCTCTCATGTTATTGATCTGAGTTTGCATTGATCGCATGTTTGCCTCAGTCATTTTCATGAAGTCATTTGGCATGGGAGCTTGAGGAGGTGGTTGATAACTTTGATGATTAGGAGCTTGATAAGGTTGGTTGAAATTGTTCCGGTTTTGATTGAAATTTGGAGGGTTATTGAAATTTTGCCCTTGATTCGGAACAAAGCGATTTTGATTGCCATGGTTTTGATTTCCATGGTTTTGCACAGGAGGAAAACCAGGTGGTGTCATACCGCTAGGCGCACGGTAGTGAGGATCAGCCTGTGGTCGGTATTGATTGTGGTTTACCGAAGCTACGGGAGCTTGGTAAAAGGAAGCATCGGTTGCTTGACAATCATAATACGCGTGTGGACCACTACAAATTTCACACACCTTGTTTATGGCTTTGATTGGTTCCGGCTTATGAATTTCGCTTTTGATTTCCTTCACCTCTTTTATCATACAATGGATGATGTCCGTTAGAGCGGCTAACGGAGCGGCTAACTCGGAAGAGTTACCGGATGAAGAAGCAGGAGTGTTCGGAACATTGACTTTGTTGCGAGAAATAGGAACTTTTGATTTACTCTCGCAAATTTCAAGCACATCTTTAGGTCTACGATTCAAGATATTTCCACCCGCGGATGCATTCAAGGAATCTTGATCATTACCGTTCAACCCATTGTAAAAGATATTAACTTGTTGAAGCTCCGTGAATTCATGATGGGGGCATTTCCTGAGGAGATCTTTGAATCTCTCCCATGCCTCTCCAAAATTTTCATTGAAATTTTGACGAAATCCAGAAATTTCATTTTTCAGATTAGTCGTCTTTGATGGAGGAAAGAAATAGTTGACAAACTTTTGAACAAGATCCTCCCAAGTTTCGATGGATCGAGGGGGTTCTTTTTCCAGCCAAATCCGGGCTGCCCCCTCAAGTGAGAATGGAAATAGCATCAACTTGATCACTTTTTGTGGCACATCCTTGAAATTGATAGTTGAAGTCAACTTGTTAAACCAACGGATGTGTGCATACGGGTCTTCTCGATCAGTCCCGCGGAATTGATTCGTAGACACAAGTGTGATCAAATGTGTCTTCAATTCAAAGTGATCAGAGCTGATTACGGGTAAAACAATGGCATCTCCATAACCCTCGGTGGGTGCTTGGAGCATTTCCGCCATAGTGCGTTCGTCTGCCATGTTGTTGCTTGAAATAGTACGAATCTCGGGTTCGACTATTTGGGCAGCACGTCTACGAGAACGTCTTCTAGGAATTTCTGCTAGATCACGCAAAGGACTCAATGATCTAGAAGAACGAGTGCGCATGCACTAGAGATAAATCTAAGAACTCTCAGAGTTAAGGAGAGAAATGGAATTATGAAGATATTTCAGATGAGAATGAGAATTATGAAGACGTTTTATAAAACTGGGTGAGAAGAATCTTTATGGGTTTTCTGGTTCTGAAACGTCGATATCACAACAAAATCAATTAACACAAAATCGAGGCAAAACAACAGTGAACTTAACCAATAATCCAAGATGAATGGCTTCTTTGAAAAAGGTACACCAATCACAAGGACACAAAGGCAAGTTTTGAATCTTTGGTTCGGGAACTTATTATGGTCGCACCCCCAGTTAGGTAGTGCACTGCCTTGGTTTTCGGTGGTAATCTTTTAAGTTGTTAATTATTAGAGAAAACGACGATTCTTTTTGTATTTTTATTTTTGATACATATATAGAAACAAAAGAAAAATATTTTTGTGTTTTATACGTTTTTGGCTGTTTTTGGGTTTTTGGATTTTTTTAGAAGAAAATATGGATATATATATAGATAGATATGGATGATATAAACAAATGAGTGAGGATTCAAACAACTAATCTGCTACACGGAAGATAAATCAGCACAGCTCCCCGGCAGCGGCGCCAAAAATTTGGTTGCGCGCAAAACCGTCAAGTCCTCTCACGCAAGCGTAAGAAAACTTAAAACAGCTTTAGCACGAAATCAATGAAGATCTGAGGAGTATAGTGTTTCCCCGGGTCGTTATGTCCCAGCGAGCTATGCAATGGATTATCAGGCGTTTAGTGATCGAGGAGTTTGAATGGACAAAGGATTTGGATATGATATTAACTACGGAAAAAGCCAACAAATTAAAAACGGCTTAAATGCAAATTAAAGAAAATTAAAAGGATTAAAAATATTAAATAAACGCTATCACTATATTTAAAGTGATGAACGTTTAAAACCTAAAACTTACGTTTAAAATAAAAATACGTAAACGTACAAAATAAAAAGTGAAATCTAAGAAATAAAAGTCCTAAAAATATGAAAAATACATTTTTACAAACCTAATGATAAAAGAAACTTTTTAGAAAAAGAAAATGATTTTTATAACTATTTAATTAATTATTATTAATTAAAAACTATTTTTAACTATTAAATAATTACCTAAAATACAAAAAATTAGGAAATAAAGCTAGAAAAATAAAATTATGAAATGGAAAAATCTAAAATATTAAACTAGAATTTTAAAAACTATTTTTTTATTTTTCTGATTATTTTTCTATTTTCTATGAATTTTAAACTATTAAAAACTATTTAAATTGCTAAAAATTACCAAATTAACTATGAAAAATCTGGAAAATTACTTTTTTTACTTTTTATATTTATCTAAACCTAAGAAAATTGAAAACTTATTTTTTTGAAGCTTTTCTCAATTTTTTGTATTAAAAGCTATTTAAAAATGATTAAAAACTAATTTAAATTAAGAAAAATAGCAAAAAAAAAACTTAGAAAAATCTAAAAATTTCAGGAAAAGTCTAAAATAATATTAGGAATATAAGAAAAATGGAAAAAACAGGTGCTTATGTGGGTGAATTTGAAACTGATATGAAAGTGCTTCTTGAAATAAGCACTTATTAAGCCAAAAGCTCACTAAAAGCTACCAAACTGAAACACAAGCTATGATAAGCTAAAATAACTAAATTGGAACAGGGTTTAACAAGCTAATACTACTGATATGCAAGGTACAGCAAATTTGATGTTTGAGCTTATAAAAGCCAAAACAGTTCTGGGTACTGACTTGGGGCACAAGCACAAGCTTGAATATAAGCTAAAAATGAAAACTATGAATTGGAACCTGGACTAGACCTGGTTGAGACCAGATGCACAAAAATTCAGACCATGGTGAGCTATTTTGAGCACTGTACACTAGTTGCAAAAACTGAGAAAATCTCAGTGAATGCTGAGAAAGTGGTGCAGGGCATTTGGGTCCAAGTTCACAAGCTTGGTAGAAGCTTAAAGAAAAATTATAAAATTTCACAAAAATGTTAATAAGTAATAAGACCAGATGAAGTTTTTAAATTGCCAAGTTTCACTTGATAAGTCCAAAAATTGAGCTCATGAAAAATGCTTCTAACTGAGCCCAAAACAGGTTTTGTCAAATTTGACTTTTGAAGCAAATGTGAAAGTTGACTTTGGTGAACTTTAGATCCAATTTTTGTGACTTAGATAGATGTAATATGATATGATAACACTGATTCAAGCTATGTTATTGACTTCCAAACTTAAAACACTTATCTGCTAATCCTAAATCTCCAACAGGTAACAGTGAGACAGATTTTGGTAAAATGTTGACTTTAAGCACTAGCAGACCCAATTTAATGACCAAACTGAGTTCAAATATACTTGAGAAACATGATACAACAAAACTTAACCATTGAAAAGACCATTAAGACAGATGGATAAGTAAATCCAAACACCCTTGTAATTGACTGTTTTGAAGTTAAAATCTATTCTAACATTATCAAGCACAAACCATTAATCAAACTAAGATTATATATCCTAAATACAACTTTTAAAACAGACATGAACCAGTTTTAACTACAGATGTTGAGTATGCATAAAAACTTGAAGATGACTTACAAAAGTCCTATAGCCACTGTGGCTTGAATCCAAGAACTATGAACCACTAACCTATTTCAATATCACCCAAATGAATCCAAATCAAACCATTTCCAACTGCATCAACCCAGTTCCCACTTCATTGCCAATTTTTGCACCTGTTTGACTTTAGTTGACCAAGAACACAACTTTGCTTAAAACTTAAATTTAAACTACCCAAAGGCTTTAATAAGCTTATATAAGCTTCTTTGAATCCACAAATTTAGCTACTACAGCTTTGATATAGAAATTCGAAAATGAAAATTTGCACAGTGAACTAGAAATTTGGAATGTAAACATAAACTGGAATTAATACTTGGGAAGAGTTTTAATACACTTTAAATGACTTAACTTGACAATATGAAGCAAAAGATTACAATTTAGGACTTGATTAAAAACAAAAACATAAAAACGACATAAGGAAATTTAAAACTAAAAATCTACTACACATCTTGCTTCTTTTCTCTGTCTTTTATATTCCAAAGCTACTCTCTCTCTCTTCTGAATCTTTCCCACCATTCTTGACCCTTGGATTGCCTTGAAATGATCTCAACCATTCAAAATGGTTTTTGGCGCCAATTTTCTTGTCTGCAAATTGAGGGTTGAGTGAGGGGTTAGGGAAGCTTTAAATGAAGTTTGGAGGTATGCTAAGGTGGAGGGGACATGGGAGAGTGATTGGAGAGGAGGGGGGATGGGAGAGTGAGCTAGTTGCAGGAAGCAGTTGATAATGGAGACTTTTGGCGGGTTGAATATGTTGACCAGAATTTGACCAACAGTGTTAATAATAGATGGGGGGTTCATAATTCCAAATGACAGGGGGTCAAGGTTTATGACCAGGCCAAAATGAGGTTTAAAAGATTTAAATTGACAAGGGACAAAAGTGTACATGCTGAAAATCAAAGGACCATTCCTGCCAATTCAAAAGGTTTCTTCCAAGGACTAAAAGTGACAAAGTTCAATAATGCAAGGACTAAACTTGCCATTTTACAATTTTCCAGGGGCTAATTTTGCCAATTTTCAAACTTGGAGGACCATTTTTGCAAATTTCTCAAACTTTTGATATTTTTCACCAAAGGACTTAATTTGACAACTTTTGATTTTAAAAGGACCTTTGGTGACTTTTGCTTTTGAAATTATGGCTCAAGGACTATTTTTGACAATTTATGAAACTTGGGGGACTAAAACTGCAATTTTTGCAAATTTGATACATTTTTCATCTGATTTTGATAATTTTGAATTTAAAACACATAAAACACTGATTTGTGATATTTTGATCATTTTGATGTGTTTCTGAGTGTTTTCAGATGAATTTGCAGTTTATTTTGTACAAAAATGATGAGTATTTAGACACTCATCAATCCCCCACACTGAGATATTGCTAGTCCCTAGCAATGATTTGAGAAAACATAATGGATTTTAAACTCTTTACCAAAAGCCATTACTTCTGGAGTAGCCAAATGTTTCAGTTCAAGTAAGAACCATGGTACACCGATAACCATGTGATTTTGAGCAAACCACCAGCTTCCAACGGATTTGATTTGTCTTTACCAGAAGCCGTACCCTTCTGGACTAGCCAACTCTTAGATAAATTATCAACATTATCTTTGGTGAGTCGATTACCAATTATGGTTTTTCCACTGCCTTTACCACAAGCCATAATCTTGCGGGCTAGCCAACTCTTCACTTTTTAGGATATGGTGAGTCGAATACCATACAATTTTGGGCAAATTGCAAGCCATATAAACGGATTTGAGATATCTTTACCAAGAGCCGTTTGCTCCTGGATTAGCCAATCCTTTTGTCTTACAGACATGGCGGACTGATAACCAGATGAGAAAGTGTAGAACACTTGCTCCAAAAAAAAATTTTGGCCAAAAACGGGGGGATTGGGCGGTATATTTACATGATAAAATTCGTGAGAATCCCCCCCACACTTAGAAATGAATATTGCCCTCAATATTCAAAGTACCGGCTGTTATGCCGAAACAAAGAACGTGAAAGGGAAATACTGCGGCCATTATTTAGAAAGAAGATTTTTTTTTTTTTTTTTTTTTTTTTTTTTTTTTTTTTTTTGAAACATGTGGGCAACCCCCCCACACTAGGGTGGTAGAAAGAGGTGAGAAGACAGAAATACGGGTGAGAACCCATATTGCATGCTACTGTTTTTGATTCCCGAGTCGCTAGCTTGACTCGACCCCGTATTCATTTGTTCATGGGGAAAGTAACGTGGAAAACCAATCTCGATCGGACTTTCGTTCACAATGTTAATGAACATATGAACATCAGAAAGTTCCACACCGACGAGATATAACCGCGGTATTGTTTAATAGTAGACACTATAAGGGATGATACCGGGGTCAAAGATGGTGTCCTCATTCCCGAAAGAGAAAAGGGAAAGAGCAACCACACCATCTGTGAAGAATGGAATAAAGACGTACATGAGAATGCAAGTCCATTCCTCAGCAGAGAAAAGCAAATCACCAGTTTTGACATCTTTAAGCTTAAACTTGAAGCTTAGATGGTGATTGTCAAGAAGATGTCCGGGAGGGAGGGTGGGAAATGGTTCTTCAATCAACAGACTTTCCAGAAAAAGGATGTCTCCCTCCGGATCAAGGTAAGTGTTATCAATTCCCGTTGGAATTGATTCATCACTTAGAAATGCATCGACTTCATTCCAAAAGTTGTCCTCTTCCTCATCAGGAGTGAGAGAAGGGATGGAAGAGTCGGGAATAGGACTAGAAGATGATGGATCATTTTTGAGCAATTCATCAATGGGAAGAATGTCTCCCATTGGATCACAAACATCATCATCCAATTCAGATGAAACTGAAGAGAGTTTGGTTTCATCCACAGACTTAACAAACTCGATGCGACAAACTGATGCCGGAGGTGGGACAAGTGGTGTGCTCTTAGAGCTAGCAGTTTCCACCACTTCCGATGAAGTCTCCGATTCTAGATCATCGTCATCATCAAGAACACTCTTGACATCCCTGGTACAGCTTTCAAACCATTTTCTTGAACCAGGGGTAATTTTCAAAGCTTTGAGCTCAGCACGTTTTTGGTGAACACTCTTAACCATGAAATTTGAGAGTGTTGCATTGATTCTTTCAGATTTTTGATCAATTGTGGCAACACTCTTTTTGTATAGAGGTTTGGAGTCTTGGTTAATATTTAACGTGAGCTCTTCGTTGTCAACCCGTATGGTCAACTCTTCAGCAAACACATCAATCAGAGCACGACTCGTTTTCAAGAAAGCTCTCCCTAAGATGAGGGGAACTCTAGGATCCGCATCGAAGTCTACTACAACAAAGTCAGCATGAAAGTGAAACTTTCCCACTTTCATCACGACATCCTCGGCTATCCCAAGTGGACGAGTTACGGTACGATCCGCTAGCTCGAGTGTCATACGAGTGGATGAAAGTTCAGGAAGGGACAGTTTCTTCCATACTGAGAGTGGCATGAGGTTAATGCTAGCGCCAAGATCGGCCAAGGCGGAGCATTGAAACATCCCCAAGAAATCACACGGGATTAAGAACCGGCCAGGGTCTTCAAGCTTTTCGGGAAGCTTATTAAGAATGGCAGCTGAGCATTGCTCATTGAGAGGAGTTTTAGCCATCTCTGATAGCTTGTCTTTGTTGGTGAGTAAGCCTTTAAGCGTGGATGCAAATTTAGGCATTAGAACGAGAGCATCAACGAAGCTTATATCAAAGTGAAGCTCATTGAAGATTTGGAAAAATTTTTCCATTTGCTCTTTGTTTTTGTCTTTGAGCTTCTCATCATTCATTCTTGATGGGTAAGGAAGCTGACTAGACTTTTGAGCCGGGATGGAAGTGTTTTCTGGCTCAAGATTTTTCTTCGGAACATCGGGTTCCGGACTTAAAGCTTGGACTACCGAAGGTGGGACGTGTGCGGTACTTCGTGGGCTTGAATAATGCACCTTGTCCGTTGTCTCCTTGGTAACTTGACTAAATGCCACAGGAGGAGGGGGCATAGGAGTCGTAGGTCCATTGTGCGTCTTACCACTACGAGTGGTGACGGCTTTCAACTCGGCATTTGGATTGGGAATAGTATTGCCTGGGAGTCCTCCAGAAGATGGCGAAGCTTTGTTCATATTCATGTTCATGAAACTGCTCATCATATTCTTTAACTCATTTGTCTGCCGAGATAATGTGGTATCAATTTCCCTTTTTAGCTCACCTCTCATGTTATTGATCTGAGTTTGCATTGATCGCATGTTTGCCTCAGTCATTTTCATGAAGTCATTTGGCATGGGAGCTTGAGGAGGTGGTTGATAACTTTGATGATTAGGAGCTTGATAAGGTTGGTTGAAATTGTTCCGGTTTTGATTGAAATTTGGAGGGTTATTGAAATTTTGCCCTTGATTCGGAACAAAGCGATTTTGATTGCCATGGTTTTGATTTCCATGGTTTTGCACAGGAGGAAAACCAGGTGGTGTCATACCGCTAGGCGCACGGTAGTGAGGATCAGCCTGTGGTCGGTATTGATTGTGGTTTACCGAAGCTACGGGAGCTTGGTAAAAGGAAGCATCGGTTGCTTGACAATCATAATACGCGTGTGGACCACTACAAATTTCACACACCTTGTTTATGGCTTTGATTGGTTCCGGCTTATGAATTTCGCTTTTGATTTCCTTCACCTCTTTTATCATACAATGGATGATGTCCGTTAGAGCGGCTAACGGAGCGGCTAACTCGGAAGAGTTACCGGATGAAGAAGCAGGAGTGTTCGGAACATTGACTTTGTTGCGAGAAATAGGAACTTTTGATTTACTCTCGCAAATTTCAAGCACATCTTTAGGTCTACGATTCAAGATATTTCCACCCGCGGATGCATTCAAGGAATCTTGATCATTACCGTTCAACCCATTGTAAAAGATATTAACTTGTTGAAGCTCCGTGAATTCATGATGGGGGCATTTCCTGAGGAGATCTTTGAATCTCTCCCATGCCTCTCCAAAATTTTCATTGAAATTTTGACGAAATCCAGAAATTTCATTTTTCAGATTAGTCGTCTTTGATGGAGGAAAGAAATAGTTGACAAACTTTTGAACAAGATCCTCCCAAGTTTCGATGGATCGAGGGGGTTCTTTTTCCAGCCAAATCCGGGCTGCCCCCTCAAGTGAGAATGGAAATAGCATCAACTTGATCACTTTTTGTGGCACATCCTTGAAATTGATAGTTGAAGTCAACTTGTTAAACCAACGGATGTGTGCATACGGGTCTTCTCGATCAGTCCCGCGGAATTGATTCGTAGACACAAGTGTGATCAAATGTGTCTTCAATTCAAAGTGATCAGAGCTGATTACGGGTAAAACAATGGCATCTCCATAACCCTCGGTGGGTGCTTGGAGCATTTCCGCCATAGTGCGTTCGTCTGCCATGTTGTTGCTTGAAATAGTACGAATCTCGGGTTCGACTATTTGGGCAGCACGTCTACGAGAACGTCTTCTAGGAATTTCTGCTAGATCACGCAAAGGACTCAATGATCTAGAAGAACGAGTGCGCATGCACTAGAGATAAATCTAAGAACTCTCAGAGTTAAGGAGAGAAATGGAATTATGAAGATATTTCAGATGAGAATGAGAATTATGAAGACGTTTTATAAAACTGGGTGAGAAGAATCTTTATGGGTTTTCTGGTTCTGAAACGTCGATATCACAACAAAATCAATTAACACAAAATCGAGGCAAAACAACAGTGAACTTAACCAATAATCCAAGATGAATGGCTTCTTTGAAAAAGGTACACCAATCACAAGGACACAAAGGCAAGTTTTGAATCTTTGGTTCGGGAACTTATTATGGTCGCACCCCCAGTTAGGTAGTGCACTGCCTTGGTTTTCGGTGGTAATCTTTTAAGTTGTTAATTATTAGAGAAAACGACGATTCTTTTTGTATTTTTATTTTTGATACATATATAGAAACAAAAGAAAAATATTTTTGTGTTTTATGTTTTTGGCTGTTTTTGGGTTTTTGGATTTTTTTAGAAGAAAATATGGATATATATAGATAGATATGGATGATATAAACAAATGAGTGAGGATTCAAACAACTAATCTGCTACACGGAAGATAAATCAGCACAGCTCCCCGGCAGCGGCGCCAAAAATTTGGTTGCGCGCAAAACCGTCAAGTCCTCTCACGCAAGCGTAAGAAAACTTAAAACAGCTTTAGCACGAAATCAATGAAGATCTGAGGAGTATAGTGTTTCCCCGGGTCGTTATGTCCCAGCGAGCTATGCAATGGATTATCAGGCGTTTAGTGATCGAGGAGTTTGAATGGACAAAGGATTTGGATATGATATTAACTACGGAAAAAGCCAACAAATTAAAAACGGCTTAAATGCAAATTAAAGAAAATTAAAAGGATTAAAAATATTAAATAAACGCTATCACTATATTTAAAGTGATGAACGTTTAAAACCTAAAACTTACGTTTAAAATAAAAATACGTAAACGTACAAAATAAAAAGTGAAATCTAAGAAATAAAAGTCCTAAAAATATGAAAAATACATTTTTACAAACCTAATGATAAAAGAAACTTTTTAGAAAAAGAAAATGATTTTTATAACTATTTAATTAATTATTATTAATTAAAAACTATTTTTAACTATTAAATAATTACCTAAAATACAAAAAATTAGGAAATAAAGCTAGAAAAATAAAATTATGAAATGGAAAAATCTAAAATATTAAACTAGAATTTTAAAAACTATTTTTTTATTTTTCTGATTATTTTTCTATTTTCTATGAATTTTAAACTATTAAAAACTATTTAAATTGCTAAAAATTACCAAATTAACTATGAAAAATCTGTAAAATTACTTTTTTTACTTTTTATATTTATCTAAACCTAAGAAAATTGAAAACTTATTTTTTTGAAGCTTTTCTCAATTTTTTGTATTAAAAGCTATTTAAAAATGATTAAAAACTAATTTAAATTAAGAAAAATAGCAAAAAAAAACTTAGAAAAATCTAAAAATTTCAGGAAAAGTCTAAAATAATATTAGGAATATAAGAAAAATGGAAAAACAGGTGCTTATGTGGGTGAATTTGAAACTGATATGAAAGTGCTTCTTGAAATAAGCACTTATTAAGCCAAAAGCTCACTAAAAGCTACCAAACTGAAACACAAGCTATGATAAGCTAAAATAACTAAATTGGAACAGGGTTTAACAAGCTAATACTACTGATATGCAAGGTACAGCAAATTTGATGTTTGAGCTTATAAAAGCCAAAACAGTTCTGGGTACTGACTTGGGGCACAAGCACAAGCTTGAATATAAGCTAAAAATGAAAACTATGAATTGGAACCTGGACTAGACCTGGTTGAGACCAGATGCACAAAAATTCAGACCATGGTGAGCTATTTTGAGCACTGTACACTAGTTGCAAAAACTGAGAAAATCTCAGTGAATGCTGAGAAAGTGGTGCAGGGCATTTGGGTCCAAGTTCACAAGCTTGGTAGAAGCTTAAAGAAAAATTATAAAATTTCACAAAAATGTTAATAAGTAATAAGACCAGATGAAGTTTTTAAATTGCCAAGTTTCACTTGATAAGTCCAAAAATTGAGCTCATGAAAAATGCTTCTAACTGAGCCCAAAACAGGTTTTGTCAAATTTGACTTTTGAAGCAAATGTGAAAGTTGACTTTGGTGAACTTTAGATCCAATTTTTGTGACTTAGATAGATGTAATATGATATGATAACACTGATTCAAGCTATGTTATTGACTTCCAAACTTAAAACACTTATCTGCTAATCCTAAATCTCCAACAGGTAACAGTGAGACAGATTTTGGTAAAATGTTGACTTTAAGCACTAGCAGACCCAATTTAATGACCAAACTGAGTTCAAATATACTTGAGAAACATGATACAACAAAACTTAACCATTGAAAAGACCATTAAGACAGATGGATAAGTAAATCCAAACACCCTTGTAATTGACTGTTTTGAAGTTAAAATCTATTCTAACATTATCAAGCACAAACCATTAATCAAACTAAGATTATATATCCTAAATACAACTTTTAAAACAGACATGAACCAGTTTTAACTACAGATGTTGAGTATGCATAAAAACTTGAAGATGACTTACAAAAGTCCTATAGCCACTGTGGCTTGAATCCAAGAACTATGAACCACTAACCTATTTCAATATCACCCAAATGAATCCAAATCAAACCATTTCCAACTGCATCAACCCAGTTCCCACTTCATTGCCAATTTTTGCACCTGTTTGACTTTAGTTGACCAAGAACACAACTTTGCTTAAAACTTAAATTTAAACTACCCAAAGGCTTTAATAAGCTTATATAAGCTTCTTTGAATCCACAAATTTAGCTACTACAGCTTTGATATAGAAATTCGAAAATGAAAATTTGCACAGTGAACTAGAAATTTGGAATGTAAACATAAACTGGAATTAATACTTGGGAAGAGTTTTAATACACTTTAAATGACTTAACTTGACAATATGAAGCAAAAGATTACAATTTAGGACTTGATTAAAAACAAAAACATAAAAACGACATAAGGAAATTTAAAACTAAAAATCTACTACACATCTTGCTTCTTTTCTCTGTCTTTTATATTCCAAAGCTACTCTCTCTCTCTTCTGAATCTTTCCCACCATTCTTGACCCTTGGATTGCCTTGAAATGATCTCAACCATTCAAAATGGTTTTTGGCGCCAATTTTCTTGTCTGCAAATTGAGGGTTGAGTGAGGGGTTAGGGAAGCTTTAAATGAAGTTTGGAGGTATGCTAAGGTGGAGGGGACATGGGAGAGTGATTGGAGAGGAGGGGGGATGGGAGAGTGAGCTAGTTGCAGGAAGCAGTTGATAATGGAGACTTTTGGCGGGTTGAATATGTTGACCAGAATTTGACCAACAGTGTTAATAATAGATGGGGGGTTCATAATTCCAAATGACAGGGGGTCAAGGTTTATGACCAGGCCAAAATGAGGTTTAAAAGATTTAAATTGACAAGGGACAAAAGTGTACATGCTGAAAATCAAAGGACCATTCCTGCCAATTCAAAAGGTTTCTTCCAAGGACTAAAAGTGACAAAGTTCAATAATGCAAGGACTAAACTTGCCATTTTACAATTTTCCAGGGGCTAATTTTGCCAATTTTCAAACTTGGAGGACCATTTTTGCAAATTTCTCAAACTTTTGATATTTTTCACCAAAGGACTTAATTTGACAACTTTTGATTTTAAAAGGACCTTTGGTGACTTTTGCTTTTGAAATTATGGCTCAGGGACTATTTTTGACAATTTATGAAACTTGGGGGACTAAAACTGCAATTTTTGCAAATTTGATACATTTTTCATCTGATTTTGATAATTTTGAATTTAAAACACATAAAACACTGATTTGTGATATTTTGATCATTTTGATGTGTTTCTGAGTGTTTTCAGATGAATTTGCAGTTTATTTTGTACAAAAATGATGAGTATTTAGACACTCATCAATCCCCCACACTGAGATATTGCTAGTCCCTAGCAATGATTTGAGAAAACATAATGGATTTTAAACTCTTTACCAAAAGCCATTACTTCTGGAGTAGCCAAATGTTTCAGTTCAAGTAAGAACCATGGTACACCGATAACCATGTGATTTTGAGCAAACCACCAGCTTCCAACGGATTTGATTTGTCTTTACCAGAAGCCGTACCCTTCTGGACTAGCCAACTCTTAGATAAATTATCAACATTATCTTTGGTGAGTCGATTACCAATTATGGTTTTTCCACTGCCTTTACCACAAGCCATAATCTTGCGGGCTAGCCAACTCTTCACTTTTTAGGATATGGTGAGTCGAATACCATACAATTTTGGGCAAATTGCAAGCCATATAAACGGATTTGAGATATCTTTACCAAGAGCCGTTTGCTCCTGGATTATCCAATCCTTTTGTCTTACAGACATGGCGGACTGATAACCAGATGAGAAAGTGTAGAACACTTGCTCCAAAAAAAATTTTTGGCCAAAAACGGGGGGATTGGGCGGTATATTTACATGATAAAATTCGTGAGAATCCCCCCCACACTTAGAAATGAATATTGCCCTCAATATTCAAAGTACCGGCTGTTATGCCGAAACAAAGAACGTGAAAGGGAAATACTGCGGCCATTATTTAGAAAGAAGATTTTTTTTTTTTTTTTTTTTTTTTTTTTTTTTTTTTTTTTTTTTTGAAACATGTGGGCAACCCCCCCACACTAGGGTGGTAGAAAGAGGTGAGAAGACAGAAATACGGGTGAGAACCCATATTGCATGCTACTGTTTTTGATTCCCGAGTCGCTAGCTTGACTCGACCCCGTATTCATTTGTTCATGGGGAAAGTAACGTGGAAAACCAATCTCGATCGGACTTTCGTTCACAATGTTAATGAACATATGAACATCAGAAAGTTCCACACCGACGAGATATAACCGCGGTATTGTTTAATAGTAGACACTATAAGGGATGATACCGGGGTCAAAGATGGTGTCCTCATTCCCGAAAGAGAAAAGGGAAAGAGCAACCACACCATCTGTGAAGAATGGAATAAAGACGTACATGAGAATGCAAGTCCATTCCTCAGCAGAGAAAAGCAAATCACCAGTTTTGACATCTTTAAGCTTAAACTTGAAGCTTAGATGGTGATTGTCAAGAAGATGTCCGGGAGGGAGGGTGGGAAATGGTTCTTCAATCAACAGACTTTCCAGAAAAAGGATGTCTCCCTCCGGATCAAGGTAAGTGTTATCAATTCCCGTTGGAATTGATTCATCACTTAGAAATGCATCGACTTCATTCCAAAAGTTGTCCTCTTCCTCATCAGGAGTGAGAGAAGGGATGGAAGAGTCGGGAATAGGACTAGAAGATGATGGATCATTTTTGAGCAATTCATCAATGGGAAGAATGTCTCCCATTGGATCACAAACATCATCATCCAATTCAGATGAAACTGAAGAGAGTTTGGTTTCATCCACAGACTTAACAAACTCGATGCGACAAACTGATGCCGGAGGTGGGACAAGTGGTGTGCTCTTAGAGCTAGCAGTTTCCACCACTTCCGATGAAGTCTCCGATTCTAGATCATCGTCATCATCAAGAACACTCTTGACATCCCTGGTACAGCTTTCAAACCATTTGCTTGAACCAGGGGTAATTTTCAAAGCTTTGAGCTCAGCACGTTTTTGGTGAACACTCTTAACCATGAAATTTGAGAGTGTTGCATTGATTCTTTCAGATTTTTGATCAATTGTGGCAACACTCTTTTTGTATAGAGGTTTGGAGTCTTGGTTAATATTTAACGTGAGCTCTTCGTTGTCAACCCGTATGGTCAACTCTTCAGCAAACACATCAATCAGAGCACGACTCGTTTTCAAGAAAGCTCTCCCTAAGATGAGGGGAACTCTAGGATCCGCATCGAAGTCTACTACAACAAAGTCAGCATGAAAGTGAAACTTTCCCACTTTCATCACGACATCCTCGGCTATCCCAAGTGGACGAGTTACGGTACGATCCGCTAGCTCGAGTGTCATACGAGTGGATGAAAGTTCAGGAAGGGACAGTTTCTTCCATACTGAGAGTGGCATGAGGTTAATGCTAGCGCCAAGATCGGCCAAGGCGGAGCATTGAAACATCCCCAAGAAATCACACGGGATTAAGAACCGGCCAGGGTCTTCAAGCTTTTCGGGAAGCTTATTAAGAATGGCAGCTGAGCATTGCTCATTGAGAGGAGTTTTAGCCATCTCTGATAGCTTGTCTTTGTTGGTGAGTAAGCCTTTAAGCGTGGATGCAAATTTAGGCATTAGAACGAGAGCATCAACGAAGCTTATATCAAAGTGAAGCTCATTGAAGATTTGGAAAAATTTTTCCATTTGCTCTTTGTTTTTGTCTTTGAGCTTCTCATCATTCATTCTTGATGGGTAAGGAAGCTGACTAGACTTTTGAGCCGGGATGGAAGTGTTTTCTGGCTCAAGATTTTTCTTCGGAACATCGGGTTCCGGACTTAAAGCTTGGACTACCGAAGGTGGGACGTGTGCGGTACTTCGTGGGCTTGAATAATGCACCTTGTCCGTTGTCTCCTTGGTAACTTGACTAAATGCCACAGGAGGAGGGGGCATAGGAGTCGTAGGTCCATTGTGCGTCTTACCACTACGAGTGGTGACGGCTTTCAACTCGGCATTTGGATTGGGAATAGTATTGCCTGGGAGTCCTCCAGAAGATGGCGAAGCTTTGTTCATATTCATGTTCATGAAACTGCTCATCATATTCTTTAACTCATTTGTCTGCCGAGATAATGTGGTATCAATTTCCCTTTTTAGCTCACCTCTCATGTTATTGATCTGAGTTTGCATTGATCGCATGTTTGCCTCAGTCATTTTCATGAAGTCATTTGGCATGGGAGCTTGAGGAGGTGGTTGATAACTTTGATGATTAGGAGCTTGATAAGGTTGGTTGAAATTGTTCCGGTTTTGATTGAAATTTGGAGGGTTATTGAAATTTTGCCCTTGATTCGGAACAAAGCGATTTTGATTGCCATGGTTTTGATTTCCATGGTTTTGCACAGGAGGAAAACCAGGTGGTGTCATACCGCTAGGCGCACGGTAGTGAGGATCAGCCTGTGGTCGGTATTGATTGTGGTTTACCGAAGCTACGGGAGCTTGGTAAAAGGAAGCATCGGTTGCTTGACAATCATAATACGCGTGTGGACCACTACAAATTTCACACACCTTGTTTATGGCTTTGATTGGTTCCGGCTTATGAATTTCGCTTTTGATTTCCTTCACCTCTTTTATCATACAATGGATGATGTCCGTTAGAGCGGCTAACGGAGCGGCTAACTCGGAAGAGTTACCGGATGAAGAAGCAGGAGTGTTCGGAACATTGACTTTGTTGCGAGAAATAGGAACTTTTGATTTACTCTCGCAAATTTCAAGCACATCTTTAGGTCTACGATTCAAGATATTTCCACCCGCGGATGCATTCAAGGAATCTTGATCATTACCGTTCAACCCATTGTAAAAGATATTAACTTGTTGAAGCTCCGTGAATTCATGATGGGGGCATTTCCTGAGGAGATCTTTGAATCTCTCCCATGCCTCTCCAAAATTTTCATTGAAATTTTGACGAAATCCAGAAATTTCATTTTTCAGATTAGTCGTCTTTGATGGAGGAAAGAAATAGTTGACAAACTTTTGAACAAGATCCTCCCAAGTTTCGATGGATCGAGGGGGTTCTTTTTCCAGCCAAATCCGGGCTGCCCCCTCAAGTGAGAATGGAAATAGCATCAACTTGATCACTTTTTGTGGCACATCCTTGAAATTGATAGTTGAAGTCAACTTGTTAAACCAACGGATGTGTGCATACGGGTCTTCTCGATCAGTCCCGCGGAATTGATTCGTAGACACAAGTGTGATCAAATGTGTCTTCAATTCAAAGTGATCAGAGCTGATTACGGGTAAAACAATGGCATCTCCATAACCCTCGGTGGGTGCTTGGAGCATTTCCGCCATAGTGCGTTCGTCTGCCATGTTGTTGCTTGAAATAGTACGAATCTCGGGTTCGACTATTTGGGCAGCACGTCTACGAGAACGTCTTCTAGGAATTTCTGCTAGATCACGCAAAGGACTCAATGATCTAGAAGAACGAGTGCGCATGCACTAGAGATAAATCTAAGAACTCTCAGAGTTAAGGAGAGAAATGGAATTATGAAGATATTTCAGATGAGAATGAGAATTATGAAGACGTTTTATAAAACTGGGTGAGAAGAATCTTTATGGGTTTTCTGGTTCTGAAACGTCGATATCACAACAAAATCAATTAACACAAAATCGAGGCAAAACAACAGTGAACTTAACCAATAATCCAAGATGAATGGCTTCTTTGAAAAAGGTACACCAATCACAAGGACACAAAGGCAAGTTTTGAATCTTTGGTTCGGGAACTTATTATGGTCGCACCCCCAGTTAGGTAGTGCACTGCCTTGGTTTTCGGTGGTAATCTTTTAAGTTGTTAATTATTAGAGAAAACGACGATTCTTTTTGTATTTTTATTTTTGATACATATATAGAAACAAAAGAAAAATATTTTTGTGTTTTATACGTTTTTGGCTGTTTTTGGGTTTTTGGATTTTTTTAGAAGAAAATATGGATATATATATAGATAGATATGGATGATATAAACAAATGAGTGAGGATTCAAACAACTAATCTGCTACACGGAAGATAAATCAGCACAGCTCCCCGGCAGCGGCGCCAAAAATTTGGTTGCGCGCAAAACCGTCAAGTCCTCTCACGCAAGCGTAAGAAAACTTAAAACAGCTTTAGCACGAAATCAATGAAGATCTGAGGAGTATAGTGTTTCCCCGGGTCGTTATGTCCCAGCGAGCTATGCAATGGATTATCAGGCGTTTAGTGATCGAGGAGTTTGAATGGACAAAGGATTTGGATATGATATTAACTACGGAAAAAGCCAACAAATTAAAAACGGCTTAAATGCAAATTAAAGAAAATTAAAAGGATTAAAAATATTAAATAAACGCTATCACTATATTTAAAGTGATGAACGTTTAAAACCTAAAATTTACGTTTAAAATAAAAATACGTAAACGTACAAAATAAAAAGTGAAATCTAAGAAATAAAAGTCCTAAAAATATGAAAAATACATTTTTACAAACCTAATGATAAAAGAAACTTTTTAGAAAAAGAAAATGATTTTTATAACTATTTAATTAATTATTATTAATTAAAAACTATTTTTAACTATTAAATAATTACCTAAAATACAAAAAATTAGGAAATAAAGCTAGAAAAATAAAATTATGAAATGGAAAAATCTAAAATATTAAACTAGAATTTTAAAAACTATTTTTTTATTTTTCTGATTATTTTTCTATTTTCTATGAATTTTAAACTATTAAAAACTATTTAAATTGCTAAAAATTACCAAATTAACTATGAAAAATCTGGAAAATTACTTTTTTTACTTTTTATATTTATCTAAACCTAAGAAAATTGAAAACTTATTTTTTTGAAGCTTTTCTCAATTTTTTGTATTAAAAGCTATTTAAAAATGATTAAAAACTAATTTAAATTAAGAAAAATAGCAAAAAAAAACTTAGAAAAATCTAAAAATTTCAGGAAAAGTCTAAAATAATATTAGGAATATAAGAAAAATGGAAAAACAGGTGCTTATGTGGGTGAATTTGAAACTGATATGAAAGTGCTTCTTGAAATAAGCACTTATTAAGCCAAAAGCTCACTAAAAGCTACCAAACTGAAACACAAGCTATGATAAGCTAAAATAACTAAATTGGAACAGGGTTTAACAAGCTAATACTACTGATATGCAAGGTACAGCAAATTTGATGTTTGAGCTTATAAAAGCCAAAACAGTTCTGGGTACTGACTTGGGGCACAAGCACAAGCTTGAATATAAGCTAAAAATGAAAACTATGAATTGGAACCTGGACTAGACCTGGTTGAGACCAGATGCACAAAAATTCAGACCATGGTGAGCTATTTTGAGCACTGTACACTAGTTGCAAAAACTGAGAAAATCTCAGTGAATGCTGAGAAAGTGGTGCAGGGCATTTGGGTCCAAGTTCACAAGCTTGGTAGAAGCTTAAAGAAAAATTATAAAATTTCACAAAAATGTTAATAAGTAATAAGACCAGATGAAGTTTTTAAATTGCCAAGTTTCACTTGATAAGTCCAAAAATTGAGCTCATGAAAAATGCTTCTAACTGAGCCCAAAACAGGTTTTGTCAAATTTGACTTTTGAAGCAAATGTGAAAGTTGACTTTGGTGAACTTTAGATCCAATTTTTGTGACTTAGATAGATGTAATATGATATGATAACACTGATTCAAGCTATGTTATTGACTTCCAAACTTAAAACACTTATCTGCTAATCCTAAATCTCCAACAGGTAACAGTGAGACAGATTTTGGTAAAATGTTGACTTTAAGCACTAGCAGACCCAATTTAATGACCAAACTGAGTTCAAATATACTTGAGAAACATGATACAACAAAACTTAACCATTGAAAAGACCATTAAGACAGATGGATAAGTAAATCCAAACACCCTTGTAATTGACTGTTTTGAAGTTAAAATCTATTCTAACATTATCAAGCACAAACCATTAATCAAACTAAGATTATATATCCTAAATACAACTTTTAAAACAGACATGAACCAGTTTTAACTACAGATGTTGAGTATGCATAAAAACTTGAAGATGACTTACAAAAGTCCTATAGCCACTGTGGCTTGAATCCAAGAACTATGAACCACTAACCTATTTCAATATCACCCAAATGAATCCAAATCAAACCATTTCCAACTGCATCAACCCAGTTCCCACTTCATTGCCAATTTTTGCACCTGTTTGACTTTAGTTGACCAAGAACACAACTTTGCTTAAAACTTAAATTTAAACTACCCAAAGGCTTTAATAAGCTTATATAAGCTTCTTTGAATCCACAAATTTAGCTACTACAGCTTTGATATAGAAATTCGAAAATGAAAATTTGCACAGTGAACTAGAAATTTGGAATGTAAACATAAACTGGAATTAATACTTGGGAAGAGTTTTAATACACTTTAAATGACTTAACTTGACAATATGAAGCAAAAGATTACAATTTAGGACTTGATTAAAAACAAAAACATAAAAACGACATAAGGAAATTTAAAACTAAAAATCTACTACACATCTTGCTTCTTTTCTCTGTCTTTTATATTCCAAAGCTACTCTCTCTCTCTTCTGAATCTTTCCCACCATTCTTGACCCTTGGATTGCCTTGAAATGATCTCAACCATTCAAAATGGTTTTTGGCGCCAATTTTCTTGTCTGCAAATTGAGGGTTGAGTGAGGGGTTAGGGAAGCTTTAAATGAAGTTTGGAGGTATGCTAAGGTGGAGGGGACATGGGAGAGTGATTGGAGAGGAGGGGGGATGGGAGAGTGAGCTAGTTGCAGGAAGCAGTTGATAATGGAGACTTTTGGCGGGTTGAATATGTTGACCAGAATTTGACCAACAGTGTTAATAATAGATGGGGGGTTCATAATTCCAAATGACAGGGGGTCAAGGTTTATGACCAGGCCAAAATGAGGTTTAAAAGATTTAAATTGACAAGGGACAAAAGTGTACATGCTGAAAATCAAAGGACCATTCCTGCCAATTCAAAAGGTTTCTTCCAAGGACTAAAAGTGACAAAGTTCAATAATGCAAGGACTAAACTTGCCATTTTACAATTTTCCAGGGGCTAATTTTGCCAATTTTCAAACTTGGAGGACCATTTTTGCAAATTTCTCAAACTTTTGATATTTTTCACCAAAGGACTTAATTTGACAACTTTTGATTTTAAAAGGACCTTTGGTGACTTTTGCTTTTGAAATTATGGCTCAGGGACTATTTTTGACAATTTATGAAACTTGGGGGACTAAAACTGCAATTTTTGCAAATTTGATACATTTTTCATCTGATTTTGATAATTTTGAATTTAAAACACATAAAACACTGATTTGTGATATTTTGATCATTTTGATGTGTTTCTGAGTGTTTTCAGATGAATTTGCAGTTTATTTTGTACAAAAATGATGAGTATTTAGACACTCATCACTCGCTTTGATAGGAGAAAAGTCAAGTGTTTCACTTGCCACCAGATGGGGCATTTCTCAAGGGAATGCAAAGACAGGAAGAGTGGAGATGGAGCTAACTACATTTCCTATCAGCAGAAACAGAAGGAAGCTGGAGCTTCAGCAGCTCTTCTCACCATGGATGAACAGGTCAACTGGACTGCACATGAACCTGTGAATGAGGAAGCTCCTGATACTGATAAGCTTGGATTGCTGGCAAGGTGTACTTCGGATGAAAGGCATGATCAGTTTGCCTTGATGGGACTATCTCAGGTACACAACTGTATATTTGGGTGTAGTGTAAGATACAACGAACTAAAAGAAGCTTATGATACTATGAAACCTAAGTACGATGAATGCTATATTGATAATGAAGCTCATAAACTAGCATTAAAAACAGTAGAAAGACAAAAGGTATGGTTTCAAAAGAATCAAATAGCTTATGAAGAAAAGATAAAGGTGTTACAGTTTGATCTAGAAGTTGCAAATAATTACTTAAAACTGTCTGAGAAAGCAAAGGCTAAAGCTGTGTCTGAGAACCTAGAGCTTAAAGAAAAACTAGCTGAGGAAATAGCTAGGCATAAGCAATGGTTAATTTCAGGTGATAATCTGGCTAGAGAAATCTATAACAGTCAATCAGTAACCTCTGGCTTAGGCTTAGGCTTTCAAAAGTATGTAGGATTGGAAGCTAGGAGTGATAGTCATAAATCAACACCAGCAAAGTTAGCTAACTTTGTAAAAGAAGGTGAAATGCATGCTGTCCCTGGACCTATTAGAGGTGAATTTATGCCCATTGACCTATCCACCACTGTTGACTTTGATGGATCACATCATCTATATGGCAAAAAGTCAAAAGACTTGCCAGACCCTGATACCTCCTCTAATGACTTTGTCTCTTGCTCTGACAGTGACAATTCATCGGATCAAGGGTCTACTTCCTATGAAAGCTGTGATTCAAATGAGAAGTCTGACCTTCCCAAGCCCTCACCTGAGCCTACACCCAAGCCTGCACCCCAGTCTATTTACAAGCCTTCTAGGGAAGCTGCTGAGGAATCAACTTCCAAGACAGTTTCTTCTGAAGATTTATCTTTTAAATCTTTGCATAATCAGTCTGTTAAAAACACTTCCTTGAATGTTTCTGATTTAAGTACTTCTGCATGTAATCAAACATCTCCCTATTTGAATAAATCTTCCAAGAAGAAGACATGTTTTGTGTGTGGAAGTAAATTTCATTTAATTAAGGATTGTGATTTTTATGAGCAAAGATTGGGTGCATGTGCTACTCAGCAGAAACATAAATCAAAGTGGACCAATGTTAATAATATTCCACCTTATGTTCCACAAGCAACTAATACTGACTCTCATTGGAGAGGTTCAGTTGCCAGACCTTATGTGCAACCAACTAGCCCATACTTTAATCATGGTTATTGGCCTACATATGTTGACTCTATGTATGCTGGGATGGGATATGGGAGTACTGCTGTGAAGCCCTCAGCAGGTTGTTCTTGGACTATCAAGGGACCCAATCATCAATGGAGGACCAAGAACAATGGTGGATCCTCTAGATCTTCATGGCCTACACCTGTGATCCACAAGGCAGGTTCAAGTCAGTAATGACTTGAACCTCCTTTGAATACTAACTATATGTATATATTTTGTTGTTGTTTGTAGGATCATCCCCTTAAGCATAAAGATATTGGTATTGTTGATAGTGGCTGTTCCAGAAGCATGTCTGGGAACAGAGATATGATGCACAATTTTGTTCTTATAAAAGGAGGAGGCAATGTGACTTTTGGAGGAAGTGATGGGAGTATCACAGGGAAAGGCACCATAAAGACTCCTCATCTGGATTTTGAAAATGTGTACTATGTTAAGGAACTTCAGCATTTCAACTTGTTCTCCGTTTCACAAATCTGTGACACCAAGAACAAAGTACTCTTCTCTGAGAATGAATGTCTTGTGCTGTCTAAAGACTTCAAACTCCCAGAAGAAACTTCAATTCTGCTGAAAGTTCCTCGAACTCACAACTTGTACACATTCAACCTTAATGAAGTTCAACCTGCTGGTGACCTCACTTGTTTGGTGGCTAAAGCATCCCTTGATGAGTCTACTAAATGGCATAGGAGGATGGCTCATGTGAATTTCAAGACCATAAACAAACTCTCTAAAATGGGTCTTGTTGAAGGTCTTCTCTCCAAAGTTTTCACCAATGATCATAATTGTGTTGCATGCAACAAAGGAAAACAACACAGAGCCTCCTACAAAGCTATCAATGCTATGAGCATCATTTCTGAACCTCTTCAGTTGCTCCACATGGATCTGTTTGGTCCAACTCAAGTCAGAAGCATTGATCATAAGTTCTTTTGTTTGGTTATCACTGATGGCTATAGCAGATTTTGTTGGGTTTTCTTTCTAAGAACCAAAGATGAAACATCTCCAGTGCTGACTGAATTCATCACCCTCGTTGAAAATCAGTTGAACAAAAAGGTTAAGGGAATTCGGTGTGATAATGGGACAGAGTTCAAGAATGCTATTCTTATAGAACTCTGTAGGTCAAAAGGTATAAAAAGGGACTATAGTAATCCAAGAACCCCACAACAAAATGGGGTGGCTGAAAGAAAGAATAGGACCTTAATAGAGGCTGCAAGATCAATGCTTGCAGACTCTAAACTGCCCACTATGTTCTGGACTGAAGCTATTGGCACAGCGTGCTATGTGCTAAACAGGGTCTCCATTACTAGACCTCAACTCAAAACACCATATGAACTTCTCTTTGGGAAGGTTCCTGTCATTCACTACCTAAAACCTTTTGGTTGTCAAGTGACCATTCTAAACACCAGTGATCCGTTGGGAAAGTTTGATGAGAAGGCTGATGATGGTTATATTGTGGGTTATTCAGCTCATAGTAAGGCATACAGGGTGTACAATTTGCAAGCTAAGAAGATAGAGGAGACTTTGAACCTGAGATTTTTGGAAGATAAGCCTAATGTTCAAGGACAGGGTCATACGTGGTCTTTTGACCTTGACTACTTAACTGATTATTTGGGTTACACTAGACATTTGGCTAACCAAAATGCAGGTCCTCAAGAGTCTCCCACTAACAATGCAGGTACCTTGGATGATGACTCTGAAAATGAGTTTGCAGATGATGAGCAACCTATACTTGTGCCTTCTTTCTCCCCTAACAATATTGCAGGTACCACCTCCAAGGATATTGCTGATAAGAGTGATGAAGATGAATCACATTATGCTGAGGACCTTGCTAGGCTTCAGACTCAAGAATTTGCAGCTAAGCTTGAAGCAGAAAAACTGAATGGAGAGGTTGCTAATGAAGGAGTCAGTAGAAACCATGTTTCTGCTGAAGTTGATTCTGCCACACCTACCATCCACAAATCCACTGAAGGCTATGCTGTTTCTTCTCATGTTCCTTCTCAAGTGTCTTCAGACTTTGGAGAACCTTATACACGCTTTCCAAGACCCTCAGATCTTGGAAATCATCAACCCAAAGCTGGCATCTTCACCTCACCCTCTTATGATGCTGAGTTTGAACCAACTATCACTAATCTTGATTCATCCATTGAAGTCAGCCCCACTGCTACTCAGAGGATCAATATTGCTCATCCTCAATCCAACATTATAGGTGATCTTCTGGCACCTGTTAGAACTCGAAGGGCTATAACAAGTCCTCAGTTTGGACAGATTGCTTTTCTCTCTTATGTCTCCAACCAGCAAAGAGACAATCACACAGACTTCAAGCATTGTCTGTTTGCTTGTTTTCTTTCTCAAGTGGAACCAACAAGTGTTTCTCAAGCTCTTAACGATTCAAGCTGGCTAGAAGCAATGCAAGAAGAGATGCAACAATTTCTCAATCAGCAGGTTTGGATCTTGGTTCCACTCCCTGATGGTAAATATGCCATTGGGACAAAGTGGATTTTGAAGAATAAGCGAGATGCTCGGGGTGTTGTGATAAAAAACAAAGCAAGATTAGTGGCTCAAGGCTTCAGACAAGAGGAGGGGATTGATTATGATGAAGTGTTTGCACCTGTTGCTAGAGTTGAAGCCATTCGAATTTTCTTGGCTTATGCTTCTTACATGGGTTTCATGGTGTATCAGATGGATGTTAAAGGTGCTTTTCTGTATGGTGAGATTGAAGAGGAGGTTTATGTCACTCAACCCAAGGGATTTGAAGACCCAAATCACCCAAATCATGTTTACAAGGTTGTTAAAGCTCTCTATGGCTTACATCAGGCACCTAGAGCTTGGTATGCTAGGCTTTCATCCTTTCTGCTGAAGCATGGCTATAGGAGAGGTGCTATTGATAAAACTCTGTTCCTGAAGAAGAATTACTCAGACATCATTCTTGTGCAAGTTTATGTGGATGACATTATTTTTGGCTCCACAAACGAAGCTTGGTGCAGGGAATTTGAGGAACTAATGAAGGGAGAATTTCAGATGAGTGCTATGGGAGAGCTTACTTTCGTTTTGGGTCTCCAAGTTCAGCAGAAACAAGATGGCATCTTTATCTGTCAAGATAAATATGTGAGGGACATTTTGAAGAAATTTGGTATGGAAGGTGTTAGGACTGCCACAACACCTTATGAAGCTCCAAAGACAAAAACAAATAATGAACCAGATCTACCTGTGAATGTTCATCTGTACAGGTCCATGATTGGTTCATTGATGTATCTAACAGCTTCAAGACCTGATATTACTTTTGCTGTGAGTGTTTGTTCTCGACATCAAGTCACTCCACTTACTTCCCATCTCAATGCTGTCAAGAAGATCTTTAAGTACCTCAAAGGCCAACCTCTTTTAGGCCTTTGGTACCCATAAGAGTCTCCTTTCAAGTTGGAAGCATATAGTGACAGTGATTATGCTGGTTCAAATCTGGATAGAAGATCCACAACTGGAGGCTGCCAATTTCTTGGAAAAAGGTTGATTTCTTGGCAATGCAAGAAACAAACCATTGTGGCTGCCTCAACTACTGAAGCAGAGTATGTTGCTGCTGCAAATTGCTGTGGACAGGTCCTTTGGATTCAAAACCAATTGCTGGACTATGGGTACAACTTCATGAACACAACAATTTTTATTGATAATCAGAGTACCATCTGCATAGTCAAAAATCCAGTTTTTCACAGTCGAACAAAACACATTGAAATCAGGCACCACTTTATAAGAGATGCATATGAAAAACATTTGATAAAAGTGGCTAAAATTCATACTGATGATAATGTGGCAGACTTGTTAACAAAAGCTTTTGATGGACCAAGGTTTCAACACCTTGTGGTCAATATTGGAATGCTAAACCCTTGACTGCAAAGTTTAAGGGGAGGCATAGGCCTCAGGGGAGGCATATGCCTCAGGGGAGGATTTGTGCAAAACTCTGCATATTTTTGTGTTCTGCATATTTTTGTGTGTTATTTTGTGTGTTATTTTGTTTACTAACACTAACTAACACTAACTTTCTAATAATTCTTTAGTTTGTTTGTCTTTGTGTTGTTCTTGTGTGTTTTTGTGTCTGTTTTGCAGTTGTCCGGATTGCATTTTGTCTATTTCTTGTCTGAATTGCAGTTTGTCTATTCCATGATCAAGATCAAATTCATCAAGTGTGGTTCATTGGTATATGGTCAAGATAGCTAAAAGATTGTTGCTTGTTTCTTCTGAAATTAAAAGTACTGAAGCAAACAATTTGATTCCACTGAAGTTATAATACTGAAGAAAAGAAATTGAAGTCAAATTGTTCTTTCATTCATTCAAGAAACAGTTTACAGCTTACAGCTTACAAAAGTCAACCTACTACAAATGCATCTTCAAGATACGAGCTATACACTTACGCTAATCCTAATCTAGTACATATCATCTATTCCAACATCTAAGTGAATGTTGGATATGCATGATTGCTCACATCTTTCACACTAGATGCTGGATATGCGTTCGTAGGTCTTGCATAACCACCCATTCCGTCTATCTCGATGGCTGGATATGCATGACCAATACGACGAAGATGCTAAGGACCAAAATGGAGAGGATGGATTGATGCAAACGTTGATGATGACGATGACCACACATGATGATGGAGAAAAATAACGTCTCCTGTGTGCTTCATCTATGCATTTCAACCAAAATGCAATCCATCCACCCTCCCTAAGCCCTTCTCTTATACGATGTGTGTTGATGCACCAAAAACTGGCGCAGAGAGACCAAGAACCACCTCTCTATCTTTAGGGAGTGGCGGATTCCTGGCACGAGGCCTTTGTTGAGGCCGAGGTGCTGGAGGTTGGGAGTATGATGTTCCCTCCTTATAGGAGTCATCAGAATCATCAGCAGATTCACTTGGATTCACTACACTATCATCTTCTGAAGAAGGGAGAAAGGGTGATTTACTTGGTCGTGGATAGGGTTGAGGAAAGTAATGTAGCCATGGGTTTGAATCACCACTTGATGATGATGAAGATGATGTTGTGAGATCTATGATCTCAGGTTTGGTATTCATGGTACAATTTGGTTAATTGGGGTTTGTTTTTGAATCTAGGGTTTGTGGTAAATATTTGGGGATCTTTGATGAAGAGATAAGTATGCATTGGGATCATTTTATAGACGGGTTCGAGGTTCAATGAGAATTAATGCGAGTGGGTGGCACAGTAATTCTAGAAACTTACCGAAGATATTCTTATCTTTGATGGTTTCTGCTGAAGTGTATAACTTCAGCAGATTGACCATATGTTTCTGCTGAAGTGTTATTTTGGGTTTGGTCAAAGATGAAATACACGTAAGCGACGGTCAACCAAACGGTCTATTTTCTCTGACTATATTTTGGGCAAAAACTATCACTCCACCATCACTCTCTTCAGAACAAACCAATTCCCTCTCATCCTGCATCCACAAACACTCACCATTACGAGAAACATAACCCTAAAAACTCATATCCCTCATGGCTCTTGAATTTAAAAATGATCACAACAAAGTTGCATTTCTGGGAAAAGGTAAGGGATATGAATTGTACGAACCAATGGTGGAATTCTTGGAAAGGTCCAAGATTTGTTATGCTCTAACACATTCTCCGAATGAGATACATGAATCACTGGTTACTCAGTTTTGGGAATCTGCTGAGAAGAGGAATGAGACAGAGATTAGGGCTGTGATTGATGGAACAGAGCACATAGTGACAGAGGACCTAATAAGGAGGAAGCTTCGCTTGGAAGATGCTGATGGAGAATTTCACTCTAATCAGGAAGAAGTGCTTACTGGGCTAAGAGCAATTGGCTATCGAGGTACAAGGACTGATATGTGGCTGAAGAAGGAACTTTTCCCGAAGTGGAGGTTCCTGGTTCACACGTTGCTTCAATGCATAAGCAACAAGTCAGGAGGATGGGACCAGTTCTCTACCCAACTAGGATGTGGTATTGTGTGTCTTTCCCAAGGGGTAACTTACAATTTTTCTAAGTATATTTTTGAAAACATGGTTGAAAATCTTCAAAGGAAAAAGACTAAGTTTTTAATGTACCCAAGGTTTCTGCAAATGATTTTAGACACCACTACCCAAGCCCAATCCTTTTATCCCATAGGCGTTTTAACTGCTAAATTGTTTGCAACCATGAGAACTCACTTTCAGGGGGAACATCATCCCTTGCTTGCAGCCATGTTGCCCCAAGGCAATGAGGCTGCTGATGAGGAGAATGTGTCTAATAATCCTCCTTCTCCACCTATTGCTACTGATGGTAATCCATTAGTTAACATTGATGAGGGCCCCTCATCAACTGTTGAAGCAACCCATGTTGCTCCAGACCAGCCACCTTGTCCCAGTCCACCACCCACACAGATTACTCATGATGAGTCTGATCTTAATAGACTGCCCACACCAAGTCCTGTTAGGGATCCTCTCAATGAAGATCTTCCTCACTTTGAGCATGACCATGATTCTACTGTAAGGTCCAATGAAGCTCCCTTTACCACAGAGCAATCTGCTGGTGGAGCTGAGGACCCTATTACACTCTCATCTGTCTATGCTCTTGTCAACAGGTATGCTACTGAGGTGTCTAGCCTGAAAAAGGAGCTTGCAGAGACCAAGTCTTCTCTTGGTAGTAAGATTGAAGAACTGCAGAATCAAGTCAAGGAATTAGAGGACAAACTTAAAGGGGCTCCAAAAGGAAGCTTGTGGTTTCTTCTGATGAAGAACCAGAAGTACCTCAGTTTGGGTCTCTTGATATGTTGGCTGATGTGTCTCTTAATGATCCTTCATCAGTAGTTGCTGCTTCCTCAAAGAAGAAGGAACCTGTTCTTTACAAAAGAAGAAAGAGATCTTACTTAAGTAAGGTTTCTTCTGAAGCTTCAAAGGAACCTGGTGTTGACAAGGCTGCATCTGCTGATGTGCAAATGGAGGATGTATCTTCGGATCATGTTCAATCTTCATCTGTTCAAGAACCAACAGGCCCTTCACCTTCAGCAGATCATTCTGATGATGTTGTCATGATCACTCCAGTTGATAATCTGCATCAACATGTTTCTCCTACAATTGACTTGGTTATTTCTACTGAGGTTCCTTCCATTGATATAACTGAAGATGAGTGTGCTAAGAAGCCTGATGATAAAGGGAAAGATGATATAACTGAAGATGAGTGTGCTAAGAAGCCTGATGATAAAGGGAAAGATGTCATAACTGAAGATGAGCTTGGTCCAGACCTGGTAAGTGAGGAGGAAAGACTAGGACAAGCAAGTAGATTGGCTGAGTTTGAAAAGTCAAAGAAAAGTGACTTATTGGCTCGACAACATGAAACAGAGGACTTTTCATCTTTACCTCTTGAGAGAAGAAGAGAACTGGATGCACTGCGTGTTCAGATGCCTGCTGAATACTGGGATGCTCTAACTGAGCAAGTTATTTCAAGACCTTCTCTTGCTCAAAGTATACTAGGTGGAGATTTCAACAGTGAGAGTTATGTGGATCAAATGATGGCTCAGGGAAGACAAAGGAAGCAAGAAGCTATTGCACAAAGGAGAGCCATCAAAGCTCAGAAGAACAAAGAGAAACCTCCTACTAAATCTGAAATGAGACTGGTGGTGAAAAATCAATGCTCGATGTACAACTCTGGCTTAACAATGAAACAAGTCAAGGCTTTTCCTGATCATGTCCTGGTTCGCAAATATAAACAGATCATGGGGGACAACTCATCATCTTCAGCACATTCTACCAACTTGAAAAGGATTGCTGGGAATGAAGTTGCTCAAGAAGCCAAAAGACTCAAGTCTGATGATGCTCCACCCAAGGCGACTTCTCCAGTCATTTCTACTGAAGCATCTACTGAAGTTGCTTCTTCTACTGACAAGGGTCCATCTGCTGAACCATCTGCCGATTCTCCTGAAGCACCTGATGTATCAGCTCCCACTTCATCTGTGGCAACCGTTGACACACAAGAAGATTCTAAAGTTAAGGAAGCTGATCTCGCTGAAATAAAAACAAAAAGGGCGATAAAGATGCTTCACAGGATGACTGCACTACGTGAAGGTGTTCCAACTAAGTCTCCCTCTACCTCTTCAAGTCTTACCACAAATGTTCAAACTGAAAATGCTCCCTCTGGGGAAATCTATAAGCCTGGTAAGAGGAAGAAGAGAATGGCCAAAAGATCTCCCTTGGATCTTGAAGCTGATGACTCAACTTTCATTATAGAGGGTTCTGCTGCTGATTTTCCTGAGGGTGATCAAAATGTGTTGGTCAAATGGAATCTGAAGGATGATGAGATGAATGTCATTCATCGAAAGGATACCACTTCAATGGAATTCACCTTTCTGAAGGAAATTCTACACTTGGTAGACAGGGCAGACTTGCTTACTCTGTACACTCTTGTTACCACCCATTACTGCAACAAGGAACCACAAGGTTCTGGGATGTTTTTACCGGGAGATCTTCAAGTCCTGATTAACTCTCATTCTCCCAATAGTAAAGCACATTCCATTTGGGAGAACTCACATCGGTGGAAGGTTGCGTCCTGGAGATTCTATCCTCTCCTTCGTGTGCATGTGCTTGAGACTAAGGGTGGAATCACTGTCTGCATGTTTGCTGAAAGAAAGTATCCATTGCCCAAGAGACTTATGGAAAGGATGCTTAGTCAGAAATTGGAGATTCCTCCAGAACCAGTGGGCAATGAAAGACTGTCTGCTTCAACATTGGTGGGTTTGATCAAGACTCAACTTCTACAAAAGCAACAGGCCTCATCCTCATCCTAATCATGGTGCTTGGTACTCTCTGCATTACTTTGTTTTGTTACATTTAGTTTGTATTATTTGTCAATTTCTGTGTTATTTTTCAATTTCTTGTTAAAAAAAAAAAAAAAAAAAAAAAAAAAAAAAAAAAAAAAACTAACTTTTATGCAGGTTTGCTTGCTGTACAATTCTGATGGTTTTTAACTCACAAGATATACCTTGTGTATGTCAAAGAGCTGGCTAGTCCAAAGGGTACAGCTTTGGTAAAGACACAACAAATCTGTTGATAGCTGTAATGGTTTGCTCAAAATCATAGGGTCTACAACCACCCATGCTTAACTGCTAAGGGTTGTATGGTCATCAATTCACCATGGTCTATTCCTTTTTGGAATCCAAGAATTGGCTAGCCCACATGTATATGGCATGTGGTAAAGGCAACTGAATCCATAATTGGTTCTCAATTCACCAATTCTAAGAATTGACTAGTCCTGAGCAAACGGCTGCAGGTAAAGACATGTCAAATCCGTTTATATGGTTGCTGGTTTGCCAATAAATCAGATGGTTATCAATGTACCATAGTTTTCGAACTCAAACATTTGGCTACTCCAGTAGTGATGGCTATTGGTAAAGAGACATCAAACCCATTATTTTCAATGATTCACCTCTCACAGGAGTTCACACACCTGGAAGTGATGAGAATAGTATTAAACTTATATGTTTTGATGTACATGATGTCATATGTTGCTGCAAAGATCTGGTGTATAACAGTTCAGTCATCATAGAGATGTTCTTCTTCTGAATCTTGCTGCTGATGTTCGAATGCAATCCTCTTAATGTGAAGTATTTGTGCTCAAGAAACTGGATCTTCCTAGCTCAGAAGTGTTTACGGAATGGGGAGGATATTGTTTGGAAATTTTCTCATAAGATGGTACAATCCTCAACAGTATTAACGATCTATCAAGGAAACTGGAACTTAACCTAGTCAAATTCCAGTTTAGGGGAGGATTGTTGGGAATTACGGTAAACTACTGGATCTGCTGAAGTATCTGCCGAAGAGTTTCTGCTGAAGAAGAATGGATTCTGCTGAAGTTATACTTCAGCTGAAGTGATAATACAGAAATCGTGATTCTGCTGATAGTGCGAATCCACGTAGGAGAGATAAGCGCCGTATGTAGGCCGTATGCAGGAAAAGTCAGCGCCGTATGAAGGATAGGTTGGCGCCGTATTGTTTAGAGTTTAATCAGAATGTGTTTGGAACAAAACAATATGATTAGTAAAACAAAATGATTAGTTGCATGCTTGTCTAGATGCATGCGTTGTCTATGTTTGTATTAGGAGCATACGTTGTAAATGCTCGTGAGTGTTTAGGGTTTCTTATCTATAAAAGGAACCATAATAGTTTGTATTAGATAAGCTTTTAAAAATCTTTCAAGTCTTGTAAAATATCCGAAACATAGAGTTTCAATAATCAAAAGATCCATAGAGGATCTAAGAGTTCTTAGTTATTATAACTTGTATTTTCATTCCGCTAAAGAATACGAGTTGTAGAGATCTTCTATTAGTTTGCTTGTGATTACATAGGCAACACTAACGATCTCCGAGTGCTTAAGATCTATCAAGGTCTTTGTGTTTTCAACATCGACCCAGACATGGCTGGTACTGCTGCGGTGACCCCTATGAGTATCGAGTTCTTATAAGTATATACTTATCCTTCTAAAGTATTTGCTCTGTAAATATATATTGTGAAATTTATACAATTAGCTTGAATCATCATACTGAATTTGATACTTGTGCATAACCATTAACCAACTCCATTAGACACGATAGTGGTCCTCTTTTAAGTACTCTTAAATAGCTAAACTGGATAAAGAAACTTTACAACACATACTTTTATTTAACATCGATTGTTTATACTTAATCTCTCCAATAATTTATTGCTTTTTTGGGGATATTTTGTGATAATGATTTAGTTTTTAATATTGTGTATGATTTATAATGAATAGCACCAAATATAGGTATAATTTTGCAGTGAAACCGTTCAATTTGTGTATGATTTATAGTGAATAGCAGCAAATTCCCATCTCTGACCAGTGAAACCGTTCAATTTGTTTTCAATTCTATTATTAAAGCTTACTCTCGTCATTAGAAAATTTTAAAGACAAGATAAACAAATAATGGTAAAAGATTCGGGTAAAAAGATATAGTAGTAAGTACCATAGCTTGGCCAAGGCCAAAAACAACCCAACGGTCAGGCAACATATCAGATAGTTCTTCAACCTTGTCGGAAATAGTGACGTCATCATCATCGTCATCCTCATCTTGTTGTTGTGGTTGAATTGATGATGAATTGTGAATGTCATTGGTGCTAGTTTCGGTGGAGTAAACGTATTTTCTAGTTTTAAAATTAAACGGATAATTAACATAGGCGTTGTTGTTGTTAATGGAACAAGATAAAAGTGGTGGAAAAGAAGAAGGCGAAGAAGAAGTAAAAAAATTGGAAACTGAAGACAAAGCAGCTGCCGCCATTATCTATCTGTCAATTAATAATCAAACTGAAAAATAAAAAGAAAGGATTTAGAAGGAGGATGTAAAGTCTCCATCCAATCCAATTGAATAGAAGGAAAAAAATATTTTGAAATTTGTGAATTCTGAAGGAGATGATGATTTGGGGAGATGATGATCAGGATGATGTTAGGGAGATGATAATTTGGGGAGATGAATGATTTGGGAGATGATGACGAGGATGAAAGATGAAGGGCTAAAATATAAATGTGTTATCAAAGTATAAATGTGTATGGACTAAAATACCCTCGACTACAAAACAAAAATCAGACATTGACTTTGTCAAGGGACTAGTTTGGCATATAAAGGCCATGTTTTGGACCCGTGGCGATGATAATGCCCAGGTTTGTCCCAACGCGAAGCGGTGATCGAGCCTGAAACGGTCAGTCTTTTATTACACAAGTCAACCACTTGTGAATGGTCAACCATAAAAGTCAAACAGCTCAGAACAGAATGCAATTAAGTCCAGAGGAGTTTAATGTTTCCCTGGGTCGTTAAGTCCCAACGAGGTGTGAAAACTGTAATACAACGAATCTGTGATCGGGTGATATTGAACAGGAAAGGGGTTATGATTGATTACACTAAGGAAATTAAATCTAATAAAGACTTTGAAGTCATTTTAATTCTATAATTAAAGTTGTTAGATAAAAAATGCAATTTACATCCTACGAGTGCAAATATAATTTTCCTACATTCTAATTGACCAAAAATAATTTTAGGAAGAAGCCGGGTATTTTTTCGACTTTTATTTTATTTATTACGAATTAAAAACTACAAATGTAAAAATTAATTATAAAAAAATACTAAAACTTAATAAAAAATTACGAAACTTTTTCTAAAAATACTTTATTAAAATCTTAGGCTAGAGAAAATACTAAATCTGAAAAATAAGTTGGAGATAAGCTGTAATTATGCTAAACTGTATATAAAGCTAATAAAGGAAAAACAAAAAGGCCTTAAAGCAATAAATGGCGTAATATATAACATAATAAAAAGAGTAGCACAGTTGGTTGAGGGTGTTGTCTGTTGGGGCGTAGACTGTTGGTGCAGCAGGTCCTGAGTTCGAATCTCAGCAGGCCTCTTTTTGGTTTTTAGTTTTATATTTTCTTCTATTTGCAACTTCAAGAGTAGATCACAGTAAAACCTTTTTTTACAAATACTAACTATACAAAACTAGAAATAAGCTGTTAGTCAGCAGATAAAAAAAAATGAGAAACAAAAGCTAAAAAAAAAAAAAAGCTAAGGGCTGTTTGGTTATTGGCTAACAAGGGACAAAAAGCTAACCTACCTATAAGCTAATTAGACCTAATAAGCTACTAATGACTAAAGGGAAATCCTAATAAGCTATGGCAACCTAAATAAGAAATAACCTAATCCTAAATAAGCTACAATAAGCAAATGAAACACTATGGGCCTGCTGATGTGGGTTGCTGTACCAGTTCTTCAAAACAGCCCAACGAGGGGTCTTTTGAGCTTATTCTAACTAAGCTACAAGGGGAGTGAGCTTATGAGCTTTTGGATTCTTAAAGACAAGCTGGGGGCCAAGCTTTTGCCCCCACAAAACACTAAGTTAAACGTTTTTAACAAGCTTAAAAACAAGCTTCTAAGGGGCCTGTCGGGGACAGAACTGAAATGGGCATTAAGAGGGCTTATTAGAGGCAAAAATAAGCTACTAATCAAGCACTAAGTCCTAACCAAAGCATAAAAATATGAATACTATGCACCTAACTACTGATTGCAAACAAAACTAATCCTAAATCCAACTCCTAACCTATCTAAATCTAAGCTAAAAAAAATGATGAAGGCAGCAGTTAAGACAAGACAGTAAAACAGATTATATAAACACTAACCAAACTGATTTTTATCTAATTAAAACTAACATCAACTTCAAAACAATTACGGAGTACTTAACATTTGCATTAAACCATTTCAACTTCTAAAGTGGGTCAAAAACTGAATTTTGACCCCGAACAACGCTGTTCCAAACAGCTCTTTAAGGGCAGGAAATGTGAAAACAAATTATCAAACTTATAAGAACTGTTTTGAAAACTTAGACATAAGTATCAAATCAACTTTTACAAGATTGCAACAGATTTTTAACCAATATTAAACTTAGACAGAATTTAAAGAACTTGAAAATGAATGCTTCATAAACTTTAAAACTGAATTATAAATGAAATTAAATTGCATTGAAAATTAAAGGGTACAATGAAATGTAAATGACAAGAAAACATAAATTGGAACTAGAACTTTTTTTAAATTCTCGACCAACTTTTACATTTATCCTAATCTCCTATTTATACTAGATAAGAAAGGTCTTGGAATGTTGCTTGTGTGCTTGTTTACTGAGACAAAAGTGATGCTTGGACACTTTGTGCTTTCTTGAGTGAATCTCCATCATCCAATTGGTCTTGGGCACCAAGGATTAAATCTGAGCCGTCCATAGAATGATATCAAATGAGGGTGTTGGAGATTGCCAACATGGCAGTGAACCATGTGGGTGTGGGGGAGGGTTGAGCGTGGGAATCAGTGGGTTTGAGAGTAGGAATAGGCTGGTAGCAGGTGGGATGGAGGTTGAGTGGGGAAGAGGGTTTGTCAGGTTTTGGTGATAACTGGGAAAAGAGGAGGGAAAAAAAGGAGTAGGGTTGACTTAATTTGGCGCCTAAGGGTTTGTTTTTTCAGGTTTTCGAGTTTTGGTTAAGGGATAAAAGGAGAAAGGGTTTATGGGTTATGGGTTTTGTTTGGTTTGTAGTTTAAGATTAGCCCAAGGACTAAATGTGTACAAGCTGAAATTCCAGGGACCTATTTTGCCATCATTCCAAACTTTCTTCTAGGGACCAATCCTGCCAATAAACAATAACACAAGGACCAAAGTTGTATTTTTTCTACTTTAAAACTTATAAGGACCATTTGTGTCATTCTTGGATTCTTAGGGGTAAAAGTTGCCAGTTTTGTATAAACTTTCATCCAGGGACTATTTTGAACATGTTTGATTATCCAAGGACTAAAGTTGACTTTTCTTCCATTTTAAACCTTCAGGGACTAGTTTTGCCAATTTGTGAAACTCCAGGGACTGAAAATGACAATTTTGTGAACTTTGATCATTTTTCACTTGTTTTCAATCTTTTTGTACCTGAATCACATAAAAACACATCTAGATGAATTTGTAACAATTATAGGGTCATTTGTGTGTTTTTGGTCGTTTTTTGTGGGGTTAAACAATATAAAATATATGTGTATTTAGACACACATCAAATCCCCCACACTAAACTATTGCTAGTCCCTAGCAATCTTTTATGAAAATTTAATGGATTTTATCTCTTTACCAAAAGCCATTACTTCTGGAGTAGCCAAATGTTTCCGTTCAAGTAAGAACCTTGGTACATCGATAACCAAATGATTTTGAGCAAACCACCAGCTTTCAACGGTTTTGATTTGTCTTTACCAGAAGCCGTTTGCTTCTGGACTAGCCAACTCTTAGATAATATATACTATCTTTGGTGAGTCGATTACCAATTATGGTTTTCCAACTGCCTTTACCACAAGCCATAAACTTGCGGGCTAGCCAACTCTTCACTAATTAAAGATATGGTGAGCTGAACACCATACAATTTTGGGCAAATTGCAAGCCGTCAACGGATTTGAGATATCTTTACCAAGAGCCGTTTGCTCCTGGATTAGCCAATCCTTTTGTTTGTTAGACATGGCGGACTGATAACCGTAAGCTGAGTAAGTGCAAAACACTTACTCTAAAAAAAAATTTTGGCCAAAAATGGAGGAATTGGGTGGTATAATTACATGATAAAATTCGTGAGAATTCCCCCCCACACTAGAAATGAATATTGCCCTCAATATTCAAAGTACCGGCGGTTATGCCGAAACATAGAACGTAAAAAGAAAATACTACGGCCATTTTTTTTTTTTTTTTTTTAATGTTAGAAAACTTATATACAACAGCGGGGGGCAACTCCCCCACACTAGGGTGGTACACACGGGTGAAAACCCATGTTTAACTACTGTTTTTGATTACCGAGTCGCTAGCTTGACTCGACCCCGAATTAATTTGTTCATGGGGAAGTAAGTGGAAGAGACAATCTCCATCGGACTTTCATTCAAGATGTTTGTATAAACATTGAAGTACGTGAAAGTTCCACACCGATGAGGTATACATAGACAGACCCGGCTCACAAATGGTAAATGAAAATGCCGGGGGCCCAAAAATAATGTCTTCATTCCCGAAGGAGTGAAGAACAGGAGAAGCCACGGGATAGGTGAAGAAGAGAAAGAAAGTCATGATAAAAATCTTGACTAACTCATCATCACCCACAGGAGAATTCATAATAGCATGAATCTCATCATTTAAGCTCAATTGGTCTAGACATATCCCGGGTGTGTCTAGATCAAAGTAGAAGTTATCATACTCCGGTGGAGATATGATATGAGTGAGTTCACAGGAGAACTCCTCAAAGGCGAATGATTCATATTCGGGATTGATTTGAGTGAGTTCACTGGGGCACTCCTCAAAAGTGAATGATTCATAATCGGGGAGAGAATTATGAGAATGAGAAGTGGTAATACCACTACTCTTCTCTCCCATATGATCAAAATTGAACGTTTGCAATTCCGGAATAGAATCATCGAACAAAAGTTCACTATCCTCAAAGGGGATAGGATATGAAGTAGGCTTTTCATTAAAAGCCTCGATTCTAGAAATGAGAAGATTAACATTCAATAATGTAAGACGAAGAGCTTCGTCTTGGATTATTTCTTCATCATTCTCTTCTCCTAAGCTGACAAGCTCAGAAGGTAATTCCCCCACATAACTTATGTCTCCACAAGATAAAGAATAGTCCTCATCAGAATCAGAGAACATCTCAATATGATCATTTTGGAAGACAAGAGGAGGAGGGATATCACACACATGATCGAGAATTCCCTGTGACTCTCTTGGAATTGGGACAAGGTTCTCAACACTAGACTTTATGAATTCGTCCGATTCTTTTTTAGGAACAGTGTCAAGATGCTTGTCCCCCATGCTCAGAGAGTGAGTGTGAACCTCGGGTGTGATAACAGCAGACTGAGGGAGTTGAGAAGGACTAGCAGTTATGGATTCTACAAGTTCCATTATTTCTACTGCTAGTGATTCAGTCATATTCTTTTCTCCCTGTATTTCCACGGACGGAATCTCAACTGATGAACTTGATGAATCTTTATAAAATTGTAGAATATCAAGGGTATCTTCATCATCACTGTCATCAGGAATGAAACGGAATCGAGAGCTAGATTTGGTGCTTTTTGTATTTCAATTAATTCCCTAATAGAGTTTTCACTGGCAATCTGGGAATCTAATTTAGCAGCCTGCTCTTCGGCTAACAATTCTTCCATGGATTTTTGATTTGGATTATCTTGGGAATGTTTACATTCCTTCAAATCTTTCAATAAATCCAAAAGATCAAGGAGAAGATTTTGAGGAAGTGGCTTAGGCTGAGGTGGTGCCTGATTCATTTGGTACTGTAGAGGTTGGTCATGATACGAAGAGTCGTAATTGTTACAAGGAAATGGATTCCTTGTTTGACAATCAGAGCTAAAGTGTGGACCTCCACAGTACTCACAACAAAATGATTGTTGTGGCTGGTCATGTGAATAATATGGAATTTGGTCATTTCCAAAGTCCTGAGTGTTACCAGAAAACTGTTCATAGACAAACGTGTTCCCGGTTTGACACTCAAATTCTTGATGAGGACCTCCACAAAATTCACATGAATATGTCTGAATCTCATGATGTGGTAGTTGATGGAATAAATCAGTCGTGCCATGGTAAGAATAGGGATCTTGGTTATAGACAGACCCATTTCCTGACTCTACCATGCTAAAACTGAGACAATTATCATCATTATGAGGGCCACCACACCATTGACAACCAAGAAGGTGAGGATAAGACATAGAAAGAATCAAAGGGTTCCAGAGGGTAAGAAATGAAGAATCAAAAGGGTAAGAGGGTAAAGAGGAATATTTTTGGTATTTTTGAAAAACATGTTATAAAAACAAAGAATGAAAATATTTTTGGTAATCGATTAGTCAAACGAATTAACTTCACGATAATTTTGGTTTTATATGAAAATAAGGAAATATGGACAAAGATGGTAAATATACAATGGGTGTATATTCAACAATCACTGATGCTTCAAATTCGTAGTACGCAGCACACCTCCCCGGCAGCGGCGCCAAAAATTTGATCGAGCCTGAAACGGTCAGTCTTTTATTACACAAGTCAACCACTTGTGAATGGTCAACCATAAAAGTCAAACAGCTCAGAACAGAATGCAATTAAGTCCAGAGGAGTTTAGTGTTTCCCCGGGTCGTTAAGTCCCAACGAGGTGTGAAAACTGTAATACAACGAATCTGTGATCGGGTGATATTGAACAGGAAAGGGGTTATGATTGATTACACTAAGGAAATTAAATCTAATAAAGACTTTGAAGTCATTTTAATTCTATAATTAAAATTGTTAGATAAAAAATGCAATTTACATCCTACGAGTGCAAATATAATTTTCCTACATTCTAATTGACCAAAAATAATTTTAGGAAGAAGCCGGGTATTTTTTCGACTTTTATTTTATTTATTACGAATTAAAAACTATAAATGTAAAAATTAATTATAAAAAAAATACTAAAACTTAATAAAAAAATTACGAAACTTTTTCTAAAAATACTTTATTAAAATCTTAGGCTAGAGAAAATACTAAATCTGAAAAATAAGTTGGAGATAAGCTGTAATTATGCTAAACTGTATATAAAGCTAATAAAGGAAAAACAAAAAGGCCTTAAAGCAATAAATGACGTAATATATAACATAATAAAAAGAGTAGCACAGTTGGTTGAGGGTGTTGTCTGTTGGGGCGTAGACTGTTGGTGCAGCAGGTCCTGAGTTCGAATCTCAGCAGGCCTCTTTTTGGTTTTTAGTTTTATATTTTCTTTTATTTGCAACTTCAAGAGTAGATCACAGTTAAACCTTTTTTTTACAAATACTAACTATACAAAACTAGAAATAAGCTGTTAGTCAGCAGATAAAAAAAATGAGAAACAAAAGCTAAAAAAAATAAAAAATAAGCTAAGGGCTGTTTGGTTATTGGCTAACAAGGGACAAAAAGCTAACCTACCTATAAGCTAATTAGACCTAATAAGCTACTAATGACTAAAGGGAAATCCTAATAAGCTATGGCAACCTAAATAAGAAATAACCTAATCCTAAATAAGCTACAATAAGCAAATGAAACACTATGGGCCTGCTGATGTGGGTTGCTGTACCAGTTCTTCAAAACAGCCCAACGAGGGGTCTTTTGAGCTTATTCTAATTAAGCTACAAGGGGAGTGAGCTTATGAGCTTTTGGATTCTTAAAGACAAGCTGGGGGCCAAGCTTTTGCCCCCACAAAACACCAAGTTAAACGTTTTTAACAAGCTTAAAAACAAGCTTCTAAGGGGCCTGTCGGGGACAGAACTGAAATGGGCATTAAGAGGGCTTATTAGAGGCAAAAATAAGCTACTAATCAAGCACTAAGTCCTAACCAAAGCATAAAAATATGAATACTATGCACCTAACTACTGATTGCAAACAAAACTAATCCTAAATCCAACTCCTAACCTATCTAAATCTAAGCTAAAAAAAATGATGAAGGCAGCAGTTAAGACAAGACAGTAAAACAGATTATATAAACACTAACCAAACTGATTTTTATCTAATTAAAACTAACATCAACTTCAAAACAATTACGGAGTACTTAACATTTGCATTAAACCATTTCAACTTCTAAAGTGGGTCAAAAACTGAATTTTGACCCCGAACAACGCTGTTCCAAACAGCTCTTTAAGGGCAGGAAATGTGAAAACAAATTATCAAACTTATAAGAACTGTTTTGAAAACTTAGACATAAGTATCAAATCAACTTTTACAAGATTGCAACAGATTTTTAACCAATATTAAACTTAGACAGAATTTAAAGAACTTGAAAATGAATGCTTCATAAACTTTAAAACTGAATTATAAATGAAATTAAATTGCATTGAAAATTAAAGGGTACAATGAAATGTAAATGACAAGAAAACATAAATTGGAACTAGAACTTTTTTTAAATTCTCGACCAACTTTTACATTTATCCTAATCTCCTATTTATACTAGATAAGAAAGGTCTTGGAATGTTGCTTGTGTGCTTGTTTACTGAGACAAAAGTGATGCTTGGACACTTTGTGCTTTCTTGAGTGAATCTCCATCATCCAATTGGTCTTGGGCACCAAGGATTAAATCTGAGCCGTCCATAGAATGATATCAAATGAGGGTGTTGGAGATTGCCAACATGGCAGTGAACCATGTGGGTGTGGGGGAGGGTTGAGCGTGGGAATCAGTGGGTTTGAGAGTAGGAATAGGCTGGTAGCAGGTGGGATGGAGGTTGAGTGGGGAAGAGGGTTTGTCAGGTTTTGGTGATAACTGGGAAAAGAGGAGGGAAAAAAAAGGAGTAGGGTTGACTTAATTTGGCGCCTAAGGGTTTGTTTTTTCAGGTTTTCGAGTTTTGGTTAAGGGATAAAAGGAGAAAGGGTTTATGGGTTATGGGTTTTGTTTGGTTTGTAGTTTAAGATTAGCCCAAGGACTAAATGTGTACAAGCTGAAATTCCAGGGACCTATTTTGCCATCATTTCAAACTTTCTTCTAGGGACCAATCCTGCCAATAAACAATAACACAAGGACCAAAGTTGTATTTTTTCTATTTTAAAACTTATAAGGACCATTTGTGTCATTCTTGGATTCTTAGGGGTAAAAGTTGCTAGTTTTGTATAAACTTTCATCCAGGGACTATTTTGAACATATTTTGAACATTTGTGTCAATCTTTTTGTACCTGAATCACATAAAAACACATTTAGATGAATTTGTAACAATTATAGGGTCATTTGTGTGTTTTTGGTCTTTTTTTTGTGGGGTTAAACAATATAAAATATATGTGTATTTAGACACACATCAAGCGGATTGACAAGTTTAGGGACCAACGGTGTATTTTAGTCTATTATTAATGAATGGAAACTTACATGGTTTGAAGAAAATAAAAAATAAAAGTATAAAAATAGTGAGTTCAGATGAGTTTTGGCTCGATGTGTGTTTTTAGGTGAGTTTCAAAAATGAGTTTTGGCTCAGATTATAACTGAGGTGATACTAAAATGACATTTTGGCTTAAGCCACTACACTTATATTAATTAACTAGTTATAATACCCGTGCACGCATAAATTTTTATATATTGTGTCTTTTTAAGAATCGATTACTAATTTATTCATTTTATATAGATTTGTAAATTATTGATATATAAACCTAAGAGGAGAGTTGTTTTACATACCAAACTTTTCTTACATACCAATGGATTCATCTCCACCATCCATCTAAAAAGAAATTAATGGCTAAGATTAAAACCATTTTATTATTTCACATATTTTTTATAATTTAATTATCTCTTAAACCGTTAATCGTTAAGCAAAAATAATTACACCATCGCGACGAGCATTTAATTATCTTTCTATAGACGTGCAGTTTGATATACTTTCGAAAAAAGAAAAAAAAAACATTTTTTTCACGTTTTTTCGTCTTTTTTTTCGTTTTTCGTCGAAACTGGAATTTGCATAAAATATCATATATGATTTAACACTAATTTGAAGATCACATGTGATATTAGTGTTAAATCACATATGATATGTAATATCATATGTGATACTAGGGTTATATCATATATGATAAATCACATATGATATACATATCATATATGATTTAACACTAATATTACATGTGATATTCAAATTAGTGTTAAATCATATATGATTTTTTCATGCAAATTTCAGTAATGTAAAAAAACGAAAGAAACTTAAAAAAAAACATGAAAAACACGAAATTTTTTTTTGTCGAAAGTATATCAAAGTGCCCATCTATAGAAAGATAATTAAATGCTCGTCGTAATGATATATTTTTTTTGGCTTAACGATTAACGGTTTGTAATATATTTATATTTGAAAAAAAAAGGGATGAAAGTGGGTTTTTTTAAGGGCAAATCGCATAAAAAGGTACTCATCTTATGTCCAATTTCAATTAAAGGTACTATTCTTTTTTTTTTTTTTTTTTTTTTCTCAATTTAAGGTATCCGACTTTTTTTTTGGGCCGATTTAGGTTTTTTTCTAACTTCCGTTAACTATTTCGTTAGTAAATTACATGTTTGGTCCTTGAGTTTGTATAGGCATTACATGTTTGGTCCTTCAGTCCGTTTTTGCACATTTTCAAAAATAAATTTTTTTTCAAAAAAAAAAATTTCGAAATATTTTTTTTCCAAAAACAATTTTTCGAAATATTTTTTTTCCAAATTTTTGTCAAAAAAACTTTTTCGAAATATTTCAAAAAAAAAAAATTCAAAATATTTTATTCCGTTTTTGCACAAAAAAAATTTGGAAAAAAAATATTTCGAAATTTTTTTTAAATAAAAAATATTTCGAAAATTTTTTTTTGAAAAAAATATATTTCGAAAAAGTTTTTTTGAAAAAATTTTGGAAAAAAAATATTTCGAAATTTTTTTTTGATTAAAAATATTTCGAAAAAGTTTTTTTGAAAAAAATTTGGAAAAAAAATATTTCGAAAAAGTTTTTTTGAAAAAAAGTTTGGAAAAAAAATATTTCGAAAAAGTTTTTTTGAAAAAAATTTTATTTCGATTTTTTTTTTGAAAATGTGCAAAAACGGACTCAAGGACCAAACATGTAATGCCTATACAAACTCAAGGACCAAACATGTAATTTACTAACGAAATAGTTAACGGAAGTTAGAAAAAAACCTAAATCGGCCCAAAAAAAAAGTCGGGTACCTTAAATTGAGAAAAAAAAAATAGTACCTTTAATTGAAATTGGACATAAGATGAGTACCTTTTTATGCGATTTGCCCCTTTTTTTAATTGTTTGGTTTAATCTCATCCATTAGATCTAATAAAAATGGAGGATGAAGATTGATCCCTTAATATGTAAAGAAGTTTTTGTCCTCAAATGATCTTAAATCATAAACCTAATAACTTATTTAATTATATTAATTAGGGGTAGGAATTTTTTTTCGTGTGGCGATGTAGGGGAGAAGGTGGAATCAGTTTTTTAATCTTAAATTTACACATAGGTTGGAAGGTGTATGCATGTGCATGTGATTTTTTTTAATTTATTTACATTAGACACAAATATTTTTAAATCACTCCTGTTTTTTACTACTTTTTTTCTTTATACTTTTGACAGTTAAACTGTTATGTTTATTTTTCTTTTCGTAACTATATATAAGAACGTTTTTTTTTTAACTATTGCCAAATTTCAAATATTTGAGCTTCTTTTAGTAAATAGTTTTAAAAAAAATAATAAATAAAATATTACTTATTAATAAGGAGAGGTTGAACTTTTTTTAAATGCAAAAGTCTTCTCTTAGAGTTTTGTTTTATTATAGAAAAAAAATTCAAGCTTTTTAATCAAAAATAAAAGAAAAAGAGAAATTTATGTTACTTGCGAAAAAACAGAAAACGATAATATAATGGTTTAAATAAAGTTGAAAATAGAAAAAACGATAAACCGAAATCAACGGCTTCACTTTCTTTTCTCCCCCTCCATACCACTTTCTCTCTCACACACTAAAAAAAAAAACATTCCCAATTAATTAATTAAACACAACCGAATCTATACATACATACATTCATCACTCTTAACCGTTACGGTATGTAAACCCTAATTAATATTTATCACATTTAATTACTTATATTTATTGCTTATCATTTGTTGAGTTATTAAATTCTCTTGGTTCAGATCTGTTAGAATAAAACTACTGTTAATTTTAGTATCAAGTTATTATGATTGTAATTGTTGGATAAATGCTGTTTGCCACGTGTCATTTTGTGTTATATTATAGGGCGTGTTTGGCAACTAACGTTACTTTTCAAATGCTACTCGATTATTTTTAGCCTTTGTAATCGCGTTTAGCTTTTTCGTCATTCGACACTTTATAACTACAGATACAACTACGTTACCAAACACTTGTGTAAAAAATAAACAACTACTGCAGTGGTAGCGGTAGCAATTAGTTGTAGCAGTAGTTCGTACGTAACAGTGTATGTAATTATTAAGTGTAAAATGATGAAATAAATGCTTCTTGAAGTAGCAATTAGAAAAGATAAACGCAAACGACTTTTTAATTCAAAATGCTAACCGCTAAACGCTCTCAAATGCTCTTTGCCAAGCATTCTGATGCTAATTTAGGTTAAACATGGTAAATTTTGGTAACCTGTCATATTGTGTTAAATGCTATGTTGTAAATTGATGTTTATTTAATTAGATTATAATATATGAAGTTCTTATGATTTTAATTGTAGGCTGATTTTGAAAATATTACTGCTTGCATTTGGTTATTCATTTGTGGAATTTACTCCACTCGGTAAAAAAAATAAAAATCTCAATTTGTGAGGGTAAATTGAAGCGGATTGATAGTTTCGAGCAATTTTATGTTATGATACGGGGTGACGACATTTTTTGGAAATTTAAGGTGAAAACCCTGACGTTTTGGATATGAGAAGGCGTTTGATTAAAAAGGTTTGTTTACTTTTCGGGCCTAGGTTACCAAGGATATGGTTAGTCCTATGCGTAGTTTGTGTTTTCGTGATTGTAGTTTTGTCGGGTTCGTCTTCTAGTTCTAGTTCATTTGACGATATTACATTGGCTGTGAAATCGGATATATATGGGAATTATAGAAGGTTAAAGGAGCAAGCGGTGAATGATTATTTGGATTTAACTAGTTTAAGTTTAGGAGTTGGGAATTTGAAGGAGGTTAGGATATGTGGGAAGGAGCGAGAGCATTATGTTCCATGCTATAATGTGTCTGCGAATTTGTTAGTTGGGTATAAGAATGGTGAGGAGTTTGATCGGCATTGTGAAGTGTCGAAAGGTGAAGCTTATTGTCTGGTTCGGCCTCCAAAGGATTATAAGACGCCCTTGAGTTGGCCGGTTGGTAGAGACGTGATATGGAATGAGAATGTCAAGATTACTAAAGATCAGTTCCTTTCTTCCGGGAGCTTGACGAAAAGGTAAATTTTTATTGAGTTTTTATTAATAGGTGGATACCAGGATATCTTCAGTTATTTCCCTCATCAATAAGAATTCGTTTACTTAATGCCATTGTTGCAACGATAACTCCATTTATGCAATATTAGAGCTATTTTATTAGTTAAGTGTCAACTTAACAGAATTCATCTATGTTAGATTTGTTTTTTTCTAAAATAATGTTGACGCAACACTCATGACATAACCAATTTATGCCTTGGAAACTTGGGCCATCACATGGGAGATTATTACAACTAGTGTAGCCCCAAAATATCAGTTAATCCTTTAGTAGTTGACTTTGAAGGATCTGTAAAATACCCTCAATCTTGTAGCTTTTTAGCATTTTCACCTCAATCTTGTTTTAGGTTAATGCTAATGGAAGAAAACCAAATTTCTTTCCACTCGGATGATGGGTTAATGTTTGATGGCGTCAAAGATTACTCTCATCAGGTTGCAGAGATGATAGGACTGGGGAGTGATGTGGAATTTCATCACGCCGGTGTAAGTATTGACATATAGTATTTTTTTTTTCATGCTTTGGGTCTGATTCATGTTAATGCTACGAACAGGTGCGCACAGTACTTGATATTGGTTGCGGATTTGGTAGCTTTGGGGCTCATTTGCTCTCACTAAAACTGATGACTGTCTGTATGGCTGCATATGAGTTAACTGGTAGCCAAGTTCAGATATCCCTTGAAAGAGGTCTTCCAGCAGTAATTGGAAACTTCAATTCTAGGCAGCTTCCATTTCCGTCTTTGTCATATGACATGGTTCACTGTGCAGAGTGTGGTATTCTGTGGGATGACAAAGGTACTGTGGTCTGTTGGGTGATATTTCTCCTAACCCATTACACCTTATAATTAGTGTAAAAGTATAGTATTAACAATTTTTTAACGAATCAGATGGATTGTTACTTATTGAAGTTGACCGGATACTTAAGCCTGGTGGCTACTTTGTTTTACATGGAAGTTCATTAAGTACAAAGAAGGGAAGCATGGCCAGCCCTATTGAAGAATTTGTTCGGAAAATCTGTTGGACATTTATAGCTCAGCAAGAAGAAACTTTTATTTGGCAGAAAACTATTGATGCACAATGCTACTCATCTGGGTGAGTCTATCAGTAATACACATATCTTATATTGATCATATGCTTCTCAATTTCTCATACTTCATTATGAAGGATGTTTTCTTAGGCATATATAATCTTTGACTATTTTGTATTATAGTGTGCAGGGTGCAATTCATCCTTGTAGAGAAGAAAGGGAGGATAGTCAGTCGTATTATCAGCCACTTGCATCTTGTGTAGGAGGAACTACCAGCAAGCGCTGGGTTCCCATTCAGAATAGGTCTTCCAGTTCCCAGATTACCTCTGCTGAGCTTGAAATTTATGGAAAGTATTATTATTGAGGCAACTCTTTTTGTATTTTTTACTTTGTGAAAGTTATGTAATCCTGATCTTATTTATATATATCTGTCTTTGCAGGAATTCAACAGGATGAATTCTACGAAGACTTTGAATCTTCATTATCAGCTTTAAGAAACTACTGGTCTTTGCTTACACCCTTGATTTTTTCCGATCACCCTAAAAGGCCAGGTGATGAAGATCCATTACCTCCTTATAATATGATAAGGAATGTGATGGATATGAATGCGCATTATGGTGGTTTGAACACTGCATTTCTGGAAGAAGGAAAAGCAGTGTGGGTGATGAATGTTGTACCTATTAGAGCTCGTAATACACTCCCAGTAATACTCGATCAAGGTTTTGCTGGTGTTTTACATGATTGGTAAGTAGTTGGCTTCTTATTCTCTTTAATAAATGTTACATCATCCATGGGTCCATCCTCAATCGCAAGCGCCTTGTCCTCTTCCACAATAAATAATTTTAGGCTAAATTAACATATCGCATGAGATTCTGTTTCTCCATCTGATTTATATGAAACTTGATTGTGGTCATATCTATTACACAACTTGCTATGCTAAGATGATCGTTTGGAATGAGTCTCGCTTAAGTCGTAATAAAATTCATGATGAAAGCATTACCTACAAAAATAGATGTGCCTCTTGTTTAATGAATCTTTTCAAAAAATTTATACATGGAATTTCCAACTTCTGATGATCTGTATAGCCTAGTGGAAGATACTCTATATTAATTGATTTGTAATAAATATATTCTACCATATGTATGGTTACTAATTTCGTCTTTGTTGTCTAATTGCTTATGTGAACTGTATATAAATGTAGGTGTGAACCATTTCCCACTTATCCACGGACATATGACATGCTTCATGCAAATGGGCTTCTTTCATATCTTATGTCTGAACAATGCAGCATCACCAATTTACTTCTGGAGATGGATCGTATCCTACGCCCGGAGGTACACATTCTCATATAGGCCAGTTACATTCAACACTTCCATTCTTTCTTAATATAGTGTATGAGGCGTGGTCCATAGAGCATGAACGTATAATGGGTGTACCTATAATATTTCGTTGCCTTGATTTGTTTTATCATCTTACAGGGATGGGTTGTTCTATCAGATGAAGTGGGGTCCATAGAGAAAGCACGTATGATAGCTACACAAATACGATGGGAAGCAAGGGTCATCGATCTTGAAAATGGTAGTGACCAGAGAATACTTGTCTGCCAAAAGCCGTTTGTAAGAAAATGAATCCTGCAGCCAGTCATGGTCCACAGTTTGTTGGATCATCTGATGTTCTACAACTCTGGTAATTACTCTCTATCCATCAAATAGTTCTCTACATATATACACGCGTACTCATATGGGGTGTTTGGATTTGCACTCTGAAACTTGATTGTCTGGTTATTGTGACTTCCAAGTCAAAATAGTTACAGTAGTTTTTATGATATTTGGATAGACGGATTGAAATTATCATACCAGTTGCAACGAAATTGTTATCCAAGGGCAAAATGAATTACTTATATATTTCCATTTGAGAAAGTATGCTTTTTTTTTTTTCGTTTCGAAAATGTTCTTTTTGGCAATTTTATCAATTAGATTACTAAATACTCACAATTTGAAATTTTGATTAGATTCAGACAAATCTTAAACAACAAAAGCACATATATCTACATTCAGTTTTATTGGAGCTGATTTTGTGAATTTGGTGGTTTAATATCACATACTCACTATCAAAACGCAAATCCAAACACCCTCATAAACCAGTCACCGATGATGATACCAGATTCTTTACAATGTTTACCAGGCACAAGTCAGGTGTGAAGCTCTACACTCGGTATATATGGATGGGATCGTAGATAAATGAAGAAGCTTGAGATTGAAACCAAAGCACGGCAGCTGTAGATTAGAGAAAGTTTTGTTGCACGTAGCCTCAATTGTTTTTCCTTATCTTTTTTGAAACATTACTAAAGGAATTGTAGCAATTAATTCATCTCAATTTGTTTCTGTCTCTATGTTCATGTTTCTTGATCAATTTTGTTACTGCATAGAAACAAATATTAGGCAATAAGTGGCTTTGTGAATCTTATTAACAACCAAGAAAACATCAACCTACTTCAAACAAAACATCAATAAAGAAAAGAGTAAGATGGTAATCATTCGATCATATGATATGAAAGTTGAAGTTGTACAATCAAAAACCAACAAAAGGCCTTATTTATCATGAATTTGTCTATACCAAGGCAAACGGACAGCATTAGGAAAGCAGCATATGCCAAATCATGCCCTGATAAAAATTAATATAATATGACTACACATAAACCAAAAAAATCAAAACAAATAACAATAGCTATGGCGATGGAACCAATTGTAATCTGGTAACTTCACTGGTCCAGAACTCCAGATGCTGCAATTGTTATGTCCAGAACTTCAGATTCAACTTCAACAGCAAAATCTTAGTTCATTACCAATTAGCAACAACATAATCAGAAATATGCTTATTTTCATAATATGTTTGCACCGTATAACCAAGTCCATCATACATTCATACAGCCTACTGATAAACCTGAGTAACAAGCGTTAAATAAACTTGATCATACAAAGAGTCACAAACTCACAATAGAGGAAAATAGCAAACTTCGGGGCAGAGACTGAGACTGACATCACACACTCGTATGCAGCTTCTGTTGTAAGAATATACATGGCTTAAAATAATAGTGATGTAGACTAAATAACGAGATAACACAAATCAAGCCTGTTGATTCACACGAATGCCAGGATCGATTCTTCCAACAATCGTTGATTTAATAGAATACCTCTTAGCAAGAAAACTGTCAAAAATAGACTTTTCATATTTCTTTCAACTGATTATTCCACATTAAAAATGAACTCTTAAATAAACTTACAAAACTGAAACGGGCGCTAAAAGACAAACGGGCCGAAAGTTATTGCATATACAAAGTAAAAAAAAAACCCGAAAAAACATTAAAATACAAATAACTCATAAAATAGAGTGTTTCGGGGCTCGAAAGTTCCAAACCCAAGTTATGCCCATTTTAATGAGGCTCCTTTTGTCACGCGATATTGGGCCTCCAGAAACATAATAGCTTGTTCATCAACACTTGGGCCCACATCAAATAGGCAACCGAAAACAGAACTTGTATGCCTAGTATATAACACAAACGCATGGGCCAGACAGGCTGTGTAGCAGGTCAAAAGTGTCATTCTTGTATGGGCCAAAATGGATTTCGTTTAAAGGGGTATATTTTTACACAGGTCCAGTGAGTATCTTGATAGTAAGGAAAATATGCGTAATTAATGTGTCAAAAGCTAAATTACCTTGGATAACAGGATGATCTTTAGCAAGCATATAGTTGCCATTGACATGATTCTTTGCAAGTACACGTTCATCAGCCAAAATATATGCCATTTGGACCAATTTACAGTGTTGTTATCTGGTACTCCACACGGTTTTGTGATTTCAACTCAAACTATAGAATACAACGAGCAACTCTAATTAACCATGAGTAAACCACCCGATAAAGCACTGCCGTACAAGCCACATTCTTTAACAGATTCAGATATTCGGCTATATAATCATCCAAATCACTGCATGCAATCATTGGTAAGATATTCATATTGAAACTAAAAAATACATCAGAGATCTAAAGTCTAGACAGCAGAACCCAGAGAAGTTGAATATGCTAGACAATGTTAAGTTAATATATTGACAAGGGTATCAATTATCAAATATCTTAAAACAGAAATTAACGAATTCCACTAAAGCGTCTCACATGATATCTTTTCACCCATTAAGAGTCTTTATAGTTTGTTTCAGCTGCATAAACACTAATAACACTATGAACTTTCTCAATAAATTGTTCCCTAAACTGTGACTAGATTGCAGACTACCAGTAGTGTTCTTTTAAACAGATTCGTACCAACTACAGAAGTTGCATTAACCATGATACTAATCATCAGCTCAAGTAATATACTGATGACACTTAATAAAGATCCGAGCAACATTAAATAACTTGTAAGCCACATATATTCGTTTTATAATAAAATAATTTTAGTTAAAGAGCCTATATAGTCAGTGATCACTAATTCACTATACACATTATATTAGCTCATGTTGGTCAAATTTTCAAATTCAGTTATGAGGACAATAATAGGTTCTCCCTTTTTGTTTCTCGTTTGCATTGATTAGCCTCAAGAACCACAAACTAGAGGAAACACACACACAAGTTTTTTATGAACTAGCTAAAGGTTTCCTGCAAAATATTTTGAAACTGAATTATGACTAAAGTGTAATAGTCAAGATTATAAAACAAACTAAAATCATGGCTACCAAAGGTCATTCAAAAAGTGAAGTAAAATCATATTAAAAAGTTTAGAATTACATCTAAGTTTCAATGGTCATTTTTACAGCAATGATTTTCCACTACATACATACTACACCATCAATAGTAGTTGTGGAAACATTCCACGGATACTCCCTTATGATTGTTCCCAATAGTGCGAAGGACTAGCGGCGGGAGTGACATAGGTGATTTGTTGAGATTTATAATCTAAGAGCTTATTTAGTAATCTGATACTGCTTATTGTAATTGCAGATTATTATGTTTAGCTTATTGTTGTTGAGAGGTGATGAAGTTGGATGTTGAAGTTCTATGTATCTTGAAGGGCTTGAAGTATAAATGTTTAGGCTGTGGAAAGCTTTGGGTCTATTATAGCAAGTTGTTAAAGAAGAGGGTGCAAGGCTTAATATTTGTGGCTATATAAAGAGAAAGACAAAAGTCTTTCTCTTATATATTTGATTACGATTCTCTCTCTCAAAATACATCTCTCTAAAATACTCTCTTGTAAACCCTAATCGTGTTCTTGATTCTCTTGATCAAAACACTTGTTACTGTTGTTCTGGTATTGTTATATTGTGTTCTTGGATAGATACTGTTTGAGAATAGTTATCTGGTGGTTGTAAACTTGTTTTATGAGTAATAAAAAGTGTTTTGTTATCATTTGAATCTATTTTTCTTCATGGTATCAGAGCCAGGTTGCTCTAAAAACCGTTTTTTGAAAAATTAGGGTTTTGTTAAAATTGGGGATTTTTTAATTCGTAAGTTGATTTGTCAATTAACTTGTGTTAATTGATAGATCTTGTGGTTGATTTCATTGATCTTTAAGTTTTTTGATAAACGCCTAATTTTTTAGAAAATTAGGGTTTGGTGAAATTTAGGGCTTTTGTGATTAAAGGCTTCTGAGATCTATTAAGATTCTTTAATCGAAAGATCTGGTGATTTGGTTAAGATTGAAAATGGTTCAGGTGATTTGCCCTAATTCTGAAAATTAGGGTTTGTTGGTTCTTGGATCTTGGTTTTGGGTTCTTGCTGTATATCTGCTATATCCCTAGACTAAGTGAATCTATGGTATAGTAGGTCTGTTATTCCGCTGCTGATTGTTCTTGCGTGCTCTGTAACACCTCTATCACTCTTCTTTTTAATTTCTGTTCTTTTTTCTGTTTAGATTGCCGGAGGATAGGTTTTGGGATTATTGGAAGTTGTGGTTGGTTGTTGGTTGAGTAGTTTATTTTTTTTCTGATTCTTGTTCTTTAATTTGTTGTGTGTTTGTGTGCGCCCTTGACCTACCACTTTAGTGGCAAGAAAAGCCTGGGAACTACTTTCTCTTCTTATCTGTGTGCTTGTTTCTGTTTCTTGGTATAATGTTTGTTCATAATTCTCTTCATGGTTATACTGATGATGAGTATGAACCTGAGAACCCTGTCACTTTAATAAGTAAATTGGATTTGAGTCATCCTCTACATTTACATCCAAATGATTCTGCTTCTTTAATTGTTGTCTCAATAAAACTTAAAGGAACTGAAAATTATAATGTTTGGTCTTATGCAATGCTTTTAGCATTAGAGGGAAAAAATAAAACTGGTTTTATTGATGGAACATGTAGAAGGTCCAATACTGATGAAGTTTTGGGTAGACAATGGGACATGGTTAATGCTATTGTTTTGGGATGGATTCTAAATTCCATCTCTGAAGAGTTGGTTTTTGGGCAAATTTTTTCTAAAAGTGCATCTGATGTGTGGAATGAGTTAAAAGATACCTTTGACAGGGTTGATGGTTCTGTAACCTTTAATTTGCATCATAAGATAAATTCATTAACTCAGAATGGTACTACAATCTCTGAATATTTTAACAAATTGAGTACTTTGTGGAAACAATTTGATGCTATGGTTCAGTTACCTAGATGCACTTGTCATGCTGCTGATGATTTTAAAAAGCATAATCAATTTATGAAATTAATGCAATTTTTAATGGGTTTGGATGATACTTATATGCAAATAAGGAGTAATATTCTTTCTAGAGATCCTTTGCCTGATGTTGAAGGTGCTTATGCTATTATCAGTAGTGAGGAGAGTTATAGGAATGTTGTGTCTGGAAGTACCAGTAGAAATCATAATTCTGCTTTTACTTCTAGAGTTGTGAATCAGACTAATAATCAGACCAGTCAATCAGTTAGACCTATTAATCAGAATACTCAATCTAATAATCTTTCTGATAATTTTAATAGAGTATCTAATAATAGAAGAAATACAGGTTCTAACCTTGTTTTTGCAAATTGTGGTTTTAATGGTCATACTCAAGAAAGATTTTTTAAATTGACCGGGTATCCTCCAAATTTTAGAAAAAAGGGTAACAATAATAGACCTCAAAATATTACCAAAATATTTTCTAATAATAACTCTGTGGGGTCTAGTTCATCTTCTGGGTTTACAGATGAACAACTTACTACTCTCATTTCTCTCATCAAAGACAATACACTCAAAGGAAACAGTGTGCAGGCCAATATGGCAGGTACTTATTATAATAATAGCAGAGTTTTTAATCAGAATTTTCATAAAATTTTTTTCAAAAATTGTAATTTGAAATCTAAACTTACTTTTGATGGAAAAATTGTCGATTCTGGTGCTAACCAGCATATGACACATTGTGACAAGGATTTAATATATGTTTTTGATATTTATCTATACTACTTATAATGGAGGGATGACCCTCTCTCCTAATTTTTTTTAAGATGTCATTAATGTGTTTTTTAAGCATTACAAATTTTAATGCATAATGTACACAATAAATAGCTTTTACTAATTTATCTTCCACAACATTTTAATGCTTCATTTATTATTTCTTTTTGAACTAGTTTAGTTTTAATGCAAAAATGCACATATAAATGAATATGATTTTAAAATGCATGCAAAACTACAAAGTTTCAAAACTATTATTATATCGTAAGAGTGTTTCGAGAACCAATCTAAATAAATTTTGAATTATTTTAAATAAAATTAACCACAAAAGTAAAAACGGTTTTTTGTAAAAGTCGGGACAATTTTTTTAAGACAAATGATGCAAAGATGTAAATTCACAAGTGATAATTTATTTGATTTTATACATATTACACATATCTATACTACTTATAATGGAGGGATGACCCTCTCTCCTAAATTTTTTTAAGATGTCATTAATGTGTTTTTTAAGCATTACAAATTTTAATGCGTAATGTACACAATAAATAGCTTTTACTAATTTATCTTCCACAACATTTTAATGCTTCATTTATTATTTCTTTTTGAATTAGTTTAGTTTTAATGCAAAAATGCACATATAAATGAATATGATTTTAAAATGCATGCAAAACTACAAAGTTCCAAAACTATTATTATATCGTAAGAGTGTTTCGAGAACCAATCTAAATAAATTTTGAATTGTTTTAAATAAAATTAACCACAAAAGTAAAAAACGGTTTTTTTGTAAAAGTCGGGACAATTTTTTTAAGACAAATGATGCAAATGTGCAAAGTGCTAAGTGCTAATTCAATGATTAATATATTAGTATATTAATTATTATACTTTTCATTGATAACTCTAAATGATTGCTTAAACATGTAAGTTTTCTTTACATTATAAGCATTCTTTTATTTATATCTTCTATATATGTGGGACAAGTGTTATAAACAATATTAATGATTCAAACATTTTTTCATAAATATATACTTTACAAGATGTATACATTATAAGTATTCTTTTATTCATATCTTTTATCTATATGGGACAAATGTAATAAACAATATTAATGATACAAACATGTTCAAAAAAATATATATATTTCATAAAAAAAAATGTTTCTACTTACTTGTGACTACGGACCACTATCAACTAATTTGACCATAACCCCATAACATTATTGACTACCGCAACGCAAAATCACGCCACTTTCAATTGTTTTTATATGAATTAGTTTGATATTATCCATCACTTTTTGCCGAAAATGGTAAAGTTATTGTAAGAGAAAACATAAAATTGAAAACATTTTTTGCCGAAAATTTTATTACTTGATACCCGCCATCGCAACGCACGGGTACCCTACTATAATATTCTAAAGAGTTGAAATATGCGATATTAAACTTTTGGTATCCGCAAATTTATCGTCACATAAAACGTTTTAGATTATAAAGCATGGTTTATTGAAATTTTTTATTTCAGGGTATCCGCCGCCGCATCGCGCGGGTACCATGCTAGTCATCTTAAAATAAAGGTTGGTCATCCTAATGGGACTGATGCTTTTATTACTAAAATTGAAAATCTAAAATTAACTAATTCCTTAATATTATATGATGTTCTGGTTATACCAGAATATTGTGTCACTTTAATTTCTGTTCATAAACCGGCTAAAGATAATAAAATTGTGGTTGCTTTTGATGAGAATAAATGCTATTTATTGAATCAGGATTTGAATCTTGGAAAAGTTCTGGGGACTGGTAATCAGTCTGGTGGTTTATATTATTTCAATTCTGGAGGTATCTCTTTTAAAAGTAATAACTCTCTTTTTCAAACTTGTCTTTCTCAATATGACTGGCACTGCAGGCTTGGTCACCCTACATACCATGTTCTAAATGTTTTAAAACCTGATTTGAAATTTAATTCAAAAGATCAAAATTTGGTTTGTGAAATTTGTCAAAGGGCTAAGCAAACTAGAGAACCTTTTCCTTTAAGTGATCATACTTCAACTGTTTTAGGTGAACTTGTTCATTTAGATCTTTGGGAGCCTTATAAGGTTGCTAGTAAGGAAGTTTATAAATATTTTTTGACTATTGTGGATGATTACACTAGGGCTGTTTGGGTATACTTACTTAAAACCAAAGATGAAACTGTTCATTATATCACTATCTTTTCTAATATGATTGCAACTCAATTTGATAAAAAAATTAAGAGTTTTAGAAGTGATAATGGTACTGAATTTGTTAATCATACTTTCTAAGTTCTGTGAGGAAAAAGGTATTACCCATCAGACGTCTTGTGCATACACTCCACAGCAAAATGGTATTGCTGAAAGGAAACATAGGCATCTCTTGAATGTTGCTAGATCCCTTCTGTTTCAGGGGGAATTCCTCTTAAGTTTTGGACTGAATGTGTTCTTACTGCTACTTTTCTTATTAACAGATTGCCTTCTTCTATGCTTAAAGGGAAATCTCCTTTTGAGATGATGTATGATAAAAAAAAAAAAAAAAAAAAAAAAAAGAAAAAAAAAAACCTACTCTCTGTGATTTAAGGATGTTTGGTTGTTTATGCTTTGCTACTGTTGTTAATAATCATGATAAACTGAGTAGTAGATCTGAAAAATGTGTGATGATGGGGTATTCTAATTCTAAAAAGGGATATAGGTTATATAGTCTTGATAAGCATCAGTTCATCTTTTCTAGAGATGTCAAAATTTTTGAGTCTATTTTTCCTTTTAAGGAATCTACTACTGATAAGAACAATAATACTTCTGAAAATGTTTTTCAAGACTTAAATCATTTGAACTTTTTGATGTTGAAACCCCTGAACTACCCAATGATGAAAAGAGAGTAGACCCTAATCTGAATAGTGACATTGAGACACCAAGTGAAGGTAGCTACTCTCCTTTATCTGGTAGAGACCCTGTCACTGATCATAACAGTGACATAAGTGTTTTTGCTGATGAGGATGAGATGGTAACTACACTTGAAGAAAACATTAATTCTGAGGGTAATTTGAATCAAGATTCAAATTCTCCAGTTCAGGAAGAAGTACCTTTGAGAAGGTCTTCTAGACCTTCTGTTTTCCCCAGAAATTATAATGATTTTGTTGCTGAGTCTAAGGTTAAGTATGGTATAGAAAAATTTGTGAATTATTCTAAGCTTAACTCTATAAATTATTGTTTTACAGTTCAGTTGAATAAAATTCATGAGCCAAAAAATTATTTTGAAGCTTCTAAATATATCTATTGGACTGATGCTATGAATAATGAAATTGAGGCTTTGTATAGAAATGATACTTTTGAAATCATTGTTTTACCTCCTGATAGAAAAGCTATAGGAAGTAAATGGGTGTTTAAGATAAAGTATAAGTCAGATGGAGAAATAGATAGATATAAGGTTAGAGTGGTTGCCAAAGGGTATAATCAAAAAGAAGGTGTAGATTATGAGGAAACCTTCTCTCCTGTTGTTAAAATGGTGACTGTTAGATGCTTGCTTAATGTTCCTGTTCAAAATAATTGGCCTATTTTTTAACTTGATGTTAACAATGCTTTTCTTTATGGTGATCTTAATGAGACTGTATACATGAAATTACTAGAAGGGTTCTTTCCTGAAGGTGATAACAGGGTGTGCAGGCTTAAAAAATCTTTGTATGGTTTAGAACAAGCCCCTAGACAATGGAATGCTAAACTTACATATGCTCTTATTGAAAATGGCTTTACTCAAAGTAAAAGTGATTATTCTTTATACACTAAGTCTAAAGATGATGTGTTTATTGCATTACTTGTTTATGTTGATGATATTATTGTTACTGGGAATAATGTTGATGAAATTAACAACTTCAAGATCTTTCTTAAAACTAAGTTCATGACTAAGGACTTAGGAAAGTTACAATATTTTCTTGGTATTGAAGTTGCTAATACTGATAAAGGGATTTGTTTAAATCAAAGAAAGTATTGTTTAGATTTGCTAAGTGAGTATGGTATGCTTGGTTTTAAACCTTCTAAAACTCCTTTGCAGACTAAACTTGTTATTTCTAATGAAGCTACTGATATTAATCCTTTACTTGAAAATGTTACTGATTATCAGAAGCTTATGGGCAAGCTTATTTACTTGACTAATACTAAGCCTGATATATCTTATGTTGTTCATTGTTTGAGTCAGTTCATGCACTCTCCATTTAAGTCTCATCTCAGAATAGCTTTAAAGATACTTAGGTATCTTAAAGGAGCTCCAGGTTTGGGTATTCATATTACTAAGAACTCTGGTATGTCTCTTCTTGCTTATTCTGATGCTGATTGGGCTAAATGTATTGTGACTAGAAGATATGTTACTGGCTATTATGTATTCTTAAATGGGTCTTTAGTATCTTGGAAAAGTAAAAAGCAACCTACTCTCTCAAAAAGTTCTACTGAAGCAGAGTACAGAGCTCTTGCTTCAGTAACCAGTGAAGTAATTTGGATTTTAAAATTTTTAAAAGATCTTAATATTTCTGGTCTTTTACCTGTTCCTCTTCACTGTGATAGCAAATCTGCTATTAAAATAGCAGCCAACCCAGTTTTCCATGAAAGAACTAAACATCTTGAGATTGATTCGCATTTTGTTAGAGAAAAAAATTATAAATGGTGTTGCTAAAATTGTTAAGGTAGATTCTGCAAATCAAATTGCAGATATTTTTACAAAAGGTTTGGATACATTACAACATAATTTTTTGATCAAAACTCTTAGCATGTTTGACATATATCAGATATCAGATTAAGGGGGGATGTTGAGATTTATAATCTAAGAGTTATTTAGTAATATGATACTGCTTATTGTAATTGCAGATTATTATGTTTAGCTTATTGTTGTTGAGAGGTGATGAAGTTGGATGTTGAAGTTCTATGTATCTTGAAGGGCTTGAAGTATAAATGTTTAGGCTGTGGAAAGCTTTGGGTCTATTCTAGCAAGTTTTTAAAGAAGAGGGTGCAAGGCTTAATATTTGTGGCTATACAAAGAGAAAGACAAAAGTCTTTCTCTTATATATCTGATTACGATTCTCTCTCTCAAAATATATCTCTCTAAAATACTCTCTTGTAAACCCTAATCGTGTTCTTGATTCTCTTGATTAAAACACTTGTTACTGTTGTTCTGGTATTGTTATATTTGATTGAGATCAAATATTGTGTTCTTAGATAAATACTGTTTGAGAATAATTATCTGGTAATTATTCAATGAGGCTATGCATGTCATCATCGGAGTAAGGTAACCACAAATTTCTACAAGCCATAATCTTATTGTGCCACCCATAACAAAAAAGCATCATACCTCACGACTTCTTTTGCATCCAGTAGTTGAGAATAGGCTATTTCCTCTTCAATATAATAAATAAAGACTCAAAATTTTTATTAGTGTCAAACGGTGATTTGACTTGCAATCTATGAGTTTCTCAATGATATCTTGAGCATTTACTTTGGAGAGTGCTTTTATTTGGAAAGTTTGGTGTATTTGGCTTTTGGTTTCAGAACCCCAGCAATGGCAAGATCGGAAATTTGTTTTCACAATCACTCTTCTTGAACAAAAGCAATGAGCCGATTGCTTGGCTTTTGATGCGCATGAGTGATGGCGACACAAATTGCCTGACATTGACATTGTTGGGGTCATAAATTCAAAAATTCGAACTCTTCAAAGAAATGAAAGCATTGTCCGATGTAAATGTAAAGCTCATGATGTCATCGAGAAACTCCTAGATAGCAAATCAAACCCACGGTATGACCGCATGACACTAATTGAGGTAATAGTTTAGTATACATATACACGGTATGAATGAAAAAATCATATGTAATTAAACACTAATTTGAATATCATATGTGATATTAGTATTAAATCATATGTAATTTCACATGTGATATTAGTGGTACATATCATATGTGATTTAACACTAATATCACATGTGATATTCAAAGTAGTGTTTAATCCTATGTGATTTTTTCATGTAATTTCAGTAACGTAAAATAAACAAAAAAAAGTAAAAGAAAAACGTTAAAAACACGATTTTTTTTGTCGAAAGTATATCAATGTGCCTATCCATTGAAAGATAATTAAATGCTCGTCGTAATGTTATATTTTTTTCGCTTAACGATTAACGATATGAAATATATTAATATTTGAAAAAAAAGGATGAAAGTGTGTTTTTTAAATTATTAGGATTAATCTCATCCATTAGATCAAATAAAGATAGAAGGAAGATTGAGGGTGAAGATTGATCCCTGTAAAAAATGTTTAGTATGTAAATGAGAGGAATTTTCAAATGCTTACTCTTATTTTGGTGCTTACCAAGGGACAAATCTCCACCATCCATCTAGTTTGATCTAATGGTGAGGATAAACCTAAGATTTAATATGGAAACCTAAGTCCATGTTTGTTTTGTTTTTTTTATTTTTTTTTATTTTTATTTTTTTTGGAATTCACGTTTTTATTTTAAATTCATGCTTTTTTTTTTTTCATTTTTTTCACGTTTTTTTATTATTCTTTTTTTTTTATTTTAAATTCACGTTATTCTATTCTAAGATTTATTTTTCGCTTTCATACGTTTTCATCTGTATTCATACGTTTTTGTTCGTTTTATACGTTTTCGTTCGTGTTCATATGTTTTCGTCCGTTGTTTTACGTTTTCGTCTGATTTCAGACGTTTTCGTCTGTTTTCATCCGTTTTCATACGTTTACATCCGTTTTCTGACGTTTTCGTCTGTTTTCTGACATTTTCGCACGTTTTCCTCTGTTTTCAGACGTTTTTGTCCGTTTTCATTCATTTTCATCCGTTTTTACGTTTTCGTCCATTTTTAGACATTTTTGTCTGTTTTCAGATGTTTTCGTCCGTTTTTATACGTTTTCGTCCGTTTTCATACGTTTTTGTCTGTTTTCTTACGTTTTCGCCCGTTTACGTCCGTTTTCATACGTTTTCGTCTGTTTTCTTACGTTTTCGTTTGTTTTTATAAGTTTTCGTCCGCTTTCATACGTTTTCGTCTGTTTTCATCCGTTTTCGTAAGTTTTCTGACGTTTTCGTCTGTTTTTTAACGTTTTCGCACGTTTTTGTCTGTTTTCAGACGTTTTTGTCTGTGTTCATACATTTTCGTCCGTTTTTACATTTTCGTCCATTTTTAGACATTTTCGTTTGTTTTCAGACGTTTTCATTCATTTTATACGTTTTTGTCCGTTTTCATATGTTTTCGTCTGTTTTCTTACGTTTTCGCCCGTTTACGTCCGTTTTCATATGTTTTCGTCTGTTTTCTTACGTTTTCATACGTTTTCATTCATTTTCTTACGTTTTTGTTCGTTTTCACACGTTTTCGTCCGTTTTCATCCGTTTTCATCCGTTTTCTTTCGTTTTCGTCCATTTTTCATACGTTTTCAGACGTGTTTTTACGTTTTTTGGCCATTTTCATCCATTTTCATAGGTTTTTGTCTGTTTTTTTAGGTTTTCATGTATTTTCATCCGTTTTTAGATGTTTTCGTCTGTATTTTTACGTTTTCATGTATTTTCGTCTGTTTTTATACGTTTTCGTCCGTTTTCAGACGTTTTCATACGTTGTTATCCGTTTTTTTACGTTTTCATACATTTTTAGACGTTTTCGTCTGTTTTCAGACATTTTCATCCGTTTTATACGTTTTCGTCCGTTTTATACGTTTTCATCCGTTTTTATACGTTTTTGTCCGTTTTCATACGTTTTTCATTCGATTTTATACGTTTTTGTCCGTTTTCAGACATTTTTATTTTGATATTTGTAAGTGACACTTATTTATCTCTTGTGATATAACACTGTAAGGAAGATGAAAAGTATTACATTATTCATCATGTATGTGTTATCAGTTGTGATACTCAACTAAGAATGTGATGGTTGTGTTTTTGAAAATATTTAGGAAGATTTTTGTGTTTTATGATATTATGAAATATTAGAAAAGTTGTTCAACTGAAAACAAGAGATGTTATGATACTTTTGTTAGACTTGTGGTGGATTTTTCTATTTAATAGATACATTGTGCATGTTTCGATAGGTTTTATAGCGGGATTTGAAAATATCTATGGTTGAATTAGCAAACTAAATAAGCTATGGTTTAGATAGCACACATCTTTATAAAAAAATCTGAGGAAGCTCAAACACCTGTGATATCACAGGTGATATCACCTCACTTGTGATATCACACGTGATATCATACGTGATAACACAGGTGATATCATCGGTGATAGCATGTGTGATATTACCGGTGATAGCATGTGTGATATCATAGTTTATATCACTTGTGATATCACCAGTGATATCACCTGTGATATCATGTGATATCACAAGTGAGGTGATATCACTTGTGATATCATGTGTGATATCACAGGTGTTTGAGCTTACTCGGTTTGTTTATAAAGATGTGTGCTTTCTTCAATCATAGCTTCTTTAGTTTGCTGATTCAACCATATATATTTTTAAATCCCGCTATAAAGCCTTTCGAAACATGCACAATGTATCAACTAAATAGAAAAATTCACCACAAGTCTAACAAAAGTTTCATAACATGTCTTGTTTTCAGTTAAACACCTTTTCTAATATTTCATATATCATAAAACACAAAAATCTTCCTAAATATTTTAAAAAACACAAATAAGAAAAATGAACAGAATCATCACAATAATATAATAAGTGATGTTTATTATCATTTTTTCATATATACTTGGTAAAATACTAAATTTTTATCACATTTTGTATGAATTTAATATTTCACAATCTTAGTTGAGTATCACAACTGATAATACATACATGATGAAGAGTGTAATACTTTTCATCTTTCTTACAGTGTTATATCACAAGAGATAAATAAGTGTCACTTAAAAATATCATAATGAATAAAAAGGAAGCAAACTATGAAAATAGAGACTTGACATATTCTCAAAATCAAACAAGTGTTGCATTAAATTAAAAGTGATATTAGACATTAACCTTTTTTTTTAATAAAATATCACAATTGATATTAGACATGAAAACGTATGAAAATAGACGAAAACGTATGAAAATAGACGAAAACGTATAAAAACTGCAAAAAACAGACGAAAACGTATGAAAACGGACAAAAAAGTATAAAAACGAATGAAAAGCGTATAAAAACGTATGAAAACAGAAAAAAGCGTCTGAAAAAGAACGAAAACGTATAAAAACGGATGAAAATGGACAAAAACGTATGAAAACGGACGAAAACGTCTGAAAACAGACGAATGCGTCAAAAAATAGACGAAAACATAAAAAAACGGACGAAAGCGTATATAAACCTATGAAAATCGATGAAAAAGTAAGAAAACAGACAAAAACTTATTAAAACGGACGAAAACGTAAGGAAACAGACGAAAAGGTATGAAAACGGACAAAAATGTAAGAAAACGGACGAAAACGAACGAAAACCTAGGAAACGGACGAAAACGTAAGAAAACAGGCGAAAACGTAAAAAACGGATGGAAACGTATGAAAACGGACAAAAACGTAAGAAAACAGACGAAAACGTAAGAAAAAGGACGAAAACGTAAGAAAACGAATGAAAACGTAAGAAAACGGATAAAAACGTAAGAAAACAGAAGAAAACGTAAGAAAATAGATGAAAACGTAAGAAAACGAACGAAAACGTAAAGAAACAGACAAAAACGTATGAAAACGGACGAAAATGTAAGAAAACAGATGAAAACGTATAAAAACGGATGAAAACGGACGAAAACGTAAGAAAACGGACGAAAACGTATGTAAACGGACAAAAATGTAAGAAAACGGACGAAACGTAAGAAAACAGACGAAAACGTAACAAGACTGACAAAAACGTATGAAAACGGACGAAAATGTAAGAAAACAGACGAAAATGTAAGAAAACGGACGAAAACGTATGAAAATGGACGAAAAAGTAAGAAAACAGACAGAAATGTAAGAAAACGGACGAAAAAGTTTGTAAACGGACGAAAATGTAAGAAAACGTATGAAAACAAACGAAAACGTATAAAAAGCGGAAAAAACGACAAAAACGTAAGTAAAACGTATGAAAATTACCCAAAAAAAAAGAAAAAAAAAAAACGTGAAATTGAAAAAAGTGATTAAAAAAAAGACAAATAATGAGAAAATAAATAAGAAAGTGTTGGAATCACTCCTAAACCATAATCAAGTGTTATTAATTAATATGTAATAGTTAGCTTTATTATGGCCTTTATGTTTGTTATTAGCCTTAAGCTTATGTAGAAGGCCCATGAGCTTAGGCCCAAGCCCATAAAGGAAAGGAAGGGAACTAGGAGTGTTGCCCTAGCTTCCCTCCTATAAATACTCTTGTAAACCCTCATTTGAGGGTTGGTTGTTCAAGTTATTCTCTCTTCACATACTCTACGCGTAACCGGTCTTACTTTATCTTGTGTGTGTGTTTGGATCTTGTTCAATCGCCTTATCTCTTTCTATATTACTTGTGTTTGTAAAACTAGTGACCTAACATTGGTATCAATCGCCTAATAGTTGGGTGAATCGTATTTGTTTTTGAAGTGGGTTTCGGTCCTACGCTTAAAACACACGTTTGATACTTTGGTTCGCTTAAAAACTTGTTTTTTACACTTTTTAATCCAAGATTCTTGTACTTTCAACGTTTTAAGGTGTTAAAATACTTGTTTTTGGCAAAAAGTTTCAAACTTTATGCGTGGATCGTTGTTTTTCATCTAGTTTTTGAACGAGGGTTTCATCCTACGCGTAACTGTTTTAGAGGCTTTGGTTCATCAAGTTTCACACTTTTGTGTATTTTGGTGTTATTGAAGCTATTTTATCACACAAAAACTGGTTTAGAAACACTTTTGGACAGAATCAAAGTTACGAGCATTTCTACGCGTAGTAAAACCCTAAAACTACGCGTAAGTGCTTCCTTGGTTTGATCTTCATTTTCGTGGTTTATTCCGTGTTTTCTTACTTGGATAAGTCTGAAAATACGTCGACTTTGGATATCTTTTGCACTGTGATAGTGTAAAAGATCATTTGGGCAAAAACCCTAAAATTACGCATAAGCATAAGCTTACGCGTAGAAACTCTACGCCTAAGATTTTTCCTACGCCTAAGCCAAGTCTTAAGCATAAGAAAATCCTACGCCTAACGTTCGACGCCTAACTGTTGTCTACGCCTAACTTTAGTGCTTTTCCCTACTTACGCGTAAGCTAAATCCTACGCGTAACTCCTTATTGTTACGCGTAACTTTGGTGTTTTTACGCATAAGTGCTACTTAGTTCTTGTCTTTTTTACGCCTAAGGACACTTCATCAACAAATGTTCATTCGACTACAAAGATCCATTTTTACCAACACAAGTTTTCAACATGTCTCAACCACCATACTCTAACTATTTCCCGTACACTTATCCTCAACGACAACAACAACTAAGTCCACAACATCAACAATGGAATCAACAACAAGCAATTTATCAACAACAATTTAATCAACAACATACTCCACAACTTGGTGCAATTCCCCCACCACAAATGGTTCAAACACCGCCAAGTCTTCAAGTTCAACCCTACACAAATGAATTCAATCAACATCCATCCAGGAACACTATGAAGGAACCCACTTGGTTTGAAAAGATGTGTGAAGCTTTAAGCAGCCAACAATCAATTCATGAAGCTGGATCACTTGATAGACCTCCAATGCTCACTCCAGGAAACTACGATCAATGGGTGATAAGGTTCTTTAGGTTTTGTGATCTGAAGAAGCCACATGGAAAGTTCTTAAAGAAGGTTATCTTGGAAGGTCCATTTGAGATGCGTACTGTCATTGTACCCGGAGATCCTAATGCTGTTCCACCAAGAGATGAACAAACCAACATTGCTACTGTTGCAGATCTAAATGCTACAGAACTTCTACACTATGAAGCTGATGAGCTTGCAATGCAATATATCCTTTTAGGATTACCTAACCCAATTCTTCGAAGTGTTGATGCTCAAAAGACTGCAAAGGAAATGTGGGACCATATTTATCTTCTTATGGAAGGATCAGTACTCAATCAGGAGGATTTGGAATCCAAAATTTACTTGGCTTATGAACACTTCATGATTGAATCTGGAGAGACACTAGAGTCTTATCATCATCGATTTTCAGACATCATCAATGATTTGGATAAACACAACATCATCATGCCAAGAATTGCAGTGAATACTAAGTTCCTGAGTAGTCTTGGTCCTGAATGGGAGAAGTATGTCATTTTTCTCCGTCAAGCGAAGAATATGCATCATTCTACATATGGATTGTTGTACGATTACTTGAAGCCTCATGAAAAGGAAGTTGATCGGGAAAGGATTCTCCGTGCTCAAATTGCTCCACCTACACATCCGGAAAATCAACAACTTGCCTTATATGCTCAACAAAGTTATCCTCCTCAACAAGCAACTCAACCAACTGCCTCAGTCACACCAAACGATCCATCACAGAAATCTCAACAAAACCAATTGGTTCCTTACAACAACAACAATGATCAAGCACTTCATAGTCAAACTAATGAGGAATCAGATCCGTTCGAAGCATTGCAACAGGGGTTTGTTATGATTTCTAATGCTTTTAGCCGTTATACAAACAAATCCAACAATCGTATTCGTTCCTCATCCAATACACGAAATCAGGCTGTTGTGAACAATGGACGAGTTGAAGTTCAGAATCGTGGTTATGGTCATCAAATGGGAGATGGTCAAGGGTTTAATGCCATGGGTAGGAATAACAACAGAGCTCAAGTGGTGGAACAGGGAAATGCTCAGAATGGTTTGAATGGTCTTCGATGCTACAACTGCAATGAGAAGGGACACCTGGCTAATGCATGCCCAAAGCCAAGGACTAGGGGCAGTGCTTATTTCAAAGAGGCTCTTCTTTTGGCTCTTAAGGATGAAGCTGGTGGATCTCTCACAAACAAAGAACAGAGCTTTATGGCAGATGCAGACTCAGATGATGATATGGAGGACTTGCAGGCCAATGCAGCTGTTATGTTGATGGCTAATATGCATGAGTTACACATGAGTGACACAGGCCCAGTGTATGACACTGATGGCTTGTCTCAGGTACCCGAACAAACCATCATCATATCTGAACTAATATCTCCGCCAATATCTGAATCCGGCACGGCTCAGACTGTTCAAAATGAGTCATCTACATCTCATTCTGACGATTTTCAAATAAACCCTGTAGTTACATTTGACGATCAAGATGACCTTATGGTTTCCCTTGATAATCAAATTGACTCCGTGGTTGTACTTGAGGATCTAAATAATGATCATGTTGTGACTCACGTTGAATAAGCCGAACTGTTGCCTCCTCCAGATTTTGCTCGGTTAATTCAAGACCATCAAATCAAAATGGAGAAATGTTATGCATTAAATAAGGACTTAAAAAGCAAAAATGCACTGTTAACCAAGGATTTTGAATGCTTACAAATGCAACTCAACTTTTTCAAAACTCAAGAAAACCGTGAAAAAGGTTTTGAAGCCGCTTTTGCTAAATCTCATCAAAAAGAAAAATATTTAGAGAGACAGATGCGTGATCTAGCCGCCTCGAAGAATGCTTTGTTGTCTGAAATAGCACAACTGAAACATGAACATAAAAAGCAAATTAACGCTCTCACCTTGGAAAATCAAAAAGCTAAGGCTGAGTTGTTAAAGTGTCAAAAACAGTTCTCAGCATACAAAAAGCATTCAACGAATCGGGTAGATGATCTTCTTGCAGAAATTATTGGCTTGCAAAACAAAATTAAAGAGTTTAAAACTGTTGTTTACAAACATGGTGAATCAGTAACAGCTATTGAAAAGTTTACTTTAAAACCTAATCCAAAAGGATATGGACCAAATCTAGCTGATTACAAACCAAAGCTTTCACTCAAAACATTCAAACAAAATCCTGAAGTTTCCAGTGCAGAATATAAAATTAATGATACTGTTATGAGTGTTGTTGAATATCATCGTCAAGAGGAATTAGATGCAGAAGACGAGAGTCGATCAAAATTAAAAACGGTTGTTTACAACAAACCTTTTAATTATTCAAAACCGGTCACTTTCGTCACAACAACGGATTCTTCTAACACACCAAGGGTTATCATCAAAACTCCTGAGTCTTCTAATGTTAATCCCCAACCAGACTATGCACAAATTTATGGTCCTTTACCTTCAATCAGTGAAGTAAACTCAAAACCTGAAAATCACAAAATTCTTAGATATTTTGATATTTTCATGGCTGACCTCAAAACCTTAGAACATGAGATAGAACATCATTCTGAAATCAAAGTTCAACACTTTCAATCGCCTTTAGCGCGAGAACAAAGAGACATTTTTCAGAAAAATCTTCTACCAAATGTTAAAAATTTGAAAAGTTGTGCATTAGCTTGGGAAAAGGATTTTCATAAGGAACTTGGAGTGATGAAGGTCGTTTTCGAGAAAACTGAAACATCTATTTCTAATACTAAACGCAAAAAGAAAATGTTGAGAAAAGATGTTGATCGACTCTTGAAAGATGTTATCTGTGCTGATATCCATAATGTTGTGTTATTCTATTCTTTGCCACATGCATCTGATTATATCTCTGCTGATACTGTTGACTCTGTGGTAACTGTTGAGAATATTGATAATGTGCTTCAGATCGAGTCTTTAAAAGCTGAAAATAATCAATTACTCACTAAACTTTACAATGCAAAACGTCGTCTTCATTGGTGTGAAAAAGATATTCACAACCATCAACTTAGTTTTCAAAAGAAAATCGCTCAGTTGAGTGCAAAATCTTCTGATCCTAAAATTGAGCAACTGGATGATCAAAACGTGTCTTTGAAAAGTCAAATCTCTAAATATGAACAAGAACTTGTAACAGTTAAACATGAATATGGTATCATATTTGATTTACTCAATAAGACTCGACATGAAGCATCAAACGAACTTGATCACTATCTTGCTCACACTAGAGAAGTCATGAATTTTGCTGGTAATATTCGGTCTGAAAATCAAGATTTGATTCACACTATCTCTCAGTTAAGAGAAATGTTAGGAAAGTATGAACAAATTCCGCCAACCATCATTAAGAGATTAGCACCTGTCACACTTAGTAATCGTGCACCTAGAATCCCTACTGCCAAATCACAAGTTGCTAACATGCTTCCTTCTACTGAAACAGGAATAGTTGCGTCTTTTCTGTTAATACAAATAAGCCGTAAAAACGTTTATTTATATTTTACGATCTTCTAATGTTTTGTCGATAACAAAAGTAAAATCATATTAACGAAACAAATAAAATACGTAAATGGTTTGAACTAATAGTTTTCTAACACACTTACGTTTTCACATAAAACACTATAACAAGATTAAGTGATTTTATACTTTAGATACACATGTACAACAACTAGTGTTTACATATTGGCTTAACAAGTTTAAGTAACTCTATGAGCTAGATACATATGTACAACAACTAGTGTTTACATATTGGGTTAATACATACTTATATTAAGTACACTAAAATGGGTAAAAACAAGTATATACTAAAATGGGTAAAAGCAAGTATATACTAAATAGATAAAAACTAGCAAATGGTTTTGACCCATAACCCATGGTTTTATATATACCACTTACACAAGTTCAATGTATTCTTAAGGTACATTGTATCTAGATAGAAAACCATGGATCAACCCATAACCCATGACCCATGACCCATAACCAAAAATACCCATGGGCAAAGAGGAGCGTTCCACGGATCCCTAGCTTTGTGCTAGACGGATCCCAAGTGGAAGGGATCCGTGGGATCCGGGGAAACAGTAGGTTTTTCCTCTATAAATAGTGAGCCATTTCTTCATTATATCTTACCCCTCTCTAACATACTTTCTCCCCTGAGTTAAATCTCACTAACCATAGATCCAAGAGATCTATGTTTGTAGTTTTGTTTTTGTGTGATCTTTTAGGTTCCTCTTAAAGGGAAGATCACCACCTTTGAAGTCGAGCAAGCTCAAGTCCATGAGTTGCCAAGCTTCCTCATCATCAAGGCTATTGAAGTCCTCTTGTTGATGATCCCTTTCTTTCTTCAAAGAAGCGTAGTGTTAAAGACATTAGTGAAAGATATCTCAAGTGTCAAGACGAAGATATTAGTGAAGGGTATCTATCGTCTATAGGATAAGCACTTGTGGTAGGTGCTTAGAAGTCAAGACAAGAAGCATTAGTGAAAGGTTCTTAGAAGTGAAGACACAAGACATTAATGAAAGGTGTCTTGTAGATCTAATCAAAGACATTAGTGAAAGGTGTCTTGTAGATCTAATCAAAGGCATTAGTGAAAGGTACCTTAGATGTACATTCGATATGGTGTGTTTCGATGTACTAAATAGACTAGCATTAGATCCAAGGATATTGATGTCCTTGATGATGTTGTAAAGGAGTAGATCTCCTTTGGGATTAGTCGTTGGTGTAGTGTGGTAGTAGTTCCTCCATTGCAATGGAACTAGGTACTTAGCCTAGTACCTAATAAAGGGTAGGCGACGTTGTGAAGGTGTAGTTCACCTAAGGTGTGAAAGAACTCGGTGGTTCGCCTAGTACCGTATAAAGGGTAGGCGACGTTGTGTTAGGTGTGGTTCGCCTTGGTGTGAAAGAACTCGGTATTTAGCTTTGTACCAGAAAAAGATTAAGCGACGTTGTGAAGGCTTCTCCGCCATAAGGAGATTGGTGTAGTGATTACAAACTCTCGAGTAGGTGACTCGGGGAGTGGAGTAGGGCAAGGAAGGTGTCCTTGTAGCCGAACCACTATAAATACTCGCGTTGTGGTTTTGTGCTTCTTACTCTTCTCTTTTCATTACATATCTTTATATGCTTGTTTATCAATATCCAACACACACAACCAAATAGATTGACATAAGTCGATCTAAATAGTTTAAAAGGAAGTTTTAATTGGTAAAACTATTCAACCCCCCTTCTAGTTTTCCACAATTGGCATCAGAGCTTCGTTACCAAGTTTCTTGAAGTATACTGTACTTTAAAAACTTGATACGATCCATAGTTAATTGAAAACTACAAAGAAGGTTTTTCATAAAAACAAACACCATGTTTTTCAAAAACTATATGTTTGGATGTTGAGTTGATAACAACATTTTTTTTATATATATATTTTTAATTGCACTAATCTTCCTTATGATATTGATTAGTCAAAGCTCATACCCACCAAGCTTTAGGAGTTGCTTGGTAACAAGAATACCTTCCTTAAGAAGGTATCTTAGACGCAAAAGAGCGGGAATCGTCTAAGTGACATTTGTCATTTGTAAAAGACATTCCTAAGTGCATTCGAGGTATGACCTTCTACTTATATCTAAATGATAATTGTTTAGTATATAAGTGTTATTTGCTAGGCTTTTATTTGAGTAGATTTTTGTGTTTACACATGATTTACATGTAGCTTTGTTAGGAAGCTTGTTTCTTACATACGTGTTATTTTTCTCGTCTATAGTCATAGTATGTAGAGCTTATGCTTTATTTCTCCTAATAAAACAAAAACACGAATTTCAAAAATTCCTCCTTCCCTATTAATAAACCCACTCGACGCCCACTTTTTCAATCCTCACCTTTTCAAATTTTCTAATTTCAAAAATTCCTCTCATTCAAAAACTTCATCTTCCTCCTCATTCCATCTCTTCCTAAACCAAGAAGATCCGTCATCAACATGGTTTACATCGCACTCGTGCTCATCGCCCTAACACTCATCGCACTTGTGTTCCCTATGATGAAGTTCACATACGGAGACATTTACTTTGTGTTGTTAATCTATATTGGGGTCATTTACCCAATCCTTTGTATCATCCTTAGCATTGAAATGCAATATTATTGATTATCTATTTTATCTAGGATGTTTGTGTTATTATGTGTGTTTCATTTCTGTTGATCTATATGTGTTATATTCTTTCGTGATACATTAGATGTCATGTATGCATACTAAAAGAAAATGTAGGACAAAACATACTTCATGATACAATAACCGTAAAACCTATGTTTTTATTAAAACTGGTTCTGTTACTACAGATCCACGGATCCCGGAAGTTACACTAGCCGGATCCCTTTTGAAAAGGAACCGTGGGATCCGTCCTACTGGAAAACAGTTTTCATGCAAGATTAAAAAATCACTATCTTTCTAAAAAATAATAATCCACTAGAGCTTCAAAACCATGAGTTAGCTAAATACTAATTGTTAATAGAATATCTAGTAAAAACGTTAGATTATTATAGGTTGACCATAAACGTCTTCCCTTATTAACCCATCACTTCTATAGGTTCAACTATGACGCATGAATACAAGTTTGATTTTTCACTCACTAGCGTCTACACCCCGAACATTTCCCTTGAGCCCAACACACCTGGCAATCATGTCCGTGGGTTCAATAATCTCGAAAACCGTCACTTCCATGAAGGACGTATTGTAGACACCTCTATACAATTCGAAGAAGGTATCAATACCTCCTTCCGAGCCATAGGACTAGAATGTCTTCTTGAAATTAACGAGAAGATATGTCCAAGGTTCATAATGGAATTCTTCCGTCAAGTGGAACTCGTTCGTAACGAGGATCGCTCTTTATCTCTTTGGTTTTATATCAAAAACCAAAAATTCACTTTAAGCCTTGGGCATTTTGCTCACATCCTCCGAATTCCAAACCATGGACAATGTGCCTTCACCGAAGATTGGTCTCTTGATTCTCTCTTCAATTTTCGTGAAGAAAATAGCCCATATTGTTCACACATACCCTCTCCGGAAGAATTAACACGCATGATATGCAAACCTCGACCATATTACTCCAATCCAAACATTATCCATACACGGGATATCCGAGAAGAGTATAAGCCTGCTGCTCTTATTCTACGTGAAAATGTTTGGAGTCTTAGGGGAAATCGAGATATTCTTCCTGCTTGTTGTGCTCACATGTTGTACTGTTTGCTAACACAACAACCATACAATCTCGCCTACTTCTTCGCAAGGCGAATGGCAAATCTTCAAGGCTCCAAGAATAAACTCATTCCTTATGGAATGTTCTTGACACGCCTCTATCACAATGTTATGCACTTCCATCCTCAATTTCAAAGTCCGTTGTACGTACTTGTGAACAAGATGATGGAACCGCTAAACATATCTCTCATGAAGACCTTCTTCATTCATGATTCCACCAATACCCATCAATCACATAATGATCCTCCTAGTGAAGACACTCAAGGAACCTAGAATAGTCAAATAGGATCAATTCTACTCTACTCATTAGTTATCAATGTAATCCTATCTCTTTCATGAAATAACACATCTTACATTTGATATCCTAGTTTTAGAACTCCTTTAAACAAAGCTTGGAATATAATGCACTGTCATGATCATTGCATACCTTTAGTAAAGGTTCTGTCTAGCAGATAGACGGATCCCAAATGTTGTACTAAACGGATCCCTACATCTAGGGAACCGTGGGATCCGGCAAAACAAAAAATGCAATTGCAAGCATTATATGTCAAACACATCCCTTAGAACACCTCACACTAAGCTAAACATAGTGTCTTAAGATTGATTAAGACTTTATCAAGATAGGTTGACCTTTCCTACTCTTTCCAACTCACATAGATCACATTCTAAGGCTTTGTTAGATCTATCATTTCAATCCATCACTCTTCCGCTCCCAAAACTCACACTTTATTCTTCTTATATGATCTCTCACAACTAGGTTAGAAGCCCTTCGATTATGACATTATTGATCATTAATCAATCTCACCTCAAAATTGATCAAAGTTGATCAAATCCTAGTTTTCCCCATCTCATAACCATTAGGATTTTTTTTTCAAAACATAATCCTAAGACACAACCTGATCTCTAGGATCATTTAGTTTCATTTAACTTCAATTGACATCTTTAATGTCATCCTTGCTCATCCATTGGTACTTGTTGAAAGTTCCAAATCCTTCCATAAATAACAATCATTAGCTACACCACTCATTTCCCTCAAACACTTAAGCACCCCTTCATCTAAAACACTTAGGAGAACTGAAACACTCAAGATGATGTAGGTCTAGGATCTTAGAAACATCATTTCTACTTTTTCATAAACTGCTGAACGTTGGATCCCTAGAACTAGCCTAGACGGATCCCTCTGAGAAGGGAACTGTGGGATCCGGATGACAGTCTATGACAAATCCTAGTAAAACAATCATTTCAACTCATCTTCCTAATTCAAACACTCCATCTCATTTTAAATGAGTTCCTTGAACAGCACAACCTCTGTAGTTGACTCGTGTGCATGCTAATCATCACGTTCCAATGAATCTTAGTGGCTTAAGGCTTTAATGCACTCTCCAAATCTCTTGATTTATAAACCACCTTGTTAGGATCTCCATAGTCATCACTCTCATCCTAACTTTCAGCTTTTGCAATCCCTTCAAAACATCTCATCATGAGAAAAACCCCGAGTAACAACCTATCCACCAAAGAACCACCCATCAAAAGGGCTCGTGTTGTACACGAAATCTCTTCAACCGAATCATCTCCGGTCAAACCAACAAACCTTCATCATCCAATCAAACCAATTCCTAGAAGGTTAGTACCCACAAAATTACCTATGCCAAACACCACCATACCTCCTAGGCCAAACAATGTCATCTCCACTAAACCATCACCATTGGTTCCTAGAGCTATCTCTTTTACATCCCCACAATCATTACCTCACCTCTACAATTTAGAGGACTTGCCACCTAGGCCGTCTCATCCGCTTCCGCCGACAATATTCTCCTCATTAGGAGGAACAATGATTCAAAATCAAGGTGTTGAGTCAACACTTGCTCCAGCTTCCTTTTTGCCGTTTCCATCATATAATCCCATTTGGATTATAAGAAATCATCAAAGTCAACCACCCGACCTTATGGAAGTTGACACATCTTTACCACCATCATCATTCTTGATCGAACCATTCCTAAATGGACCTCCACCAATCCCTCCATCATTCGAGGCTCCTCAAACCACTTCAATTGATCCTTTGAATCTAGCCACTTCATTTCATTCACCACCACTATCTAGCCATGACAAAGATTGCTATCATTATCAACATGTTGAAAGTTTGATACATGAAGTACGAGAAGACCAACGTTTCATGTTCTATCATCTCCTCGAACGTTTTGACGAGATTAAACCTAAACATAACTTGAGCTAGAGGATTATAGTGGTGTCTAAGCTTCAAGCGTTAGTTGGTCTAAGAAATTCCTAGTTATGTATTGTCTATTTTCTTAATTTTGAGTCATGTATATCATAACTCTTGTTTTATTAAATGGAATTACATGCTACTTGTTATTTCGCTGAGCATATGATTACTTTGTATTCATATCTCATTTGTGTGATAACATTACTTGTTATATCACCTTTGCTGATTTTAGTCATCAGCCAGACGGATCCCTCAGTATTGCCTAGACGGATCCCTACTAGAAGGGAACCGTGGGATCCGTGAAGTCAGAATGTTTTTCTTTATCACATTTGCCGGAAATTGTGAATTATACTTGTTTTTCTAACCTTTACTTTGTAGATTTTCAAAATAACACATGAAGATTTTGACACCATAAAAGCTAGGGGGAGCTTTGTGTCAAACAATATTGCAAAATCATTTGAAACTTAATCCATTTTTGGATTACACTTCATGTTACCCCATTGCAACTTTGCAATATTCGAGGGGGAGCACGTTTTCGTCACTTAGACGAACCATTTGCAAACTTAATTGCAAACACAAGTAGCTTATTTTACATTATGTCCTTGACGCCCTTTTTCAAAGGGATGGACTCGTCAAGGGGGAGTTAAGACGAGTACCATTCCCGTCACTTGCTCTCGTTACATCTTTTATAATTTTTCTTATAAAAATTGTGTTAGTTTCTTCAAACACTTTTTGTTTCGACAAAAAATGGGGAGAAGAAAGTAAAAACTACAAATTCAAACATTTACAAATTTTAGCTTTTCCTTAAAATAATTTTATGTTTTGTCATCAACAAAAAGGGGGAGATTGTTAATACAAATAAGCCGTAAAAACGTTTATTTATATTTTACGATCTTCTAATGTTTTGTCGATAACAAAAGTAAAATCATATTAACGAAACAAATAAAATACGTAAATGGTTTGAACTAATAGTTTTCTAACACACTTACGTTTTCACATAAAACACTATAACAAGATTAAGTGATTTTATACTTTAGATACACATGTACAACAACTAGTGTTTACATATTGGCTTAACAAGTTTAAGTAACTCTATGAGTTAGATACATATGTACAACAACTAGTGTTTACATATTGGGTTAATACATACTTATATTAAGTACACTAAAATGGGTAAAAACAAGTATATACTAAAATGGGTAAAAGCAAGTATATACTAAATAGATAAAAACTAGCAAATGGTTTTGACCCATAACCCATGGTTTTATATATACCACTTACACAAGTTCAATGTATTCTTAAGGTACATTGTATCTAGATAGAAAACCATGGATCAACCCATAACCCATAACCCATGACCCATGACCCATGACCCATGACCCATAACCAAAAATACCCATGGGCAAAGAGGAGCGTTCCACGGATCCCTAGCTTTGTGCTAGCCGGATCCCAAGTGGAAGGGATCCGTGGGATCCGGGGAAACAGTAGGTTTTTCCTCTATAAATAGTGAGCCATTTCTTCATTATATCTTACCCCTCTCTAACATACTTTCTCCCCTGAGTTAAATCTCACTAACCATAGATCCAAGAGATCTATGTTTGTAGTTTTGTTTTTGTGTGATCTTTTAGGTTCCTCTTAAAGGGAAGATCACCACCTTTGAAGTCGAGCAAGCTCAAGTCCATGAGTTGCCAAGCTTCCTCATCATCAAGGCTATTGAAGTCCTCTTGTTGATGATCCCTTTCTTTCTTCAAAGAAGCGTAGTGTTAAAGACATTAGTGAAAGATGTCTCAAGTGTCAAGACGAAGATATTAGTGAAGGGTATCTATCGTCTATAGGATAAGCACTTGTGGTAGGTGCTTAGAAGTCAAGACAAGAAGCATTAGTGAAAGGTGCTTAGAAGTGAAGACACAAGACATTAATGAAAGGTGTCTTGTAGATCTAATCAAAGACATTAGTGAAAGGTGTCTTGTAGATCTAATCAAAGGCATTAGTGAAAGGTGCCTTAGATGTACATTCGATATGGTGTGTTTCGATGTACTAAATAGACTAGCATTAGATCCAAGGATATTGATGTCCTTGATGATGTTGTAAAGGAGTAGATCTCCTTTGGGATTAGTCGTTGGTGTAGTGTGGTAGTAGTTCCTCCATTGCAATGGAACTAGGTACTTAGCCTAGTACCTAATAAAGGGTAGGCGACGTTGTGAAGGTGTAGTTCACCTAAGGTGTGAAAGAACTCGGTGGTTAGCCTAGCACCGTATAAAGGGTAGGCGACGTTGTGTTAGGTGTGGTTCGCCTTGGTGTGAAAGAACTCGGTATTTAGCTTTGTACCGGAAAAAGATTAAGCGACGTTGTGAAGGCTTCTCCGCCATAAGGAGATTGGTGTAGTGATTACAAACTCTCGAGTAGGTGACTCGGGGAGTGGAGTAGGGCAAGGAAGGTGTCCTTGTAGCCGAACCACTATAAATACTCGCGTTGTGGTTTTGTGCTTCTTACTCTTCTCTTTTCATTACATATCTTTATATGCTTGTTTATCAACATCCAACACACACAACCAAATAGATTGACATAAGTCGATCTAAATAGTTTAAAAGGAAGTTTTAATTGGTAAAACTATTCAACCCCCCTTCTAGTTTTCCACATTTTCCAAACGTCCGCACTTCCCAGCCTAGGAGCACTCTGATTCGCGCTGAACAGTCAAGTCTAACAGACTTAAAACAGCTCAGACACAAATGCAAATGAAGATCAGGGAATATAGGGGATTCCCAGGTCGTTAAGTCCCACGGAGACTCAATGGTGTGTTAAACACATGATCAGACGATAGAATGACCACTAATGATAGCGATCAGAAAGGATTGAGATTGAATATTACACTACTGAAAAAGGTTATAAACAAAAGCGACTTAAATGCAAATTAAAAGAAATAAAAAATAAAATCTATTAAATAAACGCTATCACTATTTTTAAAGTGATGAACGTTTAAAACCTAAAACGAAAAACTTACGTTTAAATAAAAATAACGTAAACGTATAAAATAAAACGTGAAACTTACACAAGATAAATCCTAAAAATATGAAAAATACATTTTTACAAACCTAATGATAAAAGAAAATTTATAGAAAAGGAAAATTATTTTTACAACTATTATATTAATTATTATTAATTAAAAACTAATTTTAACTATTTAATAATTACCTAAAATACAAGAAATCAGGAAATAAAGCTAGAAAAATAAACTTATGACTTTGAAAAATCTAAAATACTATAAAACTAATTTTAAAACTAAAAATATATTTTTTAGACTTTTTATGTATTTATTATTAATTTAAAACTATTTAAAATTAATTTAAATTATTAAAAATACCAAATAAAAGGAGAAAAATAGGGAAAAATACTTTTTAAGCTTTTTACATTTATCTTAACTTAATAAAATTGAAAAATTATTTTTTTGAACCTTTTCTTAATTTTTTGTATTAAAAGCTATTTAAAAATACTTAAAAACTAATTTAAATTGAGAAAAATGGCAAAACTACTTGGAAAAATCTGAAAAATTCAGGAAATGCTTAAAATAATATATAGAAGATAGGAAAATTAGAAAAACAAGGGCTTGTGTGGGAGAATAAGCAACTGATGTGGAAGAGCTTATGAAATAAGCACTTCCAATAAGCTAATGAGCACCAAAGTGAACCAAACTGATAATGAAGCTACTATAAGCTAAAATGACCAAAATGAAGTGAGAAACAACAAGCTAAACCACTGATTTGCAAGGTTGCTAAGATTTGAGGATTATGAACTATAAGCTAAAACAGTTAACAGGGGGGCTACTTTGAGCTGAAAATTAAGCACCTAAATAAGCTGGAAACAGGAAAACAGATATTGGAACTTGGATATGACCTGGCTAAGAGTATCTAAACCAAGTTACAGACCCAGAGGAGCTCAAGGGAGCCCTGTGCAAGGTCTGCAAAACCTGCACAAAACCTGTGCAGGTAGCAGTACCCTGCACAGGGGATTTAAGAGCTTATGGAGAAGCATTTTTCTGCTTATACAAAAATCACAAAATTCTGCTAAAATAGATATAAGGAAGTATACCAGTAGGGCTTTTAAAAACAACAAGTATCACTGAAAATGATTAAGAAATGAGCTCATGAAAAATCTTTCCATTTGACCCCAAAACTGAATTTGCAATTTGACTTTTTGAAGTAAAACTGAAAGTTGACTTTCTTGAAGTTTGATCTTGATTTAAGGATTGAAAATGATATATATTGATGAAATAACACTGATTTAAGCTAGACCTATGTATTTTAAACATGAAATGAGCTTTTGCTTTGTTGAGAATCCAACAGTGAGCTGATAAGAACCATTGAGATGGATTTTTGACTTTTGTATGTTACAAGTGCAAAAGTAAGACAGAAATGAGCTAAGATATGCTAAGTAATCATGCAACAACAGATCACACCTACTGAGAAGACCTTAAGGACAGGTTAAACATGGAATCCAAACACCCCTTTAAAACCTGTTATGAACTTAAAACTGATATTGATACATAACTAACCACTATCACTGATCAAGTTAAGTTTAAACTACCTAACTATAGCTAATTCAACACATAGAAATCACTTGTGATCACAGACACTCTTATAATCATAAATTGCAAGTTTGAGTAAAAATTGAAATGGAGAATACAACTCACAAGTGTCCCAGTTGTTTGCAGGCCAGAACCAAACACATAACCACCTTATCCTACTCTAATTAGACCCATATCCATCCTCTGCATTACCCAAATCAGCTTCCATTCCAATTTGACCATTCTTTTGACTTTTGTTGACCATGATCAAAACAACTTGAAAATGAAATTTAAGCTTACTCAAAGCCATATTAAGCTTATATGAACTTGTTTGAGTGGAGAAATAAGCTCTTGGAAGCTTTTATATGAGAACTTGAAATTGAAATGTGCAGCAGTGAACATGTAAACATGAAATGGTACTTTAACTTGAATTAATACTTGAACATAGTTTGAATACACTGAAATCACTTAATTTGTTACTACTACACTTGAAATTACACTGAAAAACTATTTAAGACATAAGAAGCTTAAAAACGACATACATATTTTTAAAGCTAACTAACTACTACACTCTCTTGCCACTTCTGCTTCCTTATATGCTCCAAAATCTATCTCTCCCTTTTCTGAGTGGATCCCAGCATAAAAATCAACCGTTGGATGCCTAATGAGCCATCTTGGCCGTAGAGTGGATTTGGCGGGAACTTTGGTTTTGATATTAGAGACAGGGAGAGGCTTTGCATTAAATGCATTGAGAGGTTGGTGAGGAGGGGGGAGACAAAGGGGATAGTAGAGTGGGTTGATAGGTTTGAGGAGGGGGGATGGGTTCCAGACAAAGTTGTCGGGGAAGAAGAAGGGGGGTTGGCGGGTTTTTGGGATTTGACCAGGCAGGTTGACCAGATATTAGTTAAAAAAGGGGGGGTTCAAAATTGATTATGACAGGGGTCCAAGGTTATGAAAGGGGTCCAAAATTAGGTAAAGGGTTTAAAACTTATAGGGGCTTAATGTGTAACTTCTGAAATTGCAAGGACCATTACTGCCAATTCTGCCAAGATGCTCCAGGGACTAAAAGTGATAATCTTCAAAAGTACAGGGACCAAAATTGCCATTTCCCAATTATCCAGGGGCCATTTCTGCCAAATTTGAAACTTGAAGGGCTAATTTGTAATTTTCTCAAAACTTTTTATATTTTTCACCAAAGGACTAAATTTGACAAATTTTGATTTAAAAGGACCTTTGGTGACTTTTCTTTTGAAATTCTGTACCAGGGACTGTTTTTGACAATTTTAGAAACTTGGGGGACTAAAACTGCAATTTTTGCAAATTTGATACGTTTTTCATCTGATTTTGATATTTTTGTATTTAAAACACATAAAACACTTATTTGTGATATTTTTATCATTTTGATGCGTTTTTGAGTGTTTTCAGATGATTTTGCAGTTTAGATTATGTAAAAATGATGAGTATTTGGAAACTCATCACACTCAATCGAAGAATAGGAAGTTGCGACCTAAGAAAAGATCAATAAGGAATGCTAAAGTAGAAGAACACCCTAGGACTATGAATAAGACTCACGTTGCTTCCACTATAGATGTTGCGTCTGGCAAATGTAATAGAAATAGTGATGTAACGAATGCTAAACCTTTAAGCACCTTTGATATTTAGTCTGATGCACCTTGTGTTATTTGTCGTAAAAGTATGAATTCTGATTGTCATGACAAATGTGTTGCTAAAGCTATAATCTCTCGTTTACGGAATCCTAAGAATAGGAATACCTCTAGGCCCACTAATCATTCTAAGTCTGTGCTTGGTAGACCGCCTTCTTTAGATTCTAAGGCAAACATTGCTGTCACTGTAGCTCCAGTTTCACCTCCTAAGAATGTAGTACCACCAAGTGCATTCACTAAGACTAAAGCAAAGAGTAGTTATAGATGGCAGAAATGGATATATAACACACTAGGATTTACATGGATGCCTAAAGTCATTAATGTGTGCATGTCTCATATACCTGCTTCGGAACCCTCTAACATTTCGGGTTCCACATCTACTTCTATTCCATCTGTGTCGTCTATGTGTAATGCAGGTGATACAGATCATTCTCTGGATTGTTGATAGCGGATGTTCCCGACACATGACAGGCAACCTTAAACTGTTATCAAACTTTATTGCAAAGTTCATTGGCACTGTCAGGTTCGGGAATGATCACTTCGCAGCTATCATGGGTTACGGAGATTATGTCAATGGGAACATCGAAATCAGCAGGGTTTACTATGTGGAAGGCCTCAGTCATAATCTGTTTTCAGTAGGTCAATTTTGTGATGGAGATTTGGAGGTTGCTTTCAGGGAGAAAACTTGTTTCATTCGTGATCTACAAGGAAATGATCTTATGTCTGGCTCGCGTAATTCTTGTCTCTACACTATCTCTATGCAAGACATGGTTGCTTCATCTCCCATCTGCTTACTTTCAAAGGCAACATCAACAAAATCCTGGCTATGGCACCGTCGTCTCTCACATCTAAACTTTCAAACCATCACCAACCTTGCTCGACACAAACTAGTTGAAGGACTCCCACGATTCCGGTATTCAAAAGATCACCTTTGCTCAGCTTGTGAACAAGGGAAAAGCACTCGTGCTCACTTTCCTTCAAAGGTGGAACACAACTCTCAGCATGTGCTTCATCTTCTTCACATGGATTTGTGTGGCCCGATGCGCGTGCAAACGATCAATGGCAAACGCTACATCTTAGTAATTGTTGATGACTACTCACGATGGACTTGGGTCTACTTTCTTCGAAGCAAAGACCAAGCTCTACAAATGATCATCACCTTTCTCACAAAATACAGGTTCAGCTCCGCAACACCGTTAGGCTAATCAGAACAGACAAAGGAACTGAATTTGTTAACAAAACCCTTCGTGAATTCTATGAGAAAGTGGGAATTCAGCATCAAACATCTACTGCACGTACACCTGAACAAAACGGAGTTGTTGAAAGACGAAACCGAACGTTAGTGGAAGCTGCAAGAACAATGTTAATCAATGCTAAACTTCCAGATTACTTATGGGCAGAAGCTGTATCTACTGCATGCTATACTTAAAACCGTTCTACGATCACCAAACGCTACAACAAAACACCTTTCGAGCTTGTCCACAACCATAAATCGCATCTCAAACACTTTCATGTATTTGGATCCCTTTGCTATCCGAATAATGATCGTGATGATTTTGGAAAGCTCAAAGCCAAAGCTGATATTGGAGTCTTTATTGGATACTGTGATAACTCTAAAGGTTTCCGAATCTGGAATCGTCGAACTAAGGAGGTAATGGAAACGATTCATGCTCATTTTGATGAACTTACGGAAATGGCTTCTGAGTACAACAACTTAGAACCCGGTCACAACCGTTTAAACTTCCCTCAACCCCCATCATCAGCTGAACAAAGCCCCCAGCTAACTCGTCAACAAATGGAAAGGTTATTTGCTCCTCTGTTCAGTGACGATATTGATGAACGTGCTCCAGGTGTATCCGCTGTCTCCGCTGCACAACCTGATAATATTCCTATACCTGATACACCTGCTACAACAACTACTGTTGAAGATGCACCTACACCAGTTGACTCCAACACAACAGTTGAACACACCGCTTCCAACAATGATGAACCGGCTGATGATATTCTGAATGAAGTACCCCCACCTGCAGATTTTGATCCAAATGCGTTCTTCAACCCGTTTGCTAATGAGACTGCTGCACCAGATGTCGCGGAATCTTCAACAAACCATTTGAACACTGAGAATCTGCACAATGTATATCAACATCAACCCTCTACACATCGATGGACAAAAGACCATCCTCTGGCTAATATTATTGGCAACCCGAATCAACCAGTCGTTACGAGACAACGTCTTCACACAGACGGTGAACATTGCATTTATGCACTCACTGTCTGCCAATCTGAGCCTAAAAACATTAAAGACGCAATGACAAAAGACAACTGGATTGAATCCATGCAAGAAGAACTCAACCAATTCAAACGTCTTGAAGTATGGGAACTGGTTGAAAGACCAACAGGGGTCTACGTCATTGGTCTAAAATGGATTTGGAAAAACAAATTGGATGCTGAAGGGAACGTCATCCGAAACAAGTCACGTCTAGTTGCTAAGGGTTATCGTCAGGAAGAGGGAATAGACTTTGAAGAATCTTTTGCTTCGGTTGCTCGTCTTGAGGCTGTTTGGATATTTCTCTCGTTCGCGGCTCATATGAATATGACGGTCTTTCAAATGGATGTCAAAACTGCGTTTCTCAACGGACAACTGAAAGAAACGGTTTATGTCAGCCAACCCGAAGGATTCGTTGATCCAGAGTGCCCGAACCATGTCTACAAACTTAACAAAGCTCTTTATGGTTTCAAACAAGCCCCTCGGGCATGGTACGATAAGCTATCATCTTTCCTCATTGCTAATAATTTCACCAAAGGCTCGGTTGACCCAACACTTTTTATACAATATCACAGGGCACATATCTTAATTATTCAAATTTACGTGGATGACATCATTTTTGGGTCTACACATAAAAAGTTTTCAACCGCTTTTGCAAAACTAATGAAGAAAAATTTTGAAATGTCCATGATGGGTGAACTCACGTTCTTTCTAGGACTGCAAGTTCATCAATCACCCCGTGGTATTTTCTTGAGTCAGTCCAAATATGCCCTTGAACTGTTAAACAAATTTGGAATGAAAACCTGTGATACTTATGCCACACCAATGACTCATACCAAGAAGCTAGACGCTGATTTACATGGGAAATTAGTGGACCCTACTAAATACCGTAGTATTATTGGATCTCTCATGTATCTAATAGCTAGCAGACCTGATATTGTCTTTGCCGTTTATCTATGCTCCCGTTATCAGTCGCGACCAACTGAAACCCACCTCTCTGAGGCTAAAAGAATCCTCCGATACATCAAGGGAACCATTAACTTGGGGATCTGGTATCCGAAGGATTCTGGTTTTGAACCAATCGCTTTTTCAGACGCTGACCACACAAGATGCTTAGACTCAAGGAAAAGTACTTCAGGAGCTCTACAATTTCTTGGTGATAAACTGGTGTCTTGGCAATCAAAGAAGCAGGATTGTACATCGCTGTCATCAACCGAAGCAGAATATGTAGCCATGTCCGCGTGTTGTGCTCAAGTCATCTGGATGAGAACACAACTCAAAGACTATGGTTACGTATTTGACAGAATCCCGATGTACTGCGACAATCGGAGTGCCATTGCGATCTCGTGCAACTCAGTTCAGCACTCGAAATCAAAGCACATCGATCTTCGATATCATTTCATCAAAGACCACGTGGAACAGGGTACCGTTGAATTATACTTTGTGGGTACAGAATACCAATTGGCAGATCTTCTCACCAAAGCCTTGCCTCCCGCTAGGTTTAATGAGCTGATCCACCGGATTGGTATGAGGTGTTTGACTCAAGAGGAATTGGATGACCTCTTAAAACAGTCTTAAAAACCTGTCAAACACCAAAAACATCTTTTGTAAATAAATTTTTCAAAAACAAAATACAAAAATATAAAACCTGATAAAAACAAAAATATTCTTCTAATCTACTTTTCTCTCAACATGGCAAGTACATTTCTTCCATCAACACTATAATCTTTCAAAAATTCAGTATTTTTCCGATCAAGTGTTGAGGGGGAGAAAATTATCACTTAACTGTTTCAAAACATCTGTGTACTTGCATGTTATCATATCTCGGTTGTTTCATTTAACAATGGTGGTGAATTTTCTGGTTAAATGACACTCCTCGGACTAAATTTATAACCTTTCATTATTTCTTAAGTCTAGGGGGAGTGTCGTCAAGTTTCTTTCCTAAGAACCTTGTTTGGTAACCAAAATGGAAGTTAAATGGCTTTGTATGTTAAAGGAAAGGTGGAGGGACCAAAACTGTCAAAACCTTAAAGATATTTTGAATAAAAATATCCTCCACCTAACATTTCACTTCTCATTTATTACTCAAAACCTAAAACATCCTACGCCTAAGAATCGTTCGTCAAAACCGTGTTTAAGATCGTCAATTTGTAAGTGATTTCATGTTCCTAACAAGATTTTAAACAATGGTTTTAAATTTTACACGAATCCAACGGTTAAAACGTCGTGTAATCCTGATTCTGTGGTCTACGCGTAGGCGTATGAACACCCAATCAAGAATGGGTGTTTGTGGTTAAAAAGAATGTGTCAAAATGTTTTAACAACATCTATGATATCATTTCTATGCTCAAAACACACCCAGAAACACGAATTAATGGATTTTTATAATTAGGGTTTATGAGTCGAATTTGTGTTTTTCCAAATGTGAAGTGGTTTGGTCAAAAAGATTGTTGGGTTATGATCATATATTGATGAATTGATAATTTCCATGGTTATTAACCACCCAGAAACACTAATTGGTTAACAATTTGGAATTAGGGTTTAATGTTCATATCTTTGGATAATTTTGATTCTCAATGAATTAGATGTTATAACTTGTTTCATTGACTCTCTCAACATCATAGACCTACCAGAATTTGTTTGGTGCATATCCCATGGCTAGAAATTATACGCGTAAATCTTAACCCTTAGGGTTTTGACCTACGCGTATGTCTTTCTACGCGTAACTATTAACGTATGATTCATGCCATGTTTTGTTGATATAATGAATGTTTGTGTTAATTTTGATGATTTGATGAAATTATTTCAGGCTTTGCTACGCTTAATATTCAGAATCAAGGTCATTTGCAACTCTACGCATAAGGATTACCTTACGCGTAGGAAGTTATGCGTAAGAGAAATCCTACGCGTAACTACTACGCATAAGGTTCTACAATGGGACTACGCGTATCCTGTGAAGGATATGCGTAAACAGTGACTCTACGCATAAGGTCTACTCTTACGAGTAAGCCTTACGCGTAAGGTCTTTATACGCCTACGCGTAAGCCCTACGCATAAGGCCCCCTTTCCTACGCGTAACTTCTCTTACGCGTAAGTTAGGATCCTACGCGTAAGCTTTCGTCTACGCGTATGTCATTACTGTTTACGCTTAACTTTGCCAAAACTATGCTTAAGCCTGGATTGACCTTCATTATGAATTGTTACGTGTACAAACTTGTTAATAAACTAATCATATCATCACGAAACCAATAATGTCACTAATAAACTCAAATGTTTGATATGTTGTGAACAATAAGTGATAACATAAACTTTAAAACTTAAAGTTAACTAACTCACGAAACATTTCACGACGTCATTGGACTATTGGACAAACAAGTGACTTAGGACTCGTAACAATCATTGACACTGTACATTCAATAACTAGACAATCAGACCTTCTGTTGACTAACATTATGTCTTTCGATATGTTGGTTCTTTTGGCTAATGTTATTTCAGATCACGACATGGCTGAACAAATGAATGTGGATGCATTAGAAGTTCTTACAATTGCTGATATCTTTCCAGAGGGTTATCCGAGAAAGCTTGGAAAGAACAACCTTAGGGTTGACTTTGACACCCTCACATGCTCAGAATCTTCTTGTCTCATTGCAGTGGATATTCTCAGGAATCATCCCTACCAGAACATGCTCTCACACTCTGCCACAGTTCCAGAGGTCTACATTCAACAATTCTGGGATTCTATGCAGAGGATCACTGGTCAAAATGCTGTGAATGTGATTCTTAATCACAAACAAGTCACTATCACTCCTGATGACTTACGAGCTGTTCTCATCATTCCAGACATCACTCCAATTGCTACCCCTACTGAAGAGACTGTCCTACAATTCTTGATAGATATTGGTTATGATGAATCTACAGGAATCATTACTAAGCACTCTCACGTGGAGCTGAAGAATATTCCTCAACCATGGAGGACACTCTATATGATCATCACCAAATCAGTCTCTGGTCGTGACAGTGGCTATGAGCATCCCAAGCTTATGAAACTGCAAATTTTCTGGTCGTTGATCAACAAGAAGGACGTTATAATTGAAGCACTGCTATGGGAAGACATGATGCTGTTTCATAAGAAGCTTGGCTCCAAAATTCCCTATGTTAGATACACTAAACTGTTGATTCAGAGAGCTCTTGGACTTCATCCTGAAATCCCCAGGAGACTCAATGACCCAGATAATCATGACATCTTGACTGAGCCCATACTATCTGTCAGAATCAAAGAATCGTCTACGAAGAAACAGGGTGCTGAGTTGCCCGATCACCTTCTTACAAAGGAAATCAAAAAGCTGGAAACGTACAAAAGGTATCGGGTAGCCGTAAAAGATGGAAAAGTTGGCCATCTTGATGAAAAGGCTTCAGGGACTCCTACTCGGAGAACCAGAAGAGGAAGTGCTGGCAGTGCAGTAAGTTCTGAAAGTCAAAGGAAGTTTCCCAAAAGGAATCCTCCTCGCAAAAGGATTGTTCCCGTAAAGGAAGCTGAACCTATTCCCACACCCGAACCGCAAAGAAAGCTTTTGGACGAAAGCTCTGAAGGTACTGACACAAATGAAGAGATTACCTACTCTGAAACTGCAAAGGATGACAATCCTTCAGTACCAAAACCTCCTAGTCCTCCAGCTGAACATGGCAAAGGGAAGACTCCAGCGCTTGTGCCGTATGATCAAAGCTCAAGCTCAGAAAGTGATGAAGAGCAACTGGATCAATCCTACAGGAAGAAGTTTAAATTTGTTAGACACCTTCAAAAAGCTGAAGAATTTGCAAAAGATCAAATGGGTGGACCCGGAGGATCAAGTGGTGCTGCCCACTCTTCACCAGGTCCTGATGCGGTTAATCAACCCGATAAGGGATCTGGTGCCACCACTCTTTTACAACAACAAAAGCTTGTGGAGGATACTATCGAATATGACTTTGAGAAATCTGAAACTGAGAAGTCTGAGAAAGATAAAGATGCTGATTATGATAAGCTGCTTCTGGAAAGTCCTACACGATCACAGAAGGAAACTTCTGAACCGCCCAAGGACCCCGAGCCTCCTCATGTCTCCTCCTCATCAGATTCTTCATCTCACTCCTCACCACCACCATCAAAGAAGTCAACCAAATCAACATCCAAATCTGTGAAGAAACCACCTCGATCTTGGATTTCTCAGACTCATCAAAGAATTGTGAAAGCTGTACAACAAATCAGAAAGAAAGACATTCTCCAAAAGAAGTTGAATTTCTATGCTGATCACATACAGCATCTGTATGACGAGCATGAAAAGATGAAAGAAGAAAGGAAGTTTATTCAGGAATTCATGAAAAGTCATCGTCAAGAGGAACTGAACGAAATGATCGAAGGTTACACTAACAAGTACCTTCAGAATATCGTTCCTAAAGTCACAAAGGAGCTGTTCACCAGACAACTATATCCAAATCTTATGCAGATAGCCAAGCAAACTATAAGATCAACACCTTTAATCGTCACAATCAATCCATCTGATCCTATAGTTTTCTCGGATAATGAATTGGTGGCCAAGCTTGTCACACAATATCTCAAAGATCTGGGACATTTACCTCTGATGAAGGAAAGCTGTTTCAAGCATTGCTGGACTACCAACTCCAAGAAGCATGTAGATTCGAAGCAGAAAAGTCTAAACGTCCTAGATACGATGAAGACAAGGATCAGGATAAGCATGATGAAGCTAAACGTCAAAAGAAGTCTGGTGAATCATCTTCTATGTTACCTCCTCTCCAACGGACTCCTACTCAACAAAAGTCCCCTCCTCGTTCTTCTACAGATAAACCTCAGGACGATTCCGAGTTACCACCCCTGACTCAGAAAACCGGTGATCACTTTGAGTATACGGGTGGTGACGATGAAGAGGTCCTTGAGCCCCTACAACAAGCCACCTCTCCCAAACAAGTTCAGAAACCAGTATCATCATCTAGGCCGTCGAAAAAGAAGAAGAAGAAGACGCCTCAGACTGACGTCGTATCTTGGCTAGATGACGACAAAACTGAAGAATTTGAATGGTTCTCTACTCTTGTTAATAAAACTCCCTACCCTGAAGAAGGTCAGAATTTGGTAGACGGTTCTACATTGGAGCATGCAAAACTGTTGCAAGAAAAGTTCCATGTGAAGAAAATGACGAAATCTGAGTTGAAGCGAATCAAGAATGAAGCGTTTCAACTTCTAAAAGACAGCTCTGAAAGTGCCCTCGAGGTCGAATATCACCTTGACAACATTGCTCGAGCTATGTCTAACAACATGGATTGGCTCAACCCGGAAGCAAACATTGACTTCACAAAAAGAGACAACCCTCCATACTACACCGATTGGACCAAACCTCTACCAACCATTGGCCAACCAGATGAACCACGGATTCCCTTCAGATATTTCTTCAACAAAGACCTGGAATTTCTTCTCCATGGTGGCGATGGTTCAAGGAAATATGCTACATCCTTGACACTTCCATTCCCTGCAGCTATCTACTCAAATTGCATTGCCATTGAGGAACGTGCCACTCACTTGTTCTCCAACACAGTGGAAGCATACGACCGAGATGCATTGTATGGGATTCATCACTGGCCAGAACGCCGACGAATCTACTACAGAAGCTGTCAGGTTCAGAAGTCACAACATGCAGTGTTTAGTACTAAAGACATCGTTGCCATCCAACATGTTGGTCTTTCATCCAAATGGGACTACACCTTTCTCAAGAAGATTGTGGTCAAAAGACAGGATGAAAGGGATTATGCATTCTGTGAAGCTGACTTTGAGAATTTGTCTCTCAACGATATTGAAGACATGTACCTTGAAAAAGTACAGGGTCGCATGAGACAATTTTCAACCGAAATACAATGTGAATTCATCAAGTCACTGCTCATTTTCATCAGACGCATAGTCATAAAAGAACGTGTTGAAGATCTTCAGCTTGCCGTTGAATCATATCAGACACGTGTCAACTTCACTCCACCACAACTTAATCTTCCTGATATCAACCAGCTATCACAATTAACGCTCATCAGCAAACCATTTGGTGTCGTTTATTGATGAGTGTGTAAATACTCATCATTTTTGGTCAAATCTGAACTGCAAATCATTTAAAAATGCTCAGAAATGCATCAAAATACTGAAAATATTCCAAAATTGCATTTTATATGTTTCAGATGCAAAATGTTTAAAATCAGATGAAAAATGAGCTAAGTTTGCATAATTGGCAGTTTCAGTCCCCCAACTTTCAGAAAATGGCAAATCAAGTCCCCGGGATTTTCAAAAAATGGAAAATATTATTTATGGCCCTTGGTTAATAAAGTTTGTCATTTATGGTCCTTATAACAATTTTTGGAAAATTATAGTTTTGGTCCCTCAAGTTTGGTTTATTTGCAATTTTGGTCCTTGTTTACTAATCCTAAAACCAACCACTAAACCCAAAATAAAAAAATAAACCCATTTCCTATCTAAAACCCACGGTCCTTTATCTTTCCCCAAAACCACCCAAGCCCAATACATCCAACCCATAAATCCTACCCTATACCCGGTCAAAGGGTTAGCACTTTTTTTTTTCTCTTCCTCGTTTTCCCAACCAAACACAAAATCAGACACAAAATAAAAAAAAACCAACCTCCCACGCTTTCCCTGACATATTCGCATCTCCCACACCTTCCCTGACAACCCACACCCTGCTACCTGTTACCCAGCGAAGAAAAAAAAAAAAAGAGAAAGAAAGAAGTGAAGACCAAGAAGCCATAGCATATATAGTCGTATTGTAGCCATTTTATGGCAGTTAGTTTTTTTTTGAGTAGTTAGCTTTTTTAGTTTTTAGTTTGAGTCTAGAAAATCATGTTCTAGTACCAATTTAATTTTATTGCCATTTAAATTTTCATGTACTCTTTAATTTCAGTCAAATGTAATTTCAGATTTAATCCCAATCCCTTTGTTTATTTCCTGTTCTTCTATAGTTTTTACTGTCATTAAGTTTTTTTTTTTTTTTTTCATGTTAAAAGTGTTTCACAAAGTTTTATTTTAGCTCATGTTATCCTTGGGTTAAGTACACAAGTTCCTTTTCAAATGTCATAGTTAGTAACGCCAAGATTCTGTCTTTAAAGGGAGTTTGGAACAGCATTATTTGGGTCAAAAATTAAGTTTTTGACCCATTCTTGAAGTTGAAATGGTTTTGTGCAAGTTTTAATTCTATGTTTTGAAGTCACTAATAGTTTCAGTTGGTAAAAAAAAAATAGCTTGAGTAGTTTTTTTTTTCTCTCTTTCAATCTGTCTTACTGTCTTGCGTAACAGCAGCCCCATAGCTTTTTTTAAGCTTAGTTTTAGGATTCTTTAAGTTAGAATTAGGATCTATTTTTTTAGTACAATTAGTTTATAGACAGGTAATTACATGTGTTAGCTTATTTAGTATTTGGGAGCTTGTTTGGAGGCTTATTTATAAGCTTAAAAGTGCCCATATGTACTGTTTTGGGACTGTTGTAGCAGCCCTCTAGCAGCCCCCTTCCCTTTATTTTAGCTTAGATTTAGGTGTGTTAGGATTAGATTTAGGATCCCATCTTATGTATGCATTTAGTTTTTAGATAGGTAGTGATAGGGATTAGCTTATCTTTTAATTTAGTGCCATTTAATAGCTTATTTTTGCCTAAAAGAAGCCCCTAGTGTGGCTGTTTTAAGCCCACTGTTACAGCAGCATATGGTATTATTTCCTTGCTTAATTTTGTCCCTTTTAGCTTAGTTAGATTTAATTGATTAGCTTTAACCCATTGGTTGGCTTTTAGAGCTTTTTGGTGGCTTATTAGAACCATAGCAGCCCCTTGGCCACCTTAAACCAAATGGTCCTTATGGGCTTATCTGCTTTTTAAAGCTGCTCTTTATAGCTTATTTTGAGATTTATAAAAGTTTGGTTTTTGTAAAAAATATGCTTCATTTGTTCTATTAGTTAGTTTGCAAAAGAAAAATCACAAAAGAAAATGAAAGAACAAAAGGTGCTGGGGTGGGTCGAACCCCTGACCTCCACCTTTAGAACGCCCAAACCAACGCACCATATCCATCTGCACTAGTACCTGTCTTTTGTTTAGCTATCCGTTTGTTAATTATTTAAACACATTTAGAATTTTAAGCCTTTAAGCTTATTAGGTCTTTTTAACAGATTATTTCAAAAGTAGTGTAGAACCTTTTTTTTTTATTTTTTTTATTTTCATTCAATTCAGTTTAGTTTAAAGTATTTTATGTGATTTTTGCAGAATTTTCTAAAAACGTTTAGTATTTTTAATAATTAAATTAGATTAAATTAGTCTTTAATTCGTAATAAATAATTTAAAAGTCGAAAAAATACCCGGCTTTTTCCTAAAATTATTTTTAGTTGTTTAGAATGTAGGAAAATTGGTTTTGCACCCGTAGGCCTTAAATTGCAAAGTTTTCACTTTTTAGGCTCGGTGCGTTCCCGGTTTTCGCCTTTTTTTGTTTTAATACCCTAGGACGTAGTGTAGCTTCGTTTTATTGTTTCTTATGCTTATTATTAGTTAACTTAGTTATTTAATTTGTTCCCTTGCCTTAATTACGTTCCCGTGCTTTAATTTTTAGAAACCGTAATCAAAAACATCATTTTGCAAATAGTGATAGCGTTTATTTAATATTTTTTATCTTTTTAATTCTCTTTAATTTGCATTTAAGCCCCTGTAATTTGTTGGCTTTTTCTGTAGTTATAATCATTCTCAATCTCTTTTCCGTTCAAATCTCTCGATCACTATTCGTTTGGTGATTCTTCGCATAGCTCGCTGGGACATAACGACCCGGGGAAACCCTATACTCCCCAGATCTTCATTGAGTTCGTGCTTGAGCCGTTTTAAGTTTGTTACGGTCGGCCATTCACAAGTGGCCGGCTTGTGTGATAAAACTTGACGGTTTTGCACGGATCAAATTTTTGGCGCCGCTGCCGGGGAGCTGTGCGGATTATCTTATGAACAGCAGATTAGTAATTTGAATATTCACTCTTTGTTCATACCATCCATCTGTATGTATTTATATTTTCTTATAAAAATACAAAAATACTCTTCTCATTCCTCTTATCCGTATGATTCTATTTCTCTTACCCCCTCGTACCGTTTGATTCTACTCTTCTTTAACCTCAAAACCGTTTGATTCTATTTCTTTAACCCTCTACATGTTTAATTCTCATGGCGACGTTCGATTATCCTCGTTGTTTCCACTGCAAAAGCCGTATGGAAGAGGATCAGCTCGATTGTCAGAATCCGGATTGTTTATGCAAGCGATGTGGAAGGATGGGTGCAAGCAAATATTGTTATTGGTGCGAATTATCTGATAACTCTCTCGATGATTCTCCAAGTTTTTCCGACCATCCGCCACAACCCGATGAACCCGTTCAAGAACCGGAGACCATAACGGAAGTGGTTGAAATTGCTAGCTCTCAGAGCACACCACTTGTCCCACCTCCTGATTTTTCAAAATGTTCTTCGAGACTTGATAGTCATTCGGATCACCATGTTGGTTTTGTTGATTCTTTGAATAAACTGATTCCTTATCATAACTCTCAAATGCAATCGTTTATTCCTTGTGTCGGTTGTGGTGAGCCTCTCTTTGGTTCACCCTGTCGTTGGTGTACTTGTGTACAATGTGGTAATGATATTCATAACGGGAGTTGTTTGTTTTGTGGTTCGAGGAATTCATTTGATTATGATCCTAATCAGAACTCATTTAACGACCCCTCAAATATTTCCAATTACCCACCACAGCCCGACTTATCTTCATATAATCAACACTCCTGCTGTGAATTTTGTGGAGGTCCTCACCAAGGATTTGAGTGTCAATCCGGAAACACGTTTGTCTATGAACAGTTTTCCAGTGATGCTCAGAACTTTGGTTATAACCAAAATCCATATGATTCACCAGTCCAGACTCAACAGTGTTACTGTTGTGAGTACTGTGGAGGTCCCCATTTCAGCTCTGATTGTCAAATAGGGAACCCATTTCCTTGTAACAATCATGACTCTCACATGTTTGAAAATTTCCAACCTCCACAGCACTATACGGTTCAAACTCCACCTGAGCCGTTGTCTCAAGAAATCTCCCAAGATTTTGAAACCGCAATGAAAACACTTGATGATATGATTCATAACTTTAAGAATCAAGTGAGTGGTGAAAAGACCATGGGAGAATTGCTTGCCGAAGAACGAGAGGCCCGCCAATCTAGGGAAGAATTATTAGTCCGAGAGCATGCAGCTCTAAGACGTTCCCAATTTCTTAAGGCAGCTCTATATGACGATGACGAGGAGAGTTTTTATCCTTTTAGAGATAATATTTCTCAACTCCCTCAGTCAGTTGATATTCCAGCAGTTGAGATTCATTCTAAAACAACTGCTATCACACCCGAAGCTCCCACTCACTCTCTGAACATGGGGGACGAGCATCTTGACACTGTTCCTGAAAAGGAATCGGACGAATTCATAAAGTCTAGTGTTGAGGACCTTGTCCCAATCCCGAGAGAGTCACAGGGAACTTCTGATCATATGTGTGATTCTCTTTCCCCTCTTGAGTGTTCAAATGATCATTTGGAAACTTTCTCCAATTGTAGCGAAGATTGTGCTTCCTATGGAAACATCGAGTATGTTGAGGCATCACTCCCACAGTCTGATGCTGATCATCTTCTTGAGGAGTTCACCGATGAACTCACTCACATCAATCCACTCTTTGATTTCGAAGCCGATCTGGGAGAGACTGAAAGTCTCCTTGATAATGATCGTTCACTCACTTCTTATCCCAACAGTCCAATAGAGAACGTTGATCACTTTGTTCCCGAAACATTCAAAGCTACTTTCACCAATCCTCTATTTGAATTCGACTCTGAGTTCACTTTAGTTTCTGAGAATCCACTCTTTGATACTCAGATTGAGGATAGTGATGAGCCCACAATGGAACAAGAGTTCACAATTTCACTTCATGTGAATGACTCTTTTCATGAAGAGTTCTCCGGTGAACTCTCTCATGACATATCTCCTCCGGAACATGATCATTTCTATTTTGATCTTGAGGATGATATTGGCTCGGAGGAAGGTGTATTCTATCATACGAGTTTGCCTATTAATGATACTACTCTCACCCTTCCTCCCGATACGTCTACATTTGAGGATGAAGAATGGATCTTAATTGTTATCAAAACCTTTCTTCCTTTCCTCAAATATCTTGTGATTTCTCTTCTTCACTCATTCGGGAGTGAAGATACCATCTTTGACCCCGGCATTTCCATGTACCATTTGTGAGCCGGGTCTGTCTCTGTATATCTCATCGGTGTGGAACTTTCACGTGCTTCAAATGTTTGTCCAAATATCTTGAATGAAAGTCCGATGGAGATTATCTCTTCCACTTACTTCCCCATGAACAAATTAATTCGGGGTCGAGTCAAGCTAGCGACTCGGTAATCAAAAACAGTAGCTAAACATGGGTTTTCACCCATGTGTTCCACCCTAGTGTGGGGGAGTTGCCCCACATGTTGTATATAAGTTTCAAAAAAAAAAAAAAAAAAAAAAAATCTTTCAAATAATGGCCGTAGTATTTCCCTTTTACGTTCTCAGTTTCGGCATAACCGCCGGTACTTTGAATATTGAGGGAAATATTCATTTCTAAGTGTGGGGGGGAATTCTCACGAATTTTATCATGTAAATATACCACCCAATTCCCCCATTTTTGGCCAAAATTTTTTTGGAGTAAGTGTTTTGCACTTACTCAGCTTATGGTTATCAGTCCACCATGTCTAATAAACAAAAGGATTGGCTAATCCAGGAGCAAACGGCTCTTGGTAAAGATATCTCAAATCCGTTGACGGCTTGCAATTTGCCCAAAATTTTATGGTGTTCAGCTCACCATATCTTTAATTAGTGAAGAGTTGGCTAGCCCGAAAGTTTATGGCTTGTGGTAAAGGCAGTTGGAAAACCATAATTGGTAATCGACTCACCAAAGATATTTTATCTAAGAGTTGGCTAGTCCAGAAGCAAACGGCTTCTGGTAAAGACAAATCAAATCCGTTGGAAGCTGGTGGTTTGCTCAAAATCATTTGGTTATCATTGTACCAAGGTTCTTACTTGAACTTAAACATTTGGCTACTCCAGAAGTAATGGATTTTGGTAAAGAGATTAAAATCCATTAAATTTTCATAAAAGATTGCTAGGGACTAGCAATGTTTTAGTGTGGGGGATTGATGAGTGTGTAAATACTCATCATTTTTGGTCAAATCTGAACTGCAAATCATTTAAAAATGCTCAGAAATGCATCAAAATAATGAAAATATTCCAAAATTGCATTTTATATGTTTTAGATGCAAAATGTTTAAAATCAGATGAAAAATGAGCTAAGTTTGCATAATTGGCAGTTTCAGTCCCCCAACTTTCAGAAAATGGCAAATCAAGTCCCCGGGATTTTCAAAAAATGGAAAATATTATTTATGGCCATTGGTTAATAAAGTTTGTCATTTATGGTCCTTATAACAATTTTTGGAAAATTATAGTTTTGGTCCCTCAAGTTTGGTTTATTTGCAATTTTGGTCCTTGTTTACTAATCCTAAAACCAACCACTAAACCCAAAATAAAAAAATAAACCCATTTCCTATCTAAAACCCACGGTCCTTTATCTTTCCCCAAAACCACCCAAGCCCAATACATCCAACCCATAAATCCTACCCTATACCCGGTCAAAGGGTTAGCACTTTTTTTTTCTCTTCCTCGTTTTCCCAACCAAACACAAAATCAGACACAAAATAAAAAAAAAACCAACCTCCCACGCTTTCCCTGACATATTCGCATCTCCCACACCTTCCCTGACAACCCACACCCTGCTACCTGTTACCCAGCGAAGAAAAAGAAAAAAAAGAGAAAGAAAGAAGTGAAGACCAAGAAGCCTTAGCATATATAGTCGTATTGTAGCCATTTTATGGCAGTTAGTTTTTTTTTGAGTAGTTAGCTTTTTTAGTTTTTAGTTTGAGTCTAGAAAATCATGTTCTAGTACCAATTTAATTTTATTGCCATTTAAATTTTCATGTACTCTTTAATTTCAGTCAAATGTAATTTCAGATTTAATCCCAATCCCTTTGTTTATTTCCTGTTCTTCTATAGTTTTTACTGTCATTAAGTTTTTTTTTTCATGTTAAAAGTGTTTCACAAAGTTTTATTTTAGCTCATGTTAGCCTTGGGTTAAGTACACAAGTTCCTTTTGAAATGTCATAGTTAGTAACGCCAAGATTCTGTCTTTAAAGGGAGTTTGGAACAGCATTATTTGGGTCAAAAATTAAGTTTTTGACCCATTCTTGAAGTTGAAATGGTTTTGTGCAAGTTTTAATTCTATGTTTTGAAGTCACTAATAGTTTCAGTTGGTAAAAAAAAAAATAGCTTGAGTAGTTTTTTTTTTCTCTCTTTCAACCTGTCTTACTGTCTTGCGTAACAGCAGCCCCATAGCTTTTTTTAAGCTTAGTTTTAGGATTCTTTAAGTTAGAATTAGGATCTATTTTTTTAGTACAATTAGTTTATAGATAGGTAATTACATGTGTTAGCTTATTTAGTATTTGGGAGCTTGTTTGGAGGCTTATTTATAAGCTTAAAAGTGCCCATATGTACTGTTTTGGGACTGTTGTAGCAGCCCTCTAGCAGCCCCCTTCCCTTTATTTTAGCTTAGATTTAGGTGTGTTAGGATTAGATTTAGGATCCCATCTTATGTATGCATTTAGTTTTTAGATAGGTAGTGATAGGGATTAGCTTATCTTTTAATTTAGTGCCATTTAATAGCTTATTTTTGCCTAAAAGAAGCCCCTAGTGTGGCTGTTTTAAGCCCACTGTTACAGCAGCATATGGTATTATTTCCTTGCTTAATTTTGTCCCTTTTAGCTTAGTTAGATTTAATTGATTAGCTTTAACCCATTGGTTGGCTTTTAGAGCTTTTTGGTGGCTTATTAGAACCATAGCAGCCCCTTGGCCACCTTAAACCAAATGGTCCTTATGGGCTTATCTGCTTTTTAAAGCTGCTCTTTACAGCTTATTTTGAGATTTATAAAAGTTTGGTTTTTGTAAAAAATATGCTTCATTTGTTCTATTAGTTAGTTTGCAAAAGAAAAATCACAAAAGAAAATGAAAGAACAAAAGGTGCTGGGGTGGGTCGAACCCCTGACCTCCACATTTAGAACGCCCAAACCAACGCACCATATCCATCTGCACTAGTACCTGTCTTTTGTTTAGCTATCCGTTTGTTAATTATTTAAACACATTTAGAATTTTAAGCCTTTAAGCTTATTAGGTCTTTTTAACAGATTATTTCAAAAGTAGTGTAGAACTTTTTTTTTTTATTTTTTTTATTTTCATTCAATTCAGTTTAGTTTAAAGTATTTTATGTGATTTTTGCAGAATTTTCTAAAAACGTTTAGTATTTTTAATAATTAAATTAGATTAAATTAGTCTTTAATTCGTAATAAATAATTTAAAAGTCGAAAAAATACCCGGCTTTTTCCTAAAATTATTTTTAGTTGTTTAGAATGTAGGAAAATTGGTTTTGCACCCGTAGGCCTTAAATTGCAAAGTTTTCACTTTTTAGGCTCGGTGCGTTCCCGGTTTTCGCCTTTTTTTGTTTTAATACCCTAGGACGTAGTGTAGCTTCGTTTTATTGTTTCTTATGCTTATTATTAGTTAACTTAGTTATTTAATTTGTTCCCTTGCCTTAATTACGTTCCCGTGCTTTAATTTTTAGAAACCGTAATCAAAAACATCATTTTGCAAATAGTGATAGCGTTTATTTAATATTTTTTATCTTTTTAATTCTCTTTAATTTGCATTTAAGCCCCTGTAATTTGTTGGCTTTTTCTGTAGTTATAATCATTCTCAATCTCTTTTCCGTTCAAATCTCTCGATCACTATTCGTTTGGTGATTCTTCGCATAGCTCGCTGGGACATAACGACCCGGGGAAACCCTATACTCCCCAGATCTTCATTGAGTTCGTGCTTGAGCCGTTTTAAGTTTGTTACGGTCGGCCATTCACAAGTGGCCGGCTTGAGTGATAAAACTTGACGGTTTTGCACGGATCATTTATCGCAGTGAACTTCATCGCAATTGCTTGATGACGTGTAATGAGCTTCACAAATTTGGAGATCATACTCTGAAGATGGTTAGGGACGGATTAGCTTATCGATTGAAGGATATACGTGAAAACATTGGGAACCCTAAGCGATGGAATTCTCAGGATCGGAGGAATGTGAGAAGGATCATCACCATGATTGATGAACGGTTGTTCAGACGGGATCAGTTCAGAACGTTGGAAAGCTTTGTTGGTGGTCGACCCAGGATCAACATCACCGGCTATCAACGCCCTGTTTGTACTCCTGGGAACATCACTGCACTTCCTGGTACCCCTTGAATTGTTTCTTTCATATAATTTTGGATGTGTGATGATATAAGTCAATGGCTTGTGCACAAATAACAGTGTACAACCCGTAATTGTCAAGAAAGGACCCTGTGGTACGCCTCAGTGCCACAATCCTTATAAAAGGAGCGAAAGCTTCTTATTTTTGAGAAAAACCTATCAAACCTTTCATTTTTCAAGGTTTTGCTCAAAAGGACAAGTACTTCCCCATATGATTTTTCAAAACCTCAACCGTTTATATCACTAGTTGAGGGGGAGTATTTGCATTAAAACTTTTTTCACAAATTGTTCATAGTGGTCATCTTCCCGCAACACTCGAAATGGTCATATTTATTGTCAAACTTTTCAAAAATAACATTTGATATGCCATTTTTGAGGGGGAGAAAATTGTGTGATAAGAAATATGTTGTGCATAATGCAAATGAATATGTGTACTTCAGACTTAACCAACGAATTGACGGTACTAAACTGTTAGTAACTCGAAAAGACTTGTCCTGGACGGGTAATAATTTCAAGCTAGTTCGCTAGTAATGTAAACGTGTCTCGCAAAGGACTTGTCCAAGTAGAAAGTACCATTCGAGACACTCTTGGTAGACATGAACTCTGATGGGTATGACAACCTTTCGAGGTTTGTCTTCAAGGTAGTTATTAGAGCTAGTTGTCACCTAAAAGTTGATAATGTAACTCTTTAACTATACAACGTAACCGTGTCTCGCGGGGGATTGTCTATCTCCAGTGGATCAATTCAAAATGTGCGCGCTCTTTCCTCACTGTGCATTTAAACCATTAAAACTATTAAGCACATGTGGAGGGGGAGTATTTATGCAAAATCATATCTCTACAGTGGTACTAAAATGTTTCCATTAATAAACACTGTGAGAGATTTAATTTTTCAGTGGTACAAAATGGTTTTATGGCAACATAGGTTAGTCATGGAGTTATAAGGTGACTAAGGTTAGGAATAACCGTCCTATGATCCGCCAGAGCCAGAGGGATCTACCCAAGGACTCTACCATTAGTTAGTGTTAGAAGTCCTTAGGAATGATTGTAAAAAGGAGAAAATGAGAATCGGAGAAAGAAGGAGTTGAAGAATAAAAAAGAAATGTAAAGTAAAGGGTGAAAAGAAATAGCCCTCCAGATTATTCAACTTAGGGCAGACACCGGGTTCAATTCATATGCTACTGGTTGTCACTCAGTGACGCCGGTATTGAAGATTAAAAGTCGTCATGGACCCAGTGACGCATGCACTAAACCTTCTTAGCCACTCAAGTTTCTCTCAACAGAAGCCTGTTTCATTCTCACAGGGAACCCTACGTAAACTATTGGCTCTCTCTTAGAGATCGCTGGTATTGAAGAAGGAGACCCTCTCCCTAGTCTCCGCTCAGGAAAACCAAAACGCACTATTGAGTCTAGAGCCACGAGATTCATCAAAAGATCTCTTAGGAACACTTGACATTTCATCACTTGTTGATCAACAATTAAGATTATCAGTGGTTCTTATCGAGTCCTTCACAGATCTTAGCAATCTGTCTAGAACATTTATGAGAGGTTCACAACTGTGATCCTCAGTGATTGAATGGAAACTCCTGCCAGGGTCAACATCAAACAGCCCTGACAGCAGGTCACTTCGGTAACTCCTCGTGGATTACGCGGAGTGTGTCTCAAACGGTCTACAGTCGTGAGGTGATGCTTCGGTGTACCTCAGCGACTCATCTGAACTGTAGATGTACTTCGGTACATCGCGTTATCTCACTTGTGGGACTCCAGTTCAGGAACGGCCTTTGTAAGAATTAGAGTTGTGTTTTCACACTATGCTGTCAACACTCTCGAAGTTCAAACTTGTAAGTGCCGGAATCCGCTTATTACTAACCGTTTGAAATGTTTTCTTCTTGTGGAAGCTCCGGAGCGGGATGATCGTGCTGATTCTTCTCATGCTCACGCCAACATCATCACTAATGGAAGTTCTATTCTAAAGCAACACAACAGTCAGAATGATTCTTCGTCAAACCAAAGAATCTACAAAGTTAAAGACTTAAAGAACTTCATCAGTATTGAATTCCAACGTCAAAGAGCTTGTGAGCATGTTGAAGAATGACGTGGAGACACTGGAGCAGCGAAGAAGACCTGAGGCAGACTGATGCAGACAACAACATACTATCACTTTCACCACAAAGAACAATGATCAAAGAACAAAGTTAAAGATGACGTCAAAGCATAACTGTTCAAAGACAACTATCTCTCTACACTGGGGAGATTGTTCGAATCAAGGCAATTCCTCTCACAAGAAAGAAGAATGTCAGAAGACGTCAGAGTTACTATTACATCAACGCCTTCACCATTCATCACCAACACTTGAGGGGGAGATTGTTGGAATCACTCCTAAACCATAATCAAGTGTTAGTAATTAATATGTAATAGTTAGCTTTATTATGGCCTTTATGTTTGTTATTAGCCTTAAGCTTATGTAGAAGGCCCATGAGCTTAGGCCCAAGCCCATAAAGGAAAGGAAGGGAACTAGGAGTGTTGCCCTAGCTTCCCTCCTATAAATACTCTTGTAAACCCTCATTTGAGAGTTGGTTGTTCAAGTTATTCTCTCTTCACATACTCTACGCGTAACCGGTCTTACTTTATCGTGTGTGTGTGTTTGGATCTTTTTCAATCGCCTTATCTCTTTCTATATTACTTGTGTTTGTAAAACTAGTGACCTAACAGAAAGATAAAAAGAAAAGAAAAAGATAAGAAAAAAACATGGACTTAGGTTTAGACATATTAAATCTTGGCAAAAGTTCTTTGTAGAACCAAAAAATACCATAGATCCAAACATGTCATCCTAGCCTTCCATTCCACTTTGATCCAACATGTAAGATTAATCTGTTTTTTCTTTTTTTTCTTTTTTTCATTTAATAAAAAGGGTGAATTGGTCTTTCTACCATTCCACAATATCTAGGGTAAATTGGTACGATTACACACAGTCACACATAGTCACCATTACACCGATTCACCATCACCATCACACATAGTCACCATCACATACAGTTACCATCACCATCACAAAATCACCGCCTCTCACCATCAATCGCCCAATCGAAATCATCACCATCAATCACCCAATCGGAATCATAACTAAAATGGATTTAGTTAATGAAATACCACCTGTTTCTGGTAAATTTTTCAGTTGATTATGATTAAAAGCATTAGATATTGAATAATAGTTTTTTTTCAGCTTATTTTGTTGATTATTTTAGGTTTTCAGTTTTGGTTGCTTTAATTTGTAGATTTTCAGATTTTGTTGCTTATTTGTTGCTTATTTTTAGGTTTAGTGTCTTGATAATAAGTAGTTGTTTTGTTGCTTATTGGAGTTACTAGCCGTGAGTCTTGATAATAAGTAGTTTTCAGTTCTTTTGTTGTCTTATTTGTTGATAATAAGTAGTGAAATGTGATAGTGAAATGTGATAATGAAATAAGTAGAAGTGAAAAAGTGTTGGATCGAGTACGCTGTAGAAGTGAAATGTGATAATGAAAAAGTGTTGGATCGAGTACGTTGGTAGTTGTTTGAGTGGTATCTCGATTAGATTCACAAAAGACACCACAAGAGTGGTGCCTGTTGGCTTGGTTCACATAGGGCGTGTTTGTTTGCGTATAGCAGCAGCCCCATAGGGGTGCGTTTTAAATTGTGATGAAATGGTGTGCCAACTAGACAAACAGTTGCTTCTTATAGTCGATAAATTAATCCTATTATTGGTTAAGTTTCTTTCTAACCATTGAGAACTGATGTTAAACTTTACCCTTGGATACTAAATATATCTTGTGTTACGCGTTGCATTTTTCGGATTATGTGTTATGAAATTGTTTAATGTTAGGTTTAAGAACAGTTGAAACGATATGATCATGAGCGAGAGCGTGGTGGAGTAAATATGTTTAGCATTTAAGTTTCTTACGGTGTTTTAGAGACGGATTTAGGGCAAGGTTTGAGAGTTTAGGCGTAATGAGTAATGACTTGAGTTATTACTTTTTGGATCCATGTACATTAATACTAGAGCTATGTGCTGGTCCAAATTGGGCTTATTGACGAGGGTACACTGCCTAATCCATTTGCACTAGTAAACAAAGTGATAGGAGTATCGTAGTTACAGTTATAAATATATCGATAAAATATAAATACCCTGTTTAGTATTGTAGTGTTGTGCCAAGTAGATAAGTAGTTGCTTTCTTATAATTAAGTAAACTAATTTAGTTTCTTTCTTGGCATTGAGAAGTCGTGTTAACATTTACCTTTGGGTACTAAATATATCTTCACTGTAAATGATTATCCTGTAGATTCGTGTACTATAGAACTTAATGTCTGTTTCCACATGTTATTGCTGTAAACTAAATGGGATTAGTAATTCAAAAATTAAGTACTGTATTATCTTGTGAACCCATTTATGTAGGATCAGACTTGAGAGAAGTACCTTTTAGTATACTCAGTACTATAGAACTTAATGTCTATTTCCACATGTTATTGCTGTAAACTAAATGGGATTAGTAATTCAAAAATAGTCAACGAAAGTCAAATTTTAAAGTCAAACAAGTTCTAGGTTCATTTCTGCTTTCAATCTGTTATAGTAATGAGTTTTGAAGCTATTGTTTTGTTTAAAAGTCAGTGCATTCAACTTCCTTTTAGTTTTAGTAGTTTAATTGCATTTTGAAGTTTTAAGGGTGTGTTTGGATCAAGCATGTTTTGATATAAGGTGGTCATTTTTGTGAGTTGAATCTGTGTCAACCAGTTTTATTTGTTAGATTTAGATCCTTCATAGTCAAAATTTCAAGTTTCTCAATGATAATTTGGTGTTTTCAAGTTTAATAGCAAATCTGTCCAACTTCCTGTTTCTGTCCCAAACTCAGTTTTGTTCAAAGCTTTTTAACTCATTTCTAGTTGTTACAAAAATTTGTAAAAATTAAAAAATGCAATTTCACTAGCTTGTTTTACTTTTCCCAAAATAAAAAAAATTCAAAAAATCATTTAGATGGGCCGCGGTTGGTTCAAAGTTGGTGGGTCGAGCCATTTTGATGTCTGCTGTCAGTTTCACTGATATGGTTTCAGTTCCTAGTAAGCTTCATTTTAATCAGTTATCTTCTTATATTGTTTATGTTTTAGTGTGATTCATGATTATTTAGGTAGTTGATAGTATAATTAGACTACTTATCATTTAGCTTAATTAGATTCATTAAGCCCTTCCTCATTTATAGCTGCTGTCTTAACAGCCTTCATTTCCACTTTATTTAGCCTATTTGTTACAAGTTCAATATAATTAGTTATTGTAGCTTATTTCTTTAGTACTGATTTATCTATAGTGCTAGAATCATACATGATTCAAGTAGAATCATACATGATTCTACTATGATTCTAGTAGAATCATACTAGAATCATATGTTTGAGTTATTAACAATCATATTGTAGTAGATTATTTGCGGGTTATTAACATTTAAACTTTTGATGCAGGTCAATAAAAAACTGGCAATGTAAAGATGACAAAGGGAGTAGTGACGAAGAATAGGACTTCTAAATCAACCGTTGTTAAACATACTGTGAAACCTACTGTTAAACCTACTGTCAAACCTAAAGTCAAACCTACTGTTAAACCAAAACCTGCCACTGATAAAAATTTAGCGTCTGAGGAGCAAGAGGATGAAGACAGTGGTTCTAGTGAAGATGATAGTGGGTCTGGTGGTTCTAGTGAAGATGATAGTGGTTCTCGTGAAGGTAGTGATAGTGATGAGGACAAGTATGAGGGTGAGGACGAGGAAAGTGAAGAGGATGAGCAGTTAGTTAAGAATTTAAAATCAAAGAGTGTTAAGGGAAAGAGTAAAAAGGTTAAGAAAGAGATTTCTAAGTCTGATAGCGACTCAAAAGATCAACGGGCTAAGAAACGTGTCAAGGAAATGAAGGATGTTTCAGAGACTAAGAAAAGGAAGCGTTTTTCTAAGTCAGAAGAAGAAAATGTCTTGAAGCCTAAGAAATCTTTGAAGAAGGCTGTAGGTTTATTGAAGCCTAAGAAGGAGCATTTGTTAAAGGCAGAAGAGAAGGTTAAAGTGAAGATTGAGCGTGTATTGAATTCAAATTCAGATAAGGAGAAGAAGAAGAAACCTCTTACTGCCGAACAGATTGAGAGGAATGAGTATTTGAGTAAATTTAATGTTCTCTTATCTAGGACAGTTCCTTCTAGCTTGTTTTCTACAATCCGTGATGCGAGAGTTGACATGGGATTTTTCTTGTCGGATATTGGTTTTTCTTCATTGCACATGGTTTCTATTGACACGCTTCCATCTCGTTTGGCAAGGTTTGTGGTATCAAAGTTTAATAACAAAACTTACGAGTTTGTTTTGGAGAAGGGGACGATTCTTGTCACTCGTGAGAAAATCCACGAGATCTTAGGAATTCCTCTCGGTGAAATTTCTTTATTTGATTTACCCGAGAGATCTCTTGATGATCCTTTTGTGAAGTTGTGGTTGAATCAGTTTTATCCAATGAAGTTGAAGGATATCCGAGCTAGTCATATTGCTTCAAAGTTGGCCATCGCAGAGCGAGTTGACTTTATGTTTAAAGTCAACTTCCTTATGTTATTTGCAAATGTCATGGGTAAAGCTGATACAATGAAGGCAGTTGTTAATTTGACTGTGGTTAGACGTATTACCGAAGATACTAACATTGCCCAAATTGATTGGTGTGGTTACATTTACGACTGTCTCAAATATAGTGAACTCCCAAAGACTTCTGGCGGCTACTATATTGGTCCATTGTGCTTCTTGATTGTAAGTTTATACTTTTTATGTTTACTGTTTTTGTGTATGCTTTTTTATGATCTCATTGTGAATTTTCTTACTTTTAACAGCTCCTGTATCTTGATTCCACAAAATTTGAGCGTTTAAATGTTATCCGTTACCGTCCTGCTATCCAAAACTGGAGCACAACTTCAATGAATCTACGGCAAAAGCTTGAAATTGAAGAAAAAGTCATAGGCAAATTGGATTTGCATGCAGATTGGAGTGAATCTGAAGTACATGAAACCGAAGGTTTTTATGATGGTGGGGTGAATGTGAGCAAGGCTCGTACTTCCTGTGTGCCTCCTACTGATAAACAGGTTAGACTCTTTTGCTGTCTTTTTTGAATTATTTGTTTGAACTACAATCACATATGATTCAAACAGTATCACATGTGATTCAGAGAGAATCATATATGATTCTGATAGAATCATAAGTGATTTAGAAAGAATCACATGTGATTCAGATAGAATCATATATTATAGAATCATATGTGATTCTGACAGAATCATATGTGATTCTGACTGAATCATATGTGATTTAGAGTAAAATCATATGTGATTCAAACAGAATCACTCACATATGACTAAAGACTAATTGACATGTTATTCAATATTTTCACTTCAGTTTTATGTGACATGTCTTATATGATTTTGTTTTTATCTTCAGAGTTTTTGCAAGATGATTAAAAACAAGCTTTCAAACATATCTCGTGAGAAGGTTGAACTTGAAGATCTTCTGAAAAAGGCTAATACCGAGTTCCCGAATGACGAAGAAGTTCTTGAATTATACGAGAAATATGGAGGAGTATTTAAAGATGTTGTATTATTTGAAAATGTTCATGTTGATGATTTTAATCCAGGAGATGGAGGAGGATCTGATGATGGTGAGAACGTTGATGGTGACAATAAAGATGTCGAGGGAGATAATTTGGAAAGCGAGACTCTTGCTTGCGAGGCTGTTGTTGAAGATGAAGCGAAAGTACCAATAATTACTGAAGAAACGTATACACAGTGGCTTGAAACAAATATTGATTGGGTCGGAGAGGTGATTGACTGTATTTGCGATGCCTATTATGATGTACTTTGTTTAACCCTTCTATCTTAGCAGTTTGATCTTACAAGTTTCAAGTCGAGTAACATATGATTCTTTACTCTGATCACATATGTGATTCTCTCTGAATCACATATGTGATTATTTCTGAAGATGAAGAGGATGTACCAATAATACCGAGTTTCTGAATCATATGTGATTCTCTCTGATACACATATGATTCTTTTAATCTTTTAATCTTTTTATAATTTGTTCTTTTAATCTTTTGTAACTAAAACTTTGTTTTTATTCAGGATGATATTAACTGGCCTCGGGTTGTTCAGCCGGTTAACATTGAGTGTCCTCACACTCCTGAACGAGTGGTTACTCGTTCATCTCCTAAGAAAAGAGTTCCTAAGCCATCTTCTTACCTGTCATCACCATACATGAATAAGAAGACGCCAGTTATCGCTCTTCTTAAGAGGCTTGAGTTTGAGTTGGGGAATAGCTTGTTTTCAATGCAGGGCGATAAGTTGTAAGCTTACTTTAATTTTATTTGTTTTGGTCTTTATTTTCATTTCTGTAATAACATTTCTAATTCACCTTTTTTTTGTTTTTCACTTTAGTGAAACGGTTTTTCAAACTCGTTCTGGTAACCATGAGGTATCGTCTATACGTTTAAACATGGAGACGTTGGCACCAAGTTTGTGGATAGATGCAAATGTTGTTGACTCTTGGGGAGCAGTGCTGAATTATGAAGAATCGCTTAAAAAGGATCCGTCACCAAAAAGGCATTTTTTCCCACGAATTGTATTGTAAGTTATTTAATTTTATTTTAATTCAACTTTTTCAATCAGTTTTTACTCGTATGTTATCTAAGTGAATCATATTTGCTGAGAATCATATGTTATTCTGATGAGAATCATATATGATTCTATGTGAATCATATATGATTCTTATTAATCATATATGATTCTATGTGAATCATATATGATTCTGTATAATCATATATGATTATGAGTGAACCACATATGATTATTCAGAATCATATATGATTCTCATCAGAATAATCATATATGATTCACACAGATTCATATCTGATCCTGAGTAATCATACATGATTCACACAGATTCATATCTGATTTTGAGTGAATCATATATGATTATGATATTTTACACATAAACATGATTTAGTTCAAGTACTAAAATAGCATATCATTTATTGTTTAATACAGACAGAAGCTATGGTTAAAAAACTTATTGATGAAGATGAGCAGTGGAACATGTTTTCAGAGGAGATGTTGGCTCATTTTAAAAATGACGATGACAATGCCTCTAGGTCTCTTGCAGATATTGAATTGGTAACTTCTCATTCCATTAGAAATTTAATTTTGTAGAAGTTTGAATTTGAGTTTTAACTTTCCTTTATTTTGTTGAAATAGGCGTTTTTCCCGATTCGTGTCTCCAATAATTTTTATGTTGTTGTTTTCAACATTAAGAAGAGTGCAACATCGATGATCATCCTTGATAATTCTGATTCTGGAACCTACAATTCCTACAAGGGCGTTTGTGAACTTCTGGCAAGTTCTTTTAAAAATCATATGTGATTTTTATACAACTTATATGTGATTTATGTACATTTTTTAACCATGTTTTTATTTTTTGTAGAAAAAGTTTTTTTCTAGGTTTCTGCAAGAACATAATCATCAAAGATATGCTGCTGTTTCTAAAGTTAGAGGACGAGTTCCAAGGATGAAATAGCAGACTAAGAACAATCATGTAGACTGTGGAGTTTTCGCGATGATTCATATGGAGTCTTATGTTGGTGATCCTGTTGCAAAATGGGAAGTTGGACTGTGTGCAGAATCAGAGCAACAGGTTGCATTGTTAAGGCGGATGAGGTTTAAGATTGCTACCAAGATCCTCTTGCATGATTTGAATGAGCATTCACAAAAAATGTACGATTTGGCATATAGGTTCCAGGCTGAGATTCCTGAAGAGAACATGATTTCAATTATTGTGAATGCTATTAAGAACAGGGCGGAGCGTGAAAAGGATCCTAAGAAGGATGAGGTTGTTCATGCTCCTAAGTGATGGTAGTTATAATAGTTTATGTAGTGATGCTAGTTTAAAACTGATGTTAGTATCTGATGGGTAGTTTTTTGGTAGTACTGATGATGGTAGTCTGATGGTAGTACGGATGTTAGTTTAAAACTGATGGGTACTCATTTTGGTAGTACCGATGATGGTAGTATCTGATTGGTAGTTTAAATGTTTTTCTTACCAGCTATTTTGCTATATTATCTGATTGGTAGTATCTGATGTGATTCTGTATGAATCATATATGACTTTTGTGCAAATCATATATGATCTGTCTTGAATCATATATGATTGTCAAAAGATCATATATGCTTCAAGGCAGATCATATATGATTTTGAAAAATCATATATGATCTGTCTTGAAATAAGCAACAGATTATATATATGCTCCAAGGCAGATCATATATGATTTTGAAAAATCATATTTGATCTGTCTTGAAATAAGCAACAGATTATACTTTTTGGTAGTACTGATGATGGTAGATCACATATGATTTTTGAAATCATATATGATTGTCAAAAGATCATATATGTTTCAAGGCAGATCACATAATATTTTGAAAAATCATATATGATCTGTCTTGAAATAAGCAACAGATTATACTGAAATAAGGAACAGATCACATATGATTATATGATTTGCACATATGATTATATGATTTGCGCTATGTAACTTTTCAATTAAACAAAAGGTAACTTTTCCGACAGTGCAAAAAAATAAATAATAACCAAATATAAAGAAAGTATGACATTCAAGAAGCGTTAGTCGCTTTGCGCTATGTAACTTTTCAATTAAACAAAAGGTAACTTTTCCGTAACTTTTCCGACAGTGCAAAAAAATAAATAATAACCAAATATAAAGAAAGTATGACATTCAAGAAGCGTTAGTCGCTTTGCGCTATGTAACTTTTCAATTAAACAAAAGGTAACTTTTCCGACAGTGCAAAAAAATAAATAATAACCAAATATAAAGAAAGTATGACATTCAAGAAGCGTTAGTCGCTTGTTCACCCGCATCAGTTTCAATGTTTGTCGTTGCTTGTTCACCCGCATCAGTTCTAGCTTGTTTTTCAGCAGCAATTCTTGCAAGTTTTGCAATATACTTTGAGTTCAGTGGACATGTCATCTTGCTGTGATTGTTAGTCTTCTCACCACAGAATCCACATTTCCTTTTCCTCTTAGATGTTCCTTCAAGTGCCATTTCTTTTCCACTCTTTCTACGATCTTCTTTCGACCAACCTTTGTTTGAAGCATTGGATGGATTTTTGACCACATGTTTTTCAGGTTTTTCAACTGCATATATATCCTTAATTACATCTCTTGTTTTGCGTAACGGAGGGTTAGGCATTTCATCCTCAATTTTCTTCTTGATTGATTTCAATTGTTCCACAAACTTTCCTAAATTGGCTTCATCTTTACTCAACAAAAATAAACACTCGTCTACCACAAAAGTAGCCTCATTTGTTAATTTTTCAATTGGTTCATTCTTTTCTCCATACCTGTTTGTATTTCTTCTCAAACTAGGTGGTATTATATCCCTTCTCCAACGCCTCAAAATGTACTTTTCAGGGATGCTTTGAACATCACGGTTCTTCAAAACACAAAATGCATGTCGACATAAAAACCCGAATCGAAGAAAATGCCTACAAGTACATTCCACTGACCCGTCTTTAAGAGAACGCAAAACCCTAATTGCAGAACAGGAAGTAAAGAAAATTAGAACTTTTTTAGTACTGAAACCTATATGATTCTGTGAGCATCATATATGATTCTACGTAAAATCATATATGATTCTACATAAAATCATATATGATTCTATGTAAAATCATATATGATTCTATGTAAAATCATATATGATTCTATGTAAATCACATATGATTCTGGTTGAATCACATATGATTCTGGATGAATCATATATGATTTCATGTCAGATGGTAACAGCTAAAGAATATTCAACAGTTGGAAGTAAATTTACCTTGTATTCTGCTACCTTTTCAGATTCTTCTTTTTCTTTAGAAAGTGTCCTATTAGCAGCTGCATTCCTATCTTTAACCCTAACTATCTCACAACCCTCTTCAGTTTTAAACTCTTCTATTGTGCAAGATCAACAAGCTTCTTTTATTTCCCTTTGAACAAGCAGAAATATTGATCTTGTGTATACTTTATATGCATGGCGTTCCATCTTTAACTCTGTAGAAAGTTTTGGAGCTGAGTCAAATGTGTTGAAGTCCAATTGTTCTTGCCTATACCTTTGCCTCTCCATTGCTGATTCGAAGCACATCATGAAATTGACTAATGTTGACCCATGATTTGTGAAATATCTAAAGAATGCATTTTCACTCTCGGACCTTGAAGTAGTTCTCATCAATCCAAATAATGGAGAGTCAATAAAATAAGCTGGTAGCCACATTTCTCTAAGTCTAAACATCTTTTTCATCCATTTATGGTCTTGTAATCCAAAATCTTCAATCAATTTTTTCCATTTTTCTTCAAATTCCAATGGTTCCATGAACATGTTCCACACAATCTTGTTGAAGCGCTTTTTGAAATCAGTTTCATTATAGATCTTTTTACAAATCTGTAAGAAAATTTCATGTTACATAGAATCATATGTGATTTACATAGAATCATATGTGATTCACATAGAATCATATGTGATTCTAAGTGGCAGATTATATTTCTCAATATTAAAATAGTATACGAATTAAAATACCTTCGATGGAATTTTTTGTGTGATATGCCACATACATAGTGTATGTTTGGATTCAGTAAAAACTGCTTCAATTGCTAACTTCATGGCTCCATCTTGATCTGTTACAATCATTTTTGGTTGTTTTTGATGTGCAGTCATGAATGATTTTAGTAGCCATGTGTAAGCTTCTTCATCTTCTCTTAGAAGCATTCCCGCACCCAATGTCACGCACTTTTTGTGATTATCTATCCCGGTGAATGGAACAAACACCATATCGTATCTGAATATCACAATTTTCACACCATATCGTATGTGAGAATCATATATGATTATGTGAGATTCATTTGGGATTCTATGAGAGTCATATATGATTCTTAGAGAATCATATGTGATTCTGAGAGAATCATATGTGATTCTGAGAGAATCATATATGACTCTATGAGATTCATTTAGGATTCCATGAGAATCATATATGATTCTGAAAGAATCATATGTGATTTAATGAGAATCATATATGATTCAGATAGAATCATATGTGAGATTCAGATTGAATTACAAGTGCTTCATGTAAATAACATGTGAATCAGATTGAGAAGAGACTTACTTGTTGGTTCTGAATGTTGCATCAAATGACACAATATCTCCGAATTCCTTATAGTTGCATTTGGCAACTTCATCAGCCCAAAACATGGCAACCAATTCACTTTTTTCAACCATATAATGAAATGTAAAGTTTGGAACATATTTCTTTCGGTTTTCCATTTTGTTTATCAACATTTGTGCGTCACTTTCACCTATGCATACGTTTATATCCCTTTGATGATTCTTGAAATCACTACTTGTGCCATGAACATATTGAGAACCACCTTTCATGCTACATAACAAATTGTGTGCCTTTGTTGCACCAAGTCTGAAGTTTGAAGCTTTCACAACGAACATTTTTTCCGCTTGAGTCATCTTCCTTTGTTTCTTTGTTAGATGCTCATACTCTTTTGGAATCATTAAATGATTATGCTTAGCAACAAATTTAGTTATTTCGTATTCTCCAGAAATAGGATCCAAAGTTATGAATATTCGCGCCATACAACCTGTTACCCGTTGTCTTGTATTTCTGACTTGTTTATCACTGCTTTTAAGATCCAATGTGTTGATATTTATGTCTTTTGGAACGCCTTCCCTATTACACATAAGGTACTTACTTTTTACCAAACCACTTTTTGTATTTCTCTGTGCCGATTTCTTAACTTCAAAGCCTGCTTCTTCAGCGTATTTGTTGTACATTTCAATACATTCCTCTATCGTTTTAAACTTTTTCCCCTCAACAGGTAAATAAATATGATCAACAACGGGTTCCCAGTACACTGATCCTCCAGGAGTTTCTTCATGTGCATATAAAGTTGGTCTTGGTGTCATGACACAATCTGTATAGTGAGTTACATTAAAAGAATTAGACAACATTTATTTTCATAACAGAATCAAAGTATGATTCACACATAATCATATATGATTTTCCTTTGAATCATATATGATTCAGTAGGAATCATATATGATTTATCCTTTATTACATAAACAGATCAATGTAACAGACAAACTAAAATATGTGATTCAGTAGGAATCATATATGATTCAGAATCACATATGATTCAGAAAACTAAAATATATGATTTTGAAGAATCACATATGATTCAGAAAACTAAAATATATGATTCTGAAGAATCACATATGATTCTATCAAATCATATGTGATTCTTCGCAGACGCATTTCATCAAACACATGGTGTGCATCTATATCATGAACATTAAGAATCATATATGATTTCTCCTTTATTACATAAACAGATCGATGTAACAGAAAAACTAAAATATGTGATTTTGCTTCACATGTGATTCTTCAGAATCACATATGATTCAGAAAACTAAAATATATGATTCTGAAGAATCACATATGATTCTATATCGAATCATATGTGATTCTTCGCAGAGGCATTTCATCAAACACATGGTGTGCATCTATACACCATGTGTAATTCCACTAGAATCAGATATGATTCCACAAAATATTCAAACTAACCAAAGAAACAAAGCAATAAGCTACCAAAAAGAAAATAAACCTTTGCTTATCCTACCAAGCAATAAGCTATTTTATACTATTTAGAATAAGCAAAAAATTAACTGAATCATATATGATCCTTTTCTTCTTTACCTTGAATAACAGGTGTATCTTCTTCTTCCATAATCTCAGCATCCACCAATATATCATCTTCAATATTAACCTCAGCATCCACCATAAGCTCATCTTCATATCTATTTTCATCAACAACATCATTGTTTTCCATTATAAACGGTGAGGATTGTGGAGAGGTTATAGTGGTGGAGCAGTTATGGTTGTGGAGCGGTGATGGTGGTGGAGCAGTTATGGTTGTGGAGCAGTGATGGTGCTGGATTGATGATGGCGTTGGATCGATCATGGTGATGGAGCGGTGATGGTGGTGGAGCTGTGATGGTGTTGGATCGATCATGGTGATGGAGCGGTGATGGTGGTGGAGCTGTGATGGTGGTAGAGCTGTGGTGGTGGTGGAGCTGTGGTGGATCGATCATTGTGTGTGTGTGTTTTTTTTTCACCTATAGTTTTAGGTAAATAATGGAGGTAGGTTTATTTTTTTAGTTTATATAATTGACATTTTTGCCCTCTAAGTGTAAATGCAGGATTTAATCTTAGCCTTTGGATGTAATTGGATTGGATGGTTGAGATTCATTGGTTGGTTCTATGGTTACTCAAGGATCTACATGGATCTCAACTCATTATATCTTAGGTTAATCACCACCATTATATCAAACTAGATGGAAGGTGGTGATTTATCCCTTAGTATACAAAATAAAGTGCCTCATATAAATGATCTTTAATCGAAAAGGTTTATAAATAAGTTTATCTATAGTGAGAACAAGTTTATAATATGAAAAGGTTTGTAAATTGGTTATGGTATGATGGTATGAGGAAGGATCAAATGAGAAATCTAATTAAAATGATAAGGATGAGAAGAAACTACAACCACAAATTTGAGATGCATCTACAAAAATAGATGCATCTTCCTATTGTTTTTCCTTCCTTATTGAAAATATGTGGCTAGTATTTTTTCTCATTCTTCTCATTTTAATAACTCTTCTTACTGGATCCATTACATTTTAAAAAGTTACCATAATAGATGCTCTTATATAAAATTATCTTAAGTAAAGTATTTAAACTAGAGATCTACACTTAACGAAAAACAAGCCTTTAAGTGAGATTTTAGGTGAATTCCGGCAAGATGGTCTGGTAGATTTCCGGCAGCCATTTTGTGTGGGATTGTTTGTGTGTTTGAGGGTAAAAGGAAAAAAGAGATGTTATGTTGGTAGTGTAAAATGGTAAATAAATAAGGTAGGTGAAAACATTTAAGCAAAGTTGTTGAAGTTTCGTCTAATTTAGAGCATACTCGGTGCATAACTTATTATCAACCTTTCTCAAATCTACAAATATCTTTAACTCAGCATCAACCTTTCTACTACAATGCATTAACCAATTCTCTATCTATTATTCTTCATCCATTCTCCCATAATATACATTTTTAATAGGTCAAGCTTTTGAGTTTTCATCCCATCTTTAACCTATTACTCCAATTCTAAAAATATTTACCCAAAATTTTCAACCGTTTTTCAAGAGCATTTCAAGATGCTCTTAGAGAATTGATTTGCACTATGTGAATTTTTATTAATATAAAACATCACTAATATATATGTAATCTTGTGCCTATACATAAATGGTAAACTTATCATTTGAAGTGATAACAAGATGAAAAAAATCCACTAGTGACATGTTGGAGTCAAGATTTGACATGAACTACATTGGTTTTTGGAACTAAGTGTTACGCCCCGATTCCCGGTTTGACCGGAAATTACTCGATTTTTAAAACTTTGACGCGGAAACGTTTGAGTATTACTTTCTCTTATTAAACACTTCAATAAACGATGAAAACTATAACATTTGATCGGTGACAATTCTATATAGCATGTACTCGATAACTTCTTTAATCAATAACATTTGACTTTAACAAAACAATCATTTATAAACTGTGTTAATACAAATAAGCCGTAAAAACGTTTATTTATATTTTACGATCTTCTAATGTTTTGTCGATAACAAACGTAAAATCATTTTAACGAAACAAATAAAATACGTAAATAGTTTGAGCCAATAGTTTTCTAACACACTTACGTTTTCACATAAAACACTAAAACAAGTATAAGTGATTTTATGATTTAGCAATACATATGTACAACAACTAGTCTTTACATATTTGGGTAAATAAATACTTAAACTAGTATATACTAAAATGGGTAAAAACTAACAAATGGTATTGACCCATAACCCATGGTTTTATCCAAACCATTTGACTAGGTACATTCAACTCTTGAGAAACATTGTATCTAAATAAGAAACCCATGGATCACCCATAACCCATGACCCATGACCCATGACCAAAATACCCATGGGTAAAGAGGAGCGTCCCACAGATCCCTAGCTTTAATTACGCTAGACGGATCCCTTGTGGGAGGGATCCGTGGGATCCGGGAAACAGTAAGTTTTCTTCTCTATAAATAGTGAGCCATTTCTTCCTTTTTGCTCACCACTTCACACATACTTTCTTCAAGTATTGTAGCTCTCTAACCACTGATCCTAAGGTATCTTTCTATGTAGTTTGTCTTTTGTTTTTGTGTGATTCTCTAGGTTCCCTCTTAAAGGCGAGATCACCACTTCTTGAAGTCGAGCAAGCTCAAGTCCATGAGTTGCCATACTTCATCATCATCAAGACAACTGAGGTTCTCTTGTTGATAGTTATTTCTTCCTCCGTAGATGTTGTGTTGAAGGCATTAGTGAAGGATGCCGAAAGAGTAAAGACAAAAAAATTAGTGAAAGGTGCTAAACGTTCATGTCAAAAGCATTAGTGAAGAATGCTAAAGGTGTCAAGACGAAGGCATTAGTGAAAGGTGCCAAGCGTTGTGTCAAAGGCATTAGTGAAGGATGTCTAAGAATCAAATCAAGTAGCATTAGGGAAGAATGCCTAGGTCGTATAATCGATGAGGTGCATCGTTATACATATAAGTATTTGTTTATTTCCAAGGATGGTGATATCCTTGATGGTGTTGTAACAAGGAGTGGATCTCCTTAAGATTAGGTGTTGTGTTGTGATGGGTAGTAGTTCCTCCATAGTAATGGAACTAGGTGCTTAGCCTAGTACCTAATAAAGGGTAGGCGACGTTGTGATAATTGTGGTTCACCTTGGAGTGAAAGAACCCGGTGGTTAGTCTAGTACCGGAAAAAGAGTAGGCGACGTTTTGAAGGCTTCTTCGCCATAAGGAGATTGGTGTCGTGTAGTGTTTAGGAACTCTCGAGTAGGTGACTCGGGGAGTGGAGTAGGGCAAGTAAGGTGTCCTTGTAGCCGAACCACTATAAATACTCGTGTCGTGGTTATGTGCTTCTTACTCTTTATCTTTCATTACACGTTTGTATATCTATCTATCAACGTCCAAGATAAACAACCAAATAGATTGACATAAGTCGATCTAAATATTTAAAAGGAAGTTTTAAATTGGTAAAACTATTCAACCCCCCTTCTAGTTTTCCACAATTGGCATCAGAGCTTCGTTACCAAGTTTCTTAGAGTATGTTGTACTTTAAAAACTTGATACGATCCGTGTATGTTTGAAAACTACAAAGAAGGATTTTTTTCAAGTCATATTTTAAAAAAATCATTATAATGTTTATTGTTGGACAATGATAGAATGTTCTAACATTTTCCTTGTTTAGTATTGTCCTTCTCACAACGTGAATCTAGAGATTCCAAGAAGATCACAAAGCATTTCATCTAAATACTTCTTTTCTTAAAAAGAATATTTAGCAAAGTATTGTCCTTCTCACAACATGAATCTGGAGATTCCAAGAAGATCACAAAGTATTTCATCTAGATACTTCTTTTCTTAAAAAGAATATTTAGCAAGGGTATGATCGCTAATAATTTACTTTTGATTTTATTATTGTTAAAATCTTAGTTGCATGATTTATATCTATTAGTAATTACTTAAGTAGTTATCTATATTAAAGTCATCATCAAGAATAGTATTCTTCGACTAATTTGTATAGACTACACTACCAACTCGTAATAATGATATCTTGGTTATTCGATAGCCTCTATCATTATTCATCACAAAGGGCTTATTGAAACCTCATCTATGTAAATAAATATTCATGTGAAACTTCTTATATTATGATAAAATGGGATTTTATTATAATGTTTGAAAAACTTCCCAAGAATTATGACTAATTCTTAAAAAAGGAACCACGTCTAATAGGAATAGTATTAAATCTTCAAAACCTCAAATCACAAGTTTTAGAGCCTTAACATCAAAACACTAGGCGTTTTAGAACTCCCAAACCAAAGTTATTAAGGAATGTTTGAGCTGATTTTTGCTGTCATGCCGGATCCCTGCGTTTACACTAGCCGGATCCCAAATGAGAGGGATCTGCGGGATCCGTGCAACAGAAGACAACATAAGTTAAAGAATGATCACTGTGGATGTTCCACAATTATATTCACCTCAAAGACTCACGAACAAGAACTCAGCTACTGTTCAAAGGAGCAATTTGATCATTTCTCTCAAGCTTAACAATCACTTGTGTAATTATAATCTTCACTACATTATTAATTTAATTCCTTGATTTCTAGGATTACAATTTCTTCATCTTTAAGAGTTGGGTTCAAATGAGTTTATCATAATTTGTCACCACATTGTTTTCTAAGATAATCTAAATCGAAGAATTAACATTGTTAATACAAATTAAACACATTTCTTGAATTCAACAAAGATGATGAGAGCAAAATCATGATCAAACCCTCTAGGTTACTATTCACAATTAACACCACATTGTGGTTGTATTGTTTAGGAACAATCATGCCAAGCAACAAGCAACAAGATTACCAAGACACCGCTCACTACATACCCATGTACCATAGGAAAGATGGACTAAGTCCGGATGATAGGAAAGCCTTTAAGATGCTTGAAAGGAGACTCTTTCACGAAGGTAGAGTTGTTGAACCTTCATTTCTTGCCAATACCGACATAAGGGAAGTTTTTGGAACTATTGGGTTTGATTGTCTATTGGACATAGACGAACAAATTTGCCCGGTCTTTGTACTTGAGTTCTACAAGACCATGAGAATAGTTAGAAATGAAGATGGGTCCCTCTCGATCGTTTTCACCATCAATGAGCAAGAGTTTAGTCTTTCACTTGTAGAGTTTGGAAGAACTATAGGGGTTCCATACCAAGGGGTTTGCATGTACTCCAATGAATGGTCTTTGGAAGAACTACACTCAATGGTTTATCATCATGCTATCTACCACTCCATGATCCCGGAAGCAACCACGGTGAGGGACACCGTGTTCATGCCAAGAGCATCACCATCAAGAGTCACTAGGAACTCGAAGGTGATCTATAGGGATCCTTTCCAAATGGAGCTTTTGAAAATGTATGCATTGTATAGGAAATGGGAGAATGTGGTGAGGGAGAATGTGGTGTGTCTAGTTGGAAACAAGGATCACCCCAACGCTTGTCTAAGCTTCATGATCTATTGTCTAGTGACTGAGACTCGTTTCAATGTTGCTTACTACATGATCAAAAGAATGAAAAGTATAAGAAGCATGTACAAAATGGTACTCCCGTACGCAATGCTCCTAACCCGTCTTGCTAAATTCATCTTTGCATTAGATCATTCTACACAATCCTATGATCATAGTTTTTGCAACAAAGTTATGGTACCATTAACCGAGGGTAGAACAACAAGGTTTATAGTGGAAGGCAAGAGGCCTCACCCACCCACGGATTCCTTGGATGAAAGGGAGAGACAAGGAGGAGGTGAAGGAAGTAGTAGCAACCCACTCGGAAATACCGATCTTGACCCCTTGGACTACGTTAACCAATTGCCAAACATTCCTAATGAATCACCCGAATGGCAACAAACCAAGGGAATCTTTAAGTGCTTTGCCAATTTCTTGAGGAAGAGGAAGTGAAGATGGTATGATAAAGAGTGGAGGACGGGTGAGGACGTGAAGGAGAAGAAAAATGAGGTAGGTCATAGGACCTTAATCTGTAAAGAACAATTTCAAACAATGGTTTGTAACACTTTAAACTATGCTTGTAGTATGTAGGTATCGCCATATCTTGGCACTAAACAATTTTAACTTAGGAACTTGAAAAATGAGATTTTACGACCCCTTGAGTGGTCGTCGTCACTCATTCTAGGAACTTTAGCTCTTCGTACTTTGCTATACCTTATATTTGTTGTGCTCTTGAATTTAGTCCCTATAGAAACAAATAAGAAAGGCATTTGCTACAAAGTGCAATGTTGCACATTTGCTAAATGCGTTCTGATCTGCAGTAGGTGGATCCCTACTTTATAACTGACCGGATCCCTCCCAGCAGGGAACCGTGGGATCCGTGACCAACTGATGCACAACTCAAACTTGCTTACACCAAAATTACTCACTAGATCACATCATACTAGCCAAACATAATATCTTAGAACCAACTAAGTCTTCCACAAACACCTGAAAGCTTTACACTTACTCATAGCTCACCTTGGATCATATTCAAAATGTTGTTGATTTATCAACTCTTTAAAACTCACCATATTTTCTGCTCCAACGTTCACACATTGCTTCTCACATCTCATAACTCTTAGTTTGAGACACTTTTCAATTTTAGCAATTTGAGTGTAGTCACCATTTACTCATAAATAAGCTTAAGACGAGTTTTTCAATTTTCTCTATTTTTTAAGATTTTAGTGAATTTCCCTTGAGTCATCATCTAGCTTCTAAGACTAGTTATCACCATTTTTCCATTTAAAATCAAATGGAATCTTTGTCAAACACTTAGTTGGACTACCTAAAGTAAAATTTTCTTACCCAAAACCATCATTAAGCATCCTCACTCCTTATGGTTAAGCATTTAAGATAACCATCAGCTAAAGACTTCAAAGTTAAGTCAAAACCTCGAAATCCATAGATAATAAACCTTACAAAAGCATAATCATTTCACCTAGAACCTGCCTGACAGCCGGATCCCTGGTCTATAACCAGACGGATCCCTGCTGAGAGGGATCCGCGGGATCCGTGGCTGCAGAAAGCCTTAATCAGCTTCCATGTTCAATTTTAAGTCACCTTTTGGGTATCTAACCACTTTTAGCCTTCATTTATTATCCTCCTAAAACTGATCAATATCCTAAGTGCATGCTTAATCCTCTTAGTGGCCAAGAATTTAATTACCTTATTCAAATTATCCTTTATAAACCAAACAAACTTAGGGTTAAAGGACCACTCTCACTTACTTCTCAAAAATCAGCAACTAGAAGTTTATACTAGCATCATCATCACTATGACTAAGGCTCTTAGCAACAACTCTTCAACCATAGGATCATCCAAAAGAAAGGGTAAAATGATCCATGAAATCTCATCCACCGAAACATCTCCCATTAGAGATAATAATGCTAAAATCCTACCTCATCAAACTCATCAAACAAGTGCTAAGAGAACCCCAAGGATTAGCATCAAACCTTTCGGACTAGAAAAAGGATCATCTAGTTCAAAACCAAACATGGCTAGTTCTAGCAAGCCATCAAAACCCTCATTCCTTGAGCATGGACTACACACCTTAAATGAGCCTCTTCCTCACCCAAACATCTACTCATTGGATCATTCACCACCAAGAGCCACTCACTCACCAACCTTTTCATTGAATAGGGAACCACCGAAAACACCAACTAGTCCATCATGGGAGACAAGGAACAACCTTGATCATATGGAAGAATTTCCATTACCACCCTCATTTTTAGAACCTCATACCACTTCTCAAAATGAAGACCCACAATCACACATAGAACCTCCCCAAAATATCCATTTCCCTCCAATTCCAAACCAAGACAATAATTGTCCAAATTGTCTAATTACTCAAGGACTTGTTCAAGAAGCACGAAATGAGATACATTTCATGGTTAATCATCTTCTTGAAAGATTGGATCAAATCAACAAGTCTACTCATCCTTAGACTCGAGCACTTTGTTGCATTCTAGGCCTTAGTAACTTATTAGTAGAAAATATATGGCTAGATCATTCTCTTAGTTTTAGAGATTTGTTTGATTATCTCTTGTTTTTATTGAATGAATATCTATATGCCATGATTATTTTGTGTTTTATGCTTGCTAAATCATATACATATTTCAGCTCTTCATTAGCATTGTATGGCATATCTTCATTACTGAAGAAACTGTCACCAGATAGCCGGATCCCTAGAAATGGCCTAGACGGATCCCTACATAAAGGGAACCGTGGGATCTGTGGTCCAGAAGCACAAATTACTACTAACTTGAGTTTTATCTGCAGGAAATTATGCACTATACTCTTGTTTTCTAACCTTTACTTTGTAGATTTTCAAAATACACATGAAGATTTTGACACCATAAAGCTAGGGGAGCTTTGTGTCAAACCATACATTGCAAATCCATTTGCAACTTGATCCTTATTTGGATTACTCTTCATGACACCCCATTGCAAAATTGCAATATTCAAGGGGGAGCATTTTTCGTCACAAGGACGAACCAATTGAAAACATAATTGCAATACATTAGCTCACTTATTTTTATGTACTTGACGCCCTCACAAAGGGATGGACTCATCAAGGGGGAGTTAAGACGAGAACCATTCCCGTCACTTACTCACTTTACATCTTTCCTTTTACATGTTTTTCTTAAAACCTTGTGTTAGTTTCTGTGGAAAACTAGAATGGGGGGGGGTTGAATAGTTTTGCCAATTAAAACTTCCTTTTAATCTATTTAGATCGACTTATGTCAATCTATTTGGATGTGTGTGTTGGATGTTGATAAACAAGCGTATAAAGGTAAGTAATGAAAAGATAAGAGTAAGAAGCACAAAACCACAACGCGAGTATTTATAGTGGTTCAGCTACAAGGACACCTTCCTTGCCCTACTCCACTCCCTGAGTCACCTACTCGAGAGTTTGTAATCACTACACCAATCTCCTTATGGCGGAGAAGCCTTCACAACGTCGCCTACCCTTTTTCGGTGCTAGGCTAACCACCGGGTTCTTTCACTCTAAGGTGAACCACACCTACACAACGTCGCCTACCCTTTATAAGGTACTAGGCTAAGTACCTAGTTCTTTCACTCCAAGGTGAACTACACCTTCACAACGTCGCCTACCCTTTATTAGGTACTAGGCTAAGCACCTAGTTCCATTGCAATGGAGGAACTACTACCACACTACACCAACGACTAATCCCAAAGGAGATCTACTCCTTTACAACATCATCAAGGATATCAATATCCTTGGATCCAATACTAGTCTATCTTGTACATCGAAACACAACATATCGAATGTACATTTAAGGCACCTTTCACTAATGCCTTTGACTAGATCTACAAGACACCTTTCACTAATGTCTTGTGTCTTCACTTCTAAGCACCTTTCACTAATGCATCTAGTCTTGACTTCTAAGCACCTTTCACTAATGCTTCTTGTCTTGACTTCTAAGCACCTACCACAAGTGCTTATGCTATAGACGATAGATACCCTTCACTAATATCTTCGTCTTGACACTTGAGACATCTTTCACTAATATCTTCAACACTACACTTCTTTGAAGAAAGAAAGGAATCATCAACAAGAAGACTTCAGTAGCCTTGATGATGAGAAGGCATGGCAACTCATGGACTTGAGCTTGCTTGACTTCAAAGGTGGTGATCTTGCCTTTAAGAGGAACCTAAAAGATCACACAAAACAAAACTACAAACATAGATCTCTTGGATCTAAGGTTAGTGAGTTTTTAACTCAGGAAGAAAGTGTGTTAGAAAGGGGGTGAGAAACAATGAAGAAATGGCTCACTATTTATGGAGAAAAAATCCTACTGTTCCCCGGATCCCACGGATCCTTTCCACAAGGGATCCGTCTAGCGTTAAGCTAGGGATCCGTGGGACGCTCCCTTTTACCCATGGGTATTTTGGTTATGGGTCATGGGTTGAACCATGTATCTTTGGCTAGATACAATGTATCTTTGAGTGCAATGCACTTGGTCACTTGGGTATGGGTTGATCCATGGGTTATGGATATTATCCATGTATGATATAAGCATGATGTCATGCAATGGGTTATGGGTCAAGCTCCATGGGTTATGGGCTTTGGGTTGTACCCAACTACATTCAATGTATTTGCCCAATGGGTTGTGATACTTAAGTTTCTACCCATTTATATTACCCAATATACTACATACTAGTTATGTGTATATTTTACCCAAATATGTAAACGCTAGTTGTTGTACATATGTATTACAAAATCATAAAATCACTTATACTTGTTTTAGTGTTTTATGTGAAAGTGTGAATATGTTAGAAACTATTAGTTCAAATCATTTACGTATTTTATTTGTTTCGTTAACATGATTTTACGTTTGTTATCGACAAAACATTAGAAGATCGTAAAATATAAATAAACGTTTTTACGGCTTATTTGTATTAACAGTTTCTTTTTGACGTTCTTTTTGTTTCGACAAAAAGGGGGAGAAGAGAGTAAAAACTCCAATTCGAACTTTTACGAATTTTAAGTTTTTCCTTAAAATAATTTTATGTTTTGTCATCAACAAAAAGGGGGAGATTGTTAATACAAATAAGCCGTAAAAACGTTTATTTATATTTTACGATCTTCTAATGTTTTGTCGATAACAAACGTAAAATCATTTTAACGAAACGAATAAAATACGTAAATAGTTTGAGCCAATAGTTTTCTAACACACTTACGTTTTCACATAAAACACTAAAACAAGTATAAGTGATTTTATGATTTAGCAATACATATGTACAACAACTAGTGTTTACATATTTGGGTAAATATATACTTAAACTAGTATATACTAAAACGGGTAAAAACTAACAAATGGTATTGACCCATAATCCATGGTTTTATCCAAACCATTTGACTAGGCACATTGAACTCTTGAGAAACATTGTATCTGAATAAGAAACCCATGGATCAACCCATAACCCATGACCCATGACCAAAATACCCATGGGTAAATAGGAGTGTCCCACGGATCCCTAGCTTTACGCTAGACGGATCCCTTGTGGGAGGGATCTGTGGGATCCGGGGAACAGTAAGTTTTCTTCTCTATAAATAGTGAGCCATTTCTTCCTTTTTGCTCACCACTTCACACATACTTTCTTCAAGTATTGTACCTCTCTAACCACTGATCCTAAGGGATCTTTCTATGTAGTTTGTCTTTTGTTTTTATGTGATTCTCTAGGTTCCCTCTTAAAGGCGAGATCACCACTTCTTGAAGTCAAGCAAGCTCAAGTCCATGAGTTGCCATACTTCGTCATCATCAAGAAAACTGAGGTTCTCTTGTTGATAGTTCTTTCTTCCTCCGTAGATGTTGTGTTGAAGGCATTAGTGAAGGATGCCGAAAGAGTAAAGACGAAAGCATTAGTGAAAGGTGCTAAACGTTCATGTCAAAAGCATTAGTGAAGAATGCTAAAGGTGTCAAGACGAAGGCATTAGTGAAAGGTGCCAAGCGTTGTGTCAAAGGCATTAGTGAAGGATGTCTAAGAATCAAATCAAGTGGCATTAGGGAAAAATGCCTAGGTCGTATAATCGATGAGGTGCATCGTTATACATATAAGTATTTGTTTATTTCCAAGGATGGTGATATCCTTGATGGTGTTGTAACAAGGAGTGGATCTCCTTAAGATTAGGTGTTGTGTTGTGATGGGTAGTAGTTCCTCCATAGTAATGGAACTAGGTGCTTAGCCTAGTACCTAATAAAGGGTAGGCGACGTTGTGATAGGTGTGGTTCACCTTGGAGTGAAAGAACCCGGTGGTTAGCCTAGTACCGGAAAAAGAGTAGGCGACGTTGTGAAGGCTTCTCCACCATAAGGAGATTGGTGTCGTGTAGTGTTTACGAACTCTCGAGTAGGTGACTCGGGGAGTGGAGTAGGGCAAGGAAGGTGTCCTTGTAGCCGAACCACTATAAATACTCGTGTCGTGGTTATGTGCTTCTTACTCTTTATCTTTCATTACACGTTTATATATCTATCTATCAATGTCCAACATAAACAACCAAATAGATTGACATAAGTCGATCTAAATATTTAAAAGGAAGTTTTAAATTGGTAAAACTATTCAACCCCCCCTTCTAGCTTTCCACAAACTGTATAACGGGTTGACGCCGTCGCCCTTTAACAGTGACCCAAAACACGTTCAAATTTAACACGCGATGGCTCAGGGGATTTTAAACCCGACACCGTCCCAACTGGGCTGGACGCTGTCGCCACGAAGCTGCGACGCCGTCAGGTCTACAGACCTGCACATTTTGACAGTAAAAACTGCACAACCATTCTTGACCCATTTCAATCAAAAAAAACACTTTAACATTTACAAGATAAGTAAAGACCATACAAACTATAACTAACCCATCTTTGATGTACTTAACACTTATTTGACCCATTCAAACCAAAATGGTTAGAAATACACTTTAATCCAAGCACCACTTTAAATTGATCATGACATCCAATTTGACCACTCAAAATACTATAACGACTATGACATGTACTTGTCGATTGACGATACATTTACAAGACTATAAAAAGACTCACGGGGGTACAAATTCATCAAACGAGCTCGGTGTCTACCTAGCTCCTAATATCATATATTACCAACTTCTATGATCAAACCATGATCCAACATCCAATCCAAGCCATAACACTTCCATGTGCAAGAACCTACAAGAACATGACAACTATAACATGTAAGCGACAACGCTTAGTAAGTAATCGGCTAAAACATGACAATGCTTCTATCATCATATAATTCACATAAGCATTGCTAACACACAAACAATAGCACAATTAGCACATAAGGCAATAACACATACCTTAACACATCTTAACTCTATAACCATCGTCAATTCCCATAAAGGTCCAAAAATTCCTTAACTTATCTATAACCAAACTTTACTACAACAATCATAAAGACATCATATAATAATTTCCACATTAAACATGTAGTAACCGGATTACTTACCTTAGCAATCCATGCTAAACCATACACAACCTATCATTGATCGGTGCTAAACAGTCAAGTCTAATTACACAAGCTAACCACTTGTGAATGGCTAACCGTAACAGACTTAAAACAGTTCAAACACTAATGCAATTAAGATCAGAGGAATATAGGGGATTCCTGGGTCGTTAAGTCCCACGGAGGATGAATTGGTGTTTAAACAACTTCAGATGATAGAATGATCACTAAGGATAGTGATCAGTAAGGATTTCGATGGATAATTACCTAAAGAAAAGATTTACAAATTACAGCGACTTAAATGCAAATTAAGAAAATTAAAAAGTTAAAATATATTAAATAAACGCTATCACTATTTTTACAGATCGATGAACGTTTATTTTATAAAACAAAATAACTTAAATAAACTATTTTAATTAAAACGTAAACCTAAATTATCTAAAAACGTTACTTAAAATGAAAACGTGCGTTATTTACGAAAAATACGCTGGAGCGCAAGATAAAACGTAAAATTATTGAAATAAAAGGCCTACGAGTGTAAAACTAATTTTATTACGTACTATTTGATAAAAGAAAATTTTACAAAAAAGAATTATATTTTTTTGACTTTTATATTTTTTATTATGAATTAATTACTATAAAACACTAATTAAATGTTTAAAAATACTAAAACTAATTAGAAAAATCTGAAACTTTTTTATAAAATACTTTATACTATTACAAAACTAAGAAAATTGCAAAAGTTGAAAAAACTGATTTGGATAAGCTGGTAATAAGCTAACTAAACCAAATAAGCTAAACTGGACAAGGTGTAGATAAGTAATAGATTTTGCAAAATAAAACCGAGAAAGACCCAAGGGCAATTGGTATCCAGGTACCCTTCTAACGCTCTCCAAAGGGGGAGGTCTCAGGTTCGAGCCTGCCTACCCCCTTTTTGCAAAAACATTTTATTTTTGGATTTTCTTTTTACAAAATTATTAAGCACATTAAAATAAGCATTTTTCTCAACTATCACTTTTTCTAAAAACAACTTATAAGCACAGAAATAAGCTAAGATTTCTCAACAGTTTTGACTTAGAATTGAAAATAAGCACAAGGTTTATCTAAAATGGGTATTAAGATACAAATAAGCACAAGGGTAACTGAAATAAGCTAAACAACTTAAAATAATCTAATGTTATAACTGAAAAAGCAAATTTACTTATAAATAAGCACTTAACAACTTCAAATAAGCACAAATGACACTGGTTGCACAGGGTACTACTTGGGTTTCAAGGTGCTTTCTGGCTTATTTTTAAGCACTTAAATAAGCTAAGAAATGGAAAGGAGCACTTGAACTAGCAAGTAGACCAATTGGACTTTCCAAAAAGCTAAAGTTCTCATTGTTTTGACCACTGTTGAGCTTTTAATGAGCTTAAGAAAATGTTTGAAAATCACTGATTGGTTTGAACTTCATAAAATGGACAGAACTATAAGCCATGAGCAGGCTTATTAAATAAGCTGGAAATTGAAAATTAAACTTTGGAACCTTGAAATGGCTAGGTGGCCTGCTCAAAAAACTAAAGTACATAAGCTGAGACTCAATAATAAGCTTTTTACAAGCTCATGAAATCAGCTATCTCAGCTGTGCACAGGACAGATATTTGACTTTTTATGTAAACTGCAAGTTTGACTTTTATTAACTTTTAACTAATTCTAATGATCCATTATAATATATTAAGCTATTATAGGATGAACTTAAGCTACTGCATCAAGTTATAAGCTACTTAGCTAAGTTTTGTACTCCTAAATCTCTACAGTGGACTGCAAATTTAGAATAGAAACTAATTTGACTTTTCACTAAATAAGTACTAGATTTTATGACTACACTGATCTATAAGAACCTATTGTGACTTATTACAACAATACATAACAGCTCAAATGGCCTTTATCACAGAAAGTTCAGCAAATCCAAACACCATTTATTTAGACTGTTGTGAAGCTTTTAATACCAAAACAAGTTTTTAAGGAAGGGAATCTAGTGATTATCTTATGATAACTATATTAAAACAGATTTATACTAAAATTAACAAGCTTAGAGTACTTATAATATAAAATGCAATTATTGAGAAGTTACTTACAAATTGGAATCCAAGTGTAAAACAGATAACCAAGGACTGAGATTACTCCTATAGCTTACCAATAAGCTCTAACCCACTAAGCAATCCAAAATAAGTACTGCACCTTTGTCTTGATCATGTTTCCACAGGATTTTTATTTTTTTACTAATTTATTGATAATTTTTTGAGAATTTTTCTATTTTAACTATAAACTGGTTTTTTAAGTTTCTTAAAGCTTTCAAAAGCTTTAACAGAGCTTATGGGAGCTTGTTCAGTTCTTAGCAACAACTAACAATAGCATTTGATCTTAACATGAAAATTTTGAACATTGAAATTGCAAAAACTGAAATTTAAACTAAAAGCTTGAAATTGATTATCAAAAAAGATTCACAATACATTAAGATTGATTAAAACAGTACTTGGAAGATTAAAATTACACTGGAATTTAAAAATTTATTAAAACGACATAAACTAAAACTAAGCTACTCTACTTGGTTTCTTCTCTCCTTCTTTTCCTGTATTTAATGACTTCAAACTTCCCTTGTCGACCTCTGAGCTAATCCCATCACATATTGACCATTGGATTGAGCCAGATCATTGGAATTGCCATATGGCGATTTTGGCGCCAATTTTCAATGAGCAGGTTTTTCTCATTAATTGGCTTTGGTTGATAGTGGAGGTGGAAGGGAGAGGTAATCAAGTGGATATGGTGAGGTGGAAAGGTGAAAACCAGTGGTAAAAACCACTGGTTTTGGTGTATACAGGGGTGGTGAAGAGGGTCTACAGTGTAGGCGGTTTTTTTTGTTTTTAAAAGTTGGGCCGGGTCATTGGATTGGGCCATGGGTTTAATTGAATATTGGATCCGTTTGGCTTGGTAATAATCACAAGGACCTAAAGTGCAAATCTGTCAAAGTTAAAGGACTAAAGTTGTAATTTTGTGATTTTTAAACTTTAAAGGTTTGTTTTGACAACTTTTGAATCTCATGGACCTAAAATGATATTTTACAAGTTTTTGAATTACCAGGGACTGATTTTGACAACTTTTATAACTTGGGGGACTAAACCTGCCAATTATGCAAACTTGATACGTTTTTCACCAGATTTTGATGTTTTTGCATTTAAAACATATAAAACACTTGTTTGTGATATTTTTATCATTTTGATGTGTTTCTGAGTGTTTTCAGATGTTTTTGGCATTCTAACAGTATAAAAATGATGAGTATTTAGACACTCATCAATCATCATCTTCATCAACAATATCCAACATCATCCATAGTTAACATCCTTAAACACAATAATCAAAGTACACTTATCGTCAATTAACTATGGCCATGGTTTATACAACCACTTGGCTTACATAAACATCTTCTAATCATCACATAATCATATATTGATTATATGATGATCCACCCATAAATTATCCACTTTTACCCATAATAAGATTTCCCCCAAGATTACTATAACTCTTTTTAATCATCAAATTATCATAACATGATCATATCCCAAATTATCGATTTTATCTTCAATTCAATTAGACAGGTTTCACCCAATTACACTATAACATCTTAATTAGTGTTTAAAACCACAATTACCCAAAACCTCCAACTTGGGTACATGAACCCTAACTCTTAAATTTACAATGAAACCCAATTAAGGATTAATCACCTTGCAAGGATCATCTCTATAACTTCCCATTAGGAAAGACACCCTTAATTCATCACCAATTGATCTACAAGACCAACCCATACTCTCCCCTCCATTCCTCTAAACCGTCATTCACCAATAATCAGGAAATTTTGAGAAATTTTCATTTTAATACATGAAGCTTTCTTCATTTTAAAGCTATTTCACTATTTGACACTTTTGGTCCCTCAAGCCCCTTTCTTTTTATTTTAGCCACAAGACACTTATATTGAGTTTACAATGTGGCAACTTAGGTCTTCCTCATTTCTATAACTATGACATAACATTTGTTAATTATTAGTTTGACTATCGGGTTGACTAGTCAATCCCGTCAAGTCCTTAGACTATATCCATCTAGGGTAGGGCCTATTTGTATTTCGGGATACGAGTGTAACACTAAGATTATATGAACCCAACTGGATTTGTTTTGAAATAAAAAACATTAATAGGACAATATTCTTGAGAGGTTCAATGTTGCGGATTCCGGCCTAGCTATAACTCCAATAACATCATTTTAAATCTATTAAAAGAAGATGGTAAAGGTGTTGCCCATTTTGAATACTTAAAGAATATTGGGCGTCTTATGTGTCTAATGACGTATGTGAGACCTGATGTAAAAGTTTAACCAGGTTAAGTAGATATACTAGTAATTCACATGATAACCATTTGAATAGTATTAGACGACTACTAGAATACTTACATTATTGCATTATGGAAAACATCCATATGCTATCAAAGGATAGAGTGATGCAAATATAGATCCGAACATAGCGGATTCTAGAGCCGCTAGTGTGTATGTATTATGCATTCACCAAACCCACATCCTCACTTGACACATCGAAGTCTAACAATTAATCAAACATCCAACGTTGTAACAATCGACTTTTGAACTCCATAACCAAAAGTTTTATCAATAGTGATAATGATGACGAAGTCTTAAAAATTATTGAAGTCGACTATCTCTTTGGATTCAATATGGTTAGGACATAAGATGCGGTTAGACAAACCATTGGTACCAGCATTTGTGGAACCATGAATTTTGCTCCATAAACATTGATAGTGCAGGTACTACTTTGAAATATAAAATGGTGGTTAAAAATCACGTGCGGGTATTGATACATAAATGGTGGAGGCTAGTTGACTATCTAAACGACCTAATCTGCTTTATGGAGCTATTCGGTTTATCTCTTCATTTATTTCATTGGGCTTAAAGTTCTGTTTCATGATTTGATTCCTGTGTGGATATAAAATTTGTGATTGCTTTGATTTAAAACCGTTGTGAGTTTTCACTCACCTTACATGTTCAATCACCCGCGACTCCCATGCCCTCTCCCTCGACTCACGCGTGAGTCTCGCAAACTAAGAGCAATTAAGGTGACCGAGTCACATACTTGATTTGTGTGCAAGAAATTTTTGACCGTTTTGTTTGTGGAGTAAAAAAAATAATAAAAAAAATAATAAATAAAAATAAAAAAATCCCCACTACTCCATTTTTTCCTATATAAATACCCACCAAATTCATTTTTCTAAAACACAAAACTCACTTTAAACTCTCTATATACACATCTCCTCATATCTCATTCCTTTAATTTTTTAAATGAATTCCGACATGTTTATGTTCACCGACTCTGATGAAGAACAAAAAATTGAAAGTCGGAATTTGACTTTTATTGCAAAAGCGGTTTCGTTTATTAAAAATAGCCGAAAACCAAATCGGCCGGCAATAAAACAGAATAATCGCGATCATTATGGTGCTCATGACCGTTTAGTCGTTGCATATTTTACTGACGACCCTTTCTACGATGAACGTACATTCCGAAAGAGGTTCCGAATGAATCGATCTCTTTTCAACTGGATAGTTCGGGAGGTAACTCTTCATTGTTCTTTTTTTAGTGATAATATTGATTACACCGGAAAAGAAGGCATTTCAGCTTTGATGAAGTGCACCTCCGCAATTCGTCAATTGGCATACGACGCGAACCCGGATGCTTTAGATGAATATCTACAAATAAATAAAAAAACATCTCATCGATACGTTGATTTCTTTTGTAAGTCTGTTATGGAAATTTTTGGCCCAAAATATTTGAGGAAACCCACTATGACTGATGTCATAAAGCTTTATCGACATCACGAAGAAATACACGGGTTTCCAGGGATGTTATGAAGCCTTGACTGTACAGATTGGGAGTGGTTTGGTTGTCCGAATGCACACAAAGGGTAATATGTTAGGCGTGATCATGGTCCGAATCCATTCATTTTGCTGGAAGCTGTGGCGTCTCAAGACTTATGGATATGGCATGCTTTCTTTGGTGTTTCTGGGTTGAACAACGACATCAACGTTCTTGATCAATCCCCTTTATTTAACGATCTTAAACAGGGGATAGCACCGGAGATTCCGTTTGTTGCTAATGGGTTAACTTACCCATTTGGTTACTATCTTGTTGATGGGATATATCCGGAATTGGCAACACTCGTTAAGACGATTTCAGAACCAGCAGATGATGACCAAAAGAGAATAAGGTATAAGCAAATGCATGAATCAGCAAGGAAAGATGTAGAAAAGGGCGTTCGATGTTTTGAAGAAGAAATGGTCAGTACTTGCCAATCCCACAAAGATAATGACAAAGAAAGACTCCAGAATATGATGTATAAATGTATCATATTAAATAATATGATACGAAAAGACAAAAAAAATGCAATATCTCCCGAATGGTACCCAGCGGAAGCACATCAGCCGAATGACTACATACGATCCGATGAAGAAATGCGAAAAGTTATGAGGTACATCAGATCACATCAAATGTATCAAAACCTTCGTGCCGATTTAGTCGAATATTTGTCTCGTAATATTTAATTTCATGTTTTATTGTAATATTTTTAATTTCTGAAATTCGTGTAATGGTTTTAGTTTATGAATAAAAGTTTTTCTATTTCGTCCGGTTACGTTTTCGTGATTATATGTTTACGTTTACGTTTTTAAATTTGTGATTATTAGAAAAAAATGTGAGTTAAGGTGATTGAAAGTGAGTCATTTGTCCGCATAAAGGTGAGTGGAAGTGAGTGGAACAGAAAGAAGAGATAAAAATGATGTGACGCTGATATGTAAGATGAGTGCACCTCTACCTTGCCATCTAGCCTAAAGACACACTTGGAGTTGATTTTATATCTTATTTTTTTCATGGATCATTCAGAAGTATAGGTACTTAATTTAGATTTGGTTAGATTTAAATAGGTGTTTCTATTTGGGCTTGTAACATGTTGTAATTTTTCTTTTCTTTTCTTTTTTTTAACGGCCCCCTGTAAAACAATTTAAGCCTAGCCCAATTGTTAGACGGCCCACAGTAAAACAAAGTAAATTAAGAGTTTTAATTATTGAACTTGGTATTATAGAAAATCTAATTGAGCATATGCAATTGTTAACGTGGGGGTGGGGGTGGGGGTGGGGGGAGAGGGGGGGCGTTAACCGGCGTTATCCAATGTTACCCACACCGAGCTCCGCGTTAAACCCACGTTAAATGGCCCAAGTTACCACTCTAACAGGCGTTAAAGGGTTGGGAAAAAAAAGAAAAAAAAATTCATTTCACCCCTTTAACCATATCAAATAAATTTTCACTTATACCTCCTCAACCTATTCAAATTCAAATTTAAATTTGAAGTTTACTCAACACCCCCTGAAGATGTCTTTCCGGTTTTTCAACCAGAAAATGTATTTTTAAACTCTGTGAACAATCCAATTGTTAACACTCCAGCTGTTAACAATCAAGCTGCTAACAGTCCACAGGTGGATCTTGAAAACAATCCATTTGGGTTAAGTGAGGCTTCTCTTCGTCAACTTGAACAGGACGAAGAAAACTATATAGAGATTATGGAAGAGCAGACACGCGAGGAAGCTGCTCGTCGTGAACAAGAAGCAAGGGAAGCTCAATATCTTCGAGATGACTACTTTGACATCATGGAGACAAAGCTCTTTAATGTCGAGTTTTATTCCTCTTCAAGTGACGAGTGTTGGGACTCAGATGATTCGTTTTATTAAGTTTTAGTAGTTTTATTTTTACTCAATCTCGTTGTAGTTTTAATGTTTAATGTAATTCATGTTTAATGTTTAATGTACTTTGTACTTTAATGTTTAATGTGATATGTTTTTTTAATAAATGAAGTGTTTGTTTTAGTTTAGGGGTTGAATTTGAAGATATCAAATGTTAAACCTTAACTTGGGATGTTATGATTGTGGGTGTTTTTTGGGTGAGTTAAGGTGAAATGTTAAAGTTAATGTGGCGCTGACGTGTTATGAATGCAAGTGCTCTAAGAGTCGCTGCCTATAGTCATCTCAAAATATTTATCTATCTCTATTCTTTTTAAAACTAAATCATTCATTTTGAGTCGCCTCCAATTATTACCTCAAAACCTTATCCCACGTTTGCCATGAGCCGCAACTATTCTCTCAAAAAAGGAAAAAGAAATCTCTATGCAATTCTTGTCTAAAACCCGTACTGTTTACCGTTTCACCACAACTACTAATGTAAAACCCTAAAAATATAAACGCATAATAAGACTATTTTACCCTTGAAATCAAAATATTAAAATACGTAAAATATAATAACGTTCATTTAACGAAACTAAAAACCTAATTTATATTTTACGTGAAAAACCTAACGTGTATATAAATTAACGACATTGGTACGACAAAAGAATATAAGTCACGCGACGTAAGGTTGGGCCGCTCGTCACTTTGGGCCGTGTGATGTTTGCGTCCGGATTGGGTCAAGCCGAGAGCCAAGTGGGTTGCGCCTTTTGTTTCGTTTGGGTTCAAGCCGACTACCCAACATAAGCCCACGGGCTGTTTTCTTTTCTTTCCTTTTTTCCCTTGTTGAGCCGAAGCCCACCCTCAATCCGTTAAGGACCCGATCGGTGACTATATATACGAAAAACAAACCTCAAACTTGAAACCCTAGCTACACAAAGTCTCGGCACACAAGGGTTCCCTGCTCTTTTTCTTTCTTTTCCGATCGGTCTCTGCTACTCCTTGTGTTCGACGTGCGTGTGATCCGAGCCTCGCCAAGGTATAACTTTCCCTTCGTCTAAATTTCTTTTGCATGCAACACGTTAAGTAGATGTTTGGATCCGTGAGGTATATTGCGAGCAACATGTATGAATCGGACTATATGAATGAAATATGTCACGCGTTTAAGTAATTGTAAAACATGCGAACGTAAAACACTTAATTATGTCGAGCCACATGAATCATGAACATGTATAATACATTTAGGGTTAGTGCATGGTTTGAGTCGAAAAGGTGTGGCGTAAATAAACGTGGAACATGAACTCATTGGTCTCGTTAATGAGCTAAGTGATAGTAAAATATGCGTCACATTAATAAGCATGTTGTGACTTTGTTTGAGTGTCGAGTTGCATGCGTACCTTACCCTAGCGAAAGTCTTTTAAAACAGCCTTTGGTGATCGAGTACTCATGTTAAGATGTAGGTTAGTATCATGTCGTGTTGAGTAAATGATTAAGTGTTTGTGGGTGTCGAATGGGTTGTGAGTCGGGAAAACAACATGTAGCGAGCTGGGATTTGCATGTATATTGCATACATATTGAATCAAGGGAGGGGGAAAGGATTTTGGCCGTGTTCACGTAGGGTAAACGAGTCGTCATATGTGAGTTATTAGTGTTAATGCATGTAGGAGTCTGAGTTAACTTCCGTTTGAGTTTTCATACGTTCTAGGTTAAGGTGGAAGTCATTTAAAAGAAGTAACATGTCAATTAAATGCGTATTAATATGATAATAAAAGATTTGGGAAAACCCTAGAACATTAATGGGAGGCGAATAGGGTTAAGAAGCTAAGTGTGCTAATTCGTTATTTCATGTGAAAATAGTAAGTTTTGAGGTCATTAATAACTGTTGATTAATCGTATAACGAGCTCGTACTAAGTGTGATGTAAACATGCGTGAGTTATGATTTTATGCAAGAAGTCAAGTGTCATGGATTAAATTAGAGTATGCATGGTCTCATTAAGTTTGTATTTCGAACAATGTTACATGAGAGTCTTGGTCAATCACGTAAGATATAGAAGTTGGTGTAAACTGTTGTGAAAGAAAGTCTTAAAATCCGTTCTTGACATTTATAAACCCTATACTTTGAATGATGATCATATAAGTCCTCAATTAAGATATTTGTCATATTAAACCCTTAAGTTTACCATTTTTCAATTGCAACCCATAAATTTGGCTAATTAATGGTTAAGATTCTAAAATGTTGGAATTCCGTCCGTCACTAAGAATAAGATTATACTTACGACTTTAAGAGTTTGAACGCGATAAATCCGTTATAATTTAATGATGCTAATAAGTATTAAATAAATCATAATCCGTGTAGATTCGTTGAAGGAGACGCGACGTTACATCTTCGTGATTCACTCATTCGTTTGCTTTTCTCTCATTTGCTTTAAGGTACAGATATTCTGACCTTTTCAGTAAAGGTTCCTCATGTTTTCCTTTCTTTGTCATTTCTCTTATGCTTATTAGGGTTCCCAATGCCATTGCTATGAACCTTTTCTTTGATTGTTTGATCTATTGCTTATCTGGACTTCTGTTTTATTAAACCAAGCAATATCTGATTTGAATATGTGTTATGAAGACTCTGATATGCATATTTGTTGAACCTTACTAAGTTTAATTATGAAATTCTAATTATGAATGTATGATTTGTGATTGTGATATGAACTTCTGACTTCTGAATATCTGAATGTGAACCTTATGATATGAACTATCTGATATGTTATATGTGACCTTGTGTTTGATTATGATCTGTGTTATATCTGAAGATCTGTTTGACCTAAGTTAGTTTGATACCCGAGCCAATATTTCACTAGTCATGGGGGTTCCATGTCCGTGTCAGTGATGCACCTCATTCATGACTCTAGGGCAGTAGAGTGATGTTCTGCCACGTCCCTTTCCGTTATCTGTTTATTGATAGTATGGCCACTATCCGTCTGTTGGGGCGTATGGATGCATCCTAGATCTGATCTGTTATCCGATATGAATTGTCTGGTGAATGATGTCGTGTGCAATACGCGTCTTCACAAAATTCTGGGAGCTAGCTATTCCAAATTATTTTCTGAGATTATTTATGTATAAGTATGATGTTTCTGATATGATATGTTCTGGGCTCGTGGTAGTTAACTAAATCCTTATCTGTTATGTCTGTGTTAAGTATTCTGTTATGGTTCGGTATTTTCGAGTGTTATATTATGTATTCTGATATGACATGTTAGTGAATGTGCTCATGACGTATATGTTCAAGTGATTACTAGTTGCCATGCTAGGATAGGATTAATATGTTTAAACATGATTCGTATATCTGATATTATGTTAGTTTATCGTTACGTGAATGCGTTGATCTGTGAGATGAATGTGCTAGTGTACAATTGAGTGTTTTGGAAGTTTAGTATGTATGATGGTCCAGTTAATTTTATAAACCTTGCCTATCGGTTAGTTATCTGTCTGCATATGTGACCTGCCATGCTAAAACTATGCTAATGTTAGGATTTGATCTAAGAACTGGTTTAGCTTATGATATCTGTTCTGATAATTGCTAATGGCTATGTTATGTCTTTGTCTATTTAGTTATAGTATGTCTATTGTGTTTTCTATCTGTATGTGAGACTGCCATGATTTGACCGCTATTTCCGCTGCTACAATATTGAATTAAGTGTGTTAAATGTAGATTAAGTGATTGTATGTATGCCATGTTTATTTTCTAGGAATTGTTTCCGTTAGCCCTTAGACTTTTCGTTTGGTTTATATGTGATCTATTTTCTTGATATGTTAAGTGTCTGGTTATTCTGAAGTGTTTGCATTTGTGTCATTAATGTGCGATGAGGTGTTTAAATTGTTACGTGTTTGTTTGGATTTCTGTATAATTGTGCTTCCGCAGAATCCTCAATGATTCAGTATTCTCATTCCGTTGTGATTTCGTTATTTGTATATTTGTTTGTTTAGCTTGTGTTTCTGTTATATCTGTTCACTGGGCTTTGTAAGCTCAGCCGCATTTTCTTTTCCTGCGGCAGGTTTTAAGCATTCAAGATGAGCTTATGGGATAGCTGATCTGGGTTGAGAGTAGAGAACGAGAGCAAGAGCAAGATTTGAAAATAGGGATCTTAGATTTATTTTGATTATTAAGTTATTTATATTTTCTTTTGTAAGTTTTGTAAAGGCTTCCGCTATTGTATAGTATTTAAGGTTCTGATTTGAAGCTGTATTTGTGACATCTTTGCCCTTGTCGGGTTGGGGTGTTACAATTATGGTATCAGAGCTCTAGGTTTTAGGACCCTTAGAGCTTAGGTTATGACCTGTGAGGATTGGGTAGATTTAGGATTTTCCCTTCTGCGTACTTTCTTTGCGTCCACTATCGTACTTAGATTTTGCTAATAGTTGGTTATTCTTTTAGATGGTTATCCCTCGTTGTTCTAGTTCACCTGATAGGAGCAAACAAGGACCAGCTAGGCAACCTAAGGAGAGGATGAGGTGGACCGTTGTTATTGCTAAAGGCTATAAGAGGTTTGGTAGAGTGAAGCGGACCAACAGGAGGATACGAGTTCCGGCTAGTATGTGGCCATGCACAATTGAGGAGAAGCTGACCTTATAGAACGTAGACGGAAAAGTAGTAAAGGAGTACGAAACTAAAGTTGTTGACAACCAAGGTTTCACCACTAGGTATCATGATAGATGTCCCGAGTTCTTTGAAGATGGAGGAGTAGGTTGGACTAGGAGTCGCGATTTGTATGCTTTCGTGGACCGTGTGCCGGAAGAGGAAGAGAGGAATCGGAGAAGTGACTTTGCTAGCCGCTTATTACCGCAGCGCGAAGGAAATAAGAACGGATGGATAAGTGAGGAAGAATAAGATGAAGAAGAAGATGAGGAAGAATACGAGGTGGACTCGGATTTAGAGTCTACGGCTTCTAGTAGGTTTAATCCGATACAAGAATAGAAATGTGCACTCCTGATTAGTTGCCTCTTTATGAGAAATTTCTGACATTGGATTTTGAGTTTAGGTCCTTTTGTTTTCATTTAGATGATTGAATCTGGGATTATTAAGTTTTGTTTTGGAAGTTCATCTTATGACGATTTTGCAAATTTTGTTTGATTAGTGGGAATAAAACAAAATTTTGAAAGTATAGTTCCTGGTTGTTGTTTCTTTCTGATAGATTCGTTAGGTTTCCGTAGTCCTCATAAGTTTCGTCTGTTGTTTGTTTTCTTAATGATGTGGCTTAATCACAGCTTGAAATAAAGTATGACCATTATGATGGTATACTCATGTGAATCTGGTCTGTTATAGTATGTTACTTGCTATCTGTATGTTATCTGTATGTGATATGTTTCGTTGTGATATTGGTTATATGGTTGTCATGACCCGGGGCAGAATATGATGACAATAAGAACTTGTTATGTGATGCAAGTATTATGACGCCTGATCAACGTGATAATACCGAGATCATATAATTTGAACTTATTGAAATCATATGACGTCTTGGGAAATGCCTGTGGTTGATACGTGAATGGAATATGACTTGTATCCGTTATTTGGCACTCCTCATGTTCGTTTGAAATTCCGTACCTAATTGTGAGATTTTCGTCGATATCTGTTACGTGTAAGTTTTGTGCTCTTTAGACCGAAATGGTTATGATTTGTGTGAACTATGGATTGCTATGTTTTCTCTAAATGTGTACGTCTCCGTGTACCATATTGTGATCATTGGATACTTCAGGAAGTGTTTGAGAAATATTAAATCCTTTTAGTTTGATTATCTACGATTAGTAAAACCGTTAGGATTCGTTCTGTCTATGCATGTGTTATTTTCATCATTTGATACCTGAATGAGTTAGAGCGTGTTGTTTGATTTTCTGCATCTCATCTGTTTTCTGCCATTACTTTGATAAGTATATGATTATCGGTTATAAGTATTTGATTTATGATTTGATTTCTGAAAAGTATGAGTTTGTAGATTTTGATAAAAATCCGTTTGTTCTGAGATGAGTTCCGTGTTCGTTTTAATTCCTCGAAACTCTGAAATCCGCATTTGTTTGCTGTTCCGTTCCGTCTCGTCCAATTTCGAGGACGAAATTTTCTTTTTAAAAGGGGAGAGTTGTAAAACCCTAAAAATATAAACGCATAATAAGACTATTTTACCCTTGAAATCAAAATATTAAAATACGTAAAATATAATAACGTTCATTTAACGAAACTAAAAACCTAATTTATATTTTACGTGAAAAACCTAACGTGTATATAAATTAACGACATTGGTACGACAAAAGAATATAAGTCACGCGACGTAAGGTTGGGTCGCTCGTCACTTTGGGCCGTGTGATGTTTGCGTCCGGATTGGGTCAAGCCGAGAGCCAAGTGGGCTGCGCCTTTTGTTTCGTTTGGGTTCAAGCCGACTACCCAACATAAGCCCACGTGCTGTTTTCTTTTCTTTCCTTTTTTCCCTTGTTGAGCCGAAGCCCACCCTCAATCCCTTAAGGACCCGATCGGTGACTATATATACGAAAAACAAACCTCAAACTTGAAACCCTAGCTACACAAAGTCTCGGCACACAAGGGTTCCCTGCTCTTTTTCTTTCTTTTCCGATCGGTCTCTGCTACTCCTTGTGTTCGACGTGCGTGTGATCCGAGCCTCGCCAAGGTATAACTTTCCCTTCGTCTAAATTTCTTTTGCATGCAACACGTTAAGTAGATGTTTGGATCCGTGAGGTATATTGCGAGCAACATGTATGAATCGGACTATATGAATGAAATATGTCACGCGTTTAAGTAATTGTAAAACATGCGAACGTAAAACACTTAATTATGTCGAGCCACATGAATCATGAACATGTATAATACATTTAGGGTTAGCGCATGGTTTGAGTCGAAAAGGTGTGGCGTAAATAAACGTGGAACATGAACTCATTGGTCTCGTTAATGAGCTAAGTGATAGTAAAATATGCGTCACATTAATAAGCATGTTGTGACTTTGTTTGAGTGTCGAGTTGCATGCGTACCTTACCCTAGCGAAAGTATTTTAAAACAGCCTTTGGTGATCGAGTACTCATGTTAAGATGTAGGTTAGTATCATGTCGTGTTGAGTAAATGATTAAGTGTTTGTGGGTGTCGAATGGGTTGTGAGTCGGGAAAACAACATGTAGCGAGCTGGGATTTGCATGTATATTGCATACATATTGAATCAAGGGAGGGGGAAAGGATTTTGGCCGTGTTCACGTAGGGTAAACGAGTCGTCATATGTGAGTTATTAGTGTTAATGCATGCAGGAGTCTGAGTTAACTTCCGTTTGAGTTTTCATACGTTCTAGGTTAAGGTGGAAGTCATTTAAAAGAAGTAACATGTCAATTAAATGCGTATTAATATGATAATAAAAGATTTGGGAAAACCCTAGAACATTAATGGGAGGCGAATAGGGTTAAGAAGCTAAGTGTGCTAATTCGTTATTTCATGTGAAAATAGTAAGTTTTGAGGTCATTAATAACTGTTGATTAATCGTATAACGAGCTCGTACTAAGTGTGATGTAAACATGCGTGAGTTATGATTTTATGCAAGAAGTCAAGTGTCATGGATTAAATTAGAGTATGCATGGTCTCATTAAGTTTGTATTTCGAACAATGTTACATGAGAGTCTTGGTCAATCACGTAAGATATAGAAGTTGGTGTAAACTGTTGTGAAAGAAAGTCTTAAAATCCGTTCTTGACATTTATAAACCCTATACTTTGAATGATGATCATATAAGTCCTCAATTAAGATATTTGTCATATTAAACCCTTAAGTTTACCATTTGTCAATTGCAACCCATAAGTTTGGCTAATTAATGGTTAAGATTCTAAAATGTTGGAATTCCGTCCGTCACTAAGAATAAGATTATACTTACGACTTTAAGAGTGTGAACGCGATAAATCCGTTATAATTTAATGATGCTAATAAGTATTAAATAAATCATAATCCGTGTAGATTCGTTGAAGGAGACGCGACGTTACATCTTCGTGATTCACTCATTCGTTTGCTTTTCTCTCATTTGCTTTAAGGTACAGATATTCTGACCTTTTCAGTAAAGGTTCCTCATGTTTTCCTTTCTTTGTCATTTCTCTTATGCTTATTAGGGTTCCCAATGCCATTGCTATGAACCTTTTCTTTGATTGTTTGATCTGTTGCTTATCTGGACTTCTGTTTTATTAAACTAAGCAATATCTGATTTGAACTTGTGTTATGAAGACTCTGATATGCATATTTGTTGAACCTTACTAAGTTTAATTATGAACTTCTAATTATGAATGTATGATTTGTGATTGTGATATGAACTTCTGACTTCTGAATATCTGAATGTGAACCTTATGATATGAACTATCTGATATGTTATCTGTGACCTTGTGTTTGATTATGATCTGTGTTATATCTGAAGATCTGTTTGACCTAAGTTAGTTTGATACCCGAGCCAATATTTCACTAGTCATGGGGGTTCCATGTCCGTGTCAGTGATGCACCTCATTCATGACTCTAGGGCAGTAGAGTGATGTTCTGCCACGTCCCTTTCCGTTATCTGTTTATTGATAGTATGGCCACTATCCGTCTGTTGGGGCGTATGGATGCATCCTAGATCTGATCTGTTATCCGATATGAATTGTCTGGTGAATGATGTCGTGTGCAATACGCGTCTTCACAAAATTCTGGGAGCTAGCTACTCCAAATTATTTTCTGAGATTATTTCTGTATAAGTATGATGTTTCTGATATGATATGTTCTGGGCACGTGGTAGTTAACTAAATCCTTATCTGTTATGTCTGTGTTAAGTATTCTGTTATGGTTCGGTATTTTCGAGTGTTATATTATGTATTCTGATATGACATGTTAGTGAATGTGCTCATGACGTATATGTTCAAGTGATTATTAGTTGCCATGCTAGGATAGGATTAATATGTTTAAACATGATTCGTATATATGATATTATGTTAGTTTATCGTTACGTGAATGCGTTGATCTGCGAGATGAATGTGCTAGTGTACAATTGAGTGTTTTGGAAGTTTAGTATGTATGATGGTTCAGTTAATTTTATAAACCTTGCCTATCGGTTAGTTATCTGTCTGCATATGTGACCTGACATGCTAAAACTCTGCTAATGTTAGGATTTGATCTCAGAACTGGTTTAGCTTATGATATCTGTTCTGATAATTGCTAATGGCTATGTTATGTCTTTGTCTATTTAGTTATAGTATGTCTACTGTGTTTTCTATCTGTATGTGAGACTGCCATGATTTGACCGCTATTTCCGCTGCTACAATATTGAATTAAGTGTGTTAAATGTAGATTAAGTGATTGTATGTATGCCATGTTTATTTTCTAGGAATTGTTTCCGTTAGCCCTTAGACTTTTCGTTTGGTTTATATGTAATCTATTTTCTTGATATGTTAAGTGTCTGGTTATTCTGAAGTGTTTGCATTTGTGTCATTAATGTGCGATGAGGTGTTTAAATTGTTACGTGTTTGTTTGGATTTCTGTATAATTGTGCTTCCGCATAATCCTCAATGATTCAGTATTCTCATTCCGTTGTGATTTCGTTATTTGTATATTTGTTTGTTTAGCTTGTGTTTCTGTTATATCTGTTCACTGGGCTTTGTAAGCTCAGCCACATTTTCTTTTCCTGCGGCAGGTTTTAAGCATTCAAGATGAGCTTATGGGATAGCTGATCTGGGTTGAGAGTAGAGAACGAGAGCAAGATTTGAAAATAGGGATCTTAGATTTATATTGATTATTAAGTTATTTATATTTTCTTTTGTAAGTTTTGTAAAGGCTTCCGCTATTGTATAGTATTTAAGGTTCTGATTTGAAGCTGTATTTGTGACATCTTTGCCCTTGTCGGGTTGGGGTGTTACAACTAAACCATGAACAATTGAGCAGTTAGACGCTATCAACGCCATTCCATTCGTTTTTTTATTTTCCATACAAAACCCAATAAAAATCACAACCCCATTGTTTAGACATTACTCATGTAGAAGCTTGTACTGTAACGCTAACATGCTATAGTGTGAGATGCTTTCTGTTAAATTTTGGGGTATTAATCTGTGGCAAACATTTCATTATATCAATTGCTAATGGCTTTCAAGTTATGTTCAGTGCAGGGTTATTACAGGGGTTAATCATGGACAAAGAATAAAAGGTTTAAAGTTCCAAGATGCTCGTTTCTGCTGAAGCTATTCTCATTTCTGCTGATGAGTCATTTATAGCCGTTAGAGGGGTCTTAGTGTAACTTAATCTCTTATTTAATAAGTCCCTTAATCTAGGGTTATTCACACTTGTGTGTGCAGTCATTTCTCACACACTCTTCTCTTCTCTTTGATCATTTCACTGATCTTGTCTCTTCTTTGTATTTGTATGATTATTGTCTCATTGACATTAATCTAATCTTGTAACATTTTGGATACTATTGTTGATATAATCTAAGCCGACTATTGAGGCTTAGGTTTGAATAAAAGTTCTTCTGTTTACTTGCTGTTGTTGATACTTTTGCACATGGTATCAGAGCTTCAGGCTCATAATCATTATTGATTCTACATCCAAGGGTTTCTTTGTGGAAACTTGGGGACATCTCTTCAGCAACAACTTGGTGGTTTGTGGTTATTGCTATTGGCATAATCACTGGTTATTTCTTATTGTGATTTGTTCTTTCCGCTGCATATTGCTCTGTAAGTCTAAGTCTAATCTCTTCTTCAAACAAACAGTACTTAAGTCTTTGTGGGTGCAAACGGGTAAACTAACATCTTGATCTGCCACCTCTGAGTGGTATGAATACCTGCTCTGGTTTACCCCAGTTCACATGCTTGGTGCTTGTTGTTTCTTAATTACAAAGTCTTATTTATTTCTTTATCTGTCTATCTGCTCTTGTCTTTATTTCTGTATGTGCCTTGTCTATCTTATCATATCTGTCTGTCTTATTGTTTGTTCTATGGCTATTGGTGATGATAATATTGGTGGTGGTGGTTCTTCCACTGAGAAAAGCTTAACCTTTGGTGATGCTTTGTATTTACACCCCAATAACACAAATGGTACACCCATTATTACTATCAAACTCACTGGAACTGAAAATTACAAAATATGGAATATGGCCATGACCTTTGCCTTAAGGAACCATAATAAGTTAGGATTTATTGATGGTACTTGCATAAGAGATGATTCGAACCCTAGTCTTGCTAATCAATGGGATACTTGTAACTCTGTTGTGGTTACTTGGATTCTTAACTCTTTCAGCCCTGAACTATTTGCTGGTGCTATATATGCTAAAACTGCTTATGAAATGTGGAATGACCTTAAAGATACCTATGATAAGGTTGATGGTTTGGCTATCTTTAATTTGCATAAAAATATAAACTCTCTTAGTCAAAGTGGGTCCTCTCTTGCTGATTACTATAACAACCTTAACTCTTTATGGAAACAATTTGACTGTATGATTAGCTTGCCTCCTTGCACTTGTGAGGCTGCAAAACATTTTGAAAAACATAATCAGCTAATCAAGTTAATGCAATTTCTTATGGGTCTTGATGACTCCTATGTTCCCATCAGAAGCAATATTTTAACCAGAGATCCTTTGCCTAATGTCAAAACTGCTTTCTCTGTTGTCTCTAGAGAAGAATCTCACAGAAATGTTTCATCTGGGAATAGCTCTGCTAAACCCACTGCTACAGCTTTTGCTGCAAAAACTTCTGATGGTGGAAAATTTTTTGATAACAAAAAAGGATTTAACAACAACAATTTTAAAAATTATGGTTTTAATGCTGGTAACAGCTCAAACAACAGAGGACCAAACATGAATCTCAAATGTACTAACTGCAAAAAACCTGGTCACACTATTGATAGATGTTATGATCTGGTTGGTTATCCTGCTGGATATATTAAAAGGAATTTCAATTCCAAACCCTTCAGCAGTAACAATGTTTCTGCTGACACTAATCTTTCCACTAATAATGGAGCTAGCAACTCTCCTGTCTCTTTGTCTAATGAACAGCTCTCCAGACTTATGAGTCTGCTTAATGACAACAATGTGTCTTCTGCTAATGCCAATGTAGCAGGTAAAAAATTTTCAGGAACCTTCTTTAATGGCAGTGTCAAGTTTAACATAAACTTTGATAAATTCTTTAACAACAACACTAAAACCTTATCTGGAAACATAAGTCTTGGTTGGATTGTTGACTCTGGTGCAAATCAGCACATGACTGTTTCTGCAAAATTTTTAATTAATGTTGTTGACATTTCAAATCTTGGTCTAACCGTTGGTCATCCCAATGGTACTCAGGCCTTAATTACTAAAATTGGTGATTTAAAGGTCAATAATGACCTAACTCTTTTTGATGTTCTGGTTGTTCCTGAGTACAATGTTAGTCTGCTGTCTGTTCATAAGATTGCTAGAGACAATAAAATGTTTGTTGGTTTTAATGAATCTAATTGCTATATACAGGATTTACATCAAAAAAGGATTGTGGGGATTGGTAAACAATGCAATGGGTTATATATGTTTGATATTGATTCCACATGTAAGATTGCTTCTAATAACTGCATTTCTGTTTGTCATGTTTCTAGAAATCTCTGGCATCAAAGACTTGGTCATCCCTCTGACCAAATCCTACATATACTTAAGTCCACACTTAATCTTGATGGAACCTCTGAATCTGACCATCTTTGTGATACTTGCAATAAAGCTAAACAAACCAGGGAACCATTTCCTTTAAGTGAACATAAATCAACTAAAATTGGTCAACTTGTTCATCTAGATGTATGGGGACCATATAAAGTCACTAGCAGAGATGGTTACAAATATTTTTTGACCATTGTTGATGACTATTCTAGGGCAGTCTGGGTTTATATGCTTAAGGGAAAGGATGATGTTTATGTTTCCATTGTTAACTTTACTCATATGCTATCAAATCAATTTGAACACAATGTTAAGATATTCAGAAGTGATAACGGGACAGAATTTGTCAATAACAAACTTCAACACTTCTTTCATGAAAAGGGAATTTTACATCAAACCTCTTGTGTTTACACACCTCAACAAAATGGTATTGCAGAAAGGAAGCATAGGCATCTCCTTAATGTGGCTAGATCCCTTATGTTTCAGGGGGAATTACCTCTATATCTTTGGCCTGAATGTGTTCTAACTGCTGCTTATGTCATAAACAGGTTACCCTCTTCTGTGTTGTCTGGCAAGTCTCCCTTCTTCCTTGTGTATGGGAATGACCCTTCACTCTCTCTCTTTAGAGTCTTTGGCTGCTTATGCTATGCCACCATTCTCAACATCTCTGATAAATTTGGTAGTAGGTCTGAAAAAAGTGTCTTTATTGGCTATTCAAATGAGAAAAAAGGTTACAAACTCTTGAGCTTAGAAACAAAAAATATTTTTTATTCCAGAGATGTCAAATTTTATGAAACTGTTTTTCCCTTCAAAATGAAAAATTCTTTGTCAAAACATTTTGTTGAAACTTATGTGCCTAAAGATTTAAATCACAAAAATTTCTTTGACTCACAAATAAGTCCCAATGATGAAGGGAGAGTGACATCCTATGATGATGGGACGGTGGTAAGTCATCCTACTAGGATTGATGAACCGGTTGCAACATCTATAGATGATAATACACACCCTAAGGACACCATATCACATGAATCACATCCTGCTGATGCATCTTCTGATTCTGCTGATACATCACCTGATTCTGCTGAACAAGAAAGAGGCTTGCCAGCCACTACTGTTAGAAGGTCAACCAGAGTTTCTAAGTTGCCCAGTAATCTTAATGACTTTATTGTAGAAGGGAAAGTCAAATATGGTGTTGAAAAGGTTGTTAATTATTCTAATTTAAACAAAGATAATTACTGCTTTGCTTCTAGTCTTAATAAAAGTATTGAACCTACCTGCTATGAAGAAGCTATCCTTGATAGTAATTGGGTTGATGCTATGAACTCTGAAATTGAGGCCTTAAATGAAAATCATGCTTGGGATATAACTGATCTCCCACCTAATAGAACTCCCATTGGTTACAAATGGATCTTTAAAATCAAATATAAAGCCAATGGTGAAGTTGATAGATACAAGGCTAGATTAGTTGTTAAAGGTTATAATCAAAGGGAAGGAATAGACTATGATGAAACTTTTTCTCCTGTTGTGAAAATGTCTACTGTTAGATGTCTTATTGCTTTAGCTGTGAAAAACAAATGGCCTCTTTTCCAACTTGATGTTAACAATGCTTTCTTGTATGGAGATCTTGATGAAGATATCTATATGACCATCCCTAAGGGGTTCTGTAATGAGAACAATAAAAATAAAGTTTGCAAACTTGTCAAGTCCCTATACGGCCTAAAACAAGCTCCCAGGAAATGGAATGAAAAACTTGTCAGTGTTTTAAAGGAAAATAATTTTGTTCAATCTGTCAATGATCATTCTTTATTCACCAAAACAGAGAATAACAAGTTTATTGCTCTGCTTGTTTATGTGGATGATATAGTCCTCACTGGAAACTGTATTGATGAGATAAACCTATTCAAAGAGTTTCTAAAATAAAAATTTCATATCAAAGACTAGGGAAACTTAAAATACTTTCTTGGTATTGAGGTTTTAAAAACTGGGAATGACATTTGTCTCTCCCAAAGAAAATACTGTCTTGAACTCCTCAAAGAATTTGGTCTTCTTGGGTGCAAACCTGTGTCTACTCCTATGGAACCCAACTTTGTCCTTCCATACATTCCCACTGCTGATGATCCCCTACTTGTCAACATCACTGGTTATCAGAAGTTACTTGGGAAACTTATCTATCTCACCCATACAAGACCTGACATCTCATACTCAGTTCATTGTCTGGCACAATATATGCATTCTCCACTAAAATCTCATCTAGAATGTGCCTTCAATGTTCTGAGATATCTAAAAGGAGCTCCAGGAAAAGGTCTAAGGTACAATTTCAGCAACTCTGAAAATCATCTTGAAGGATATAGTGATGCAGATTGGGCCAAATGCAAGAAAACCAGAAAATCTGTCACAGGTTATTGTGTTTTCTTTAATGATTGTTTGATCTCATGAAAAAGTAAAAACCAAAACACTCTTTCAAAATCTTCCACAGAAGCAGAGTATAGATCTATGTCTACTGCTGCCTGTGAAATCATTTGGATTCAAAAAATCTTAAAGGATCTAAAAGTTGATATCAATCTTCCTGTTAATCTTTTTTGTGATAACAAATCTGCTTTACAACTTGCTGTCAATCCTGTTTTCCATGAAAGATCAAAACACTTTGAAATTGATGTCCACTTCATCAGGGAAAAAATTGCAAAAGGAGTTATAAGTGCCAAAAAGATTGGCTCTTCAAACAAAACTGCAGACATACTTACTAAAAACCTCCCTGTTTATCAGCATAAATTCTTGTGTGAAAAATTGATATTGTTTGATATGTTTGCTCATCATATTAAGGGGGAATGTTAAATTTTGGGGTATTAATCTGTGGCAAACATGTCATTCTATCAATTGCTAATGGCTTTCAAGTTATGTTCAGTGCAGGGTTATTACAGGGGTTAATCATGGACAAAGAATAAAAGGTTTAAAGTTCCAAGATGCTCGTTTCTGCTGAAGCTATTCTCATTTCTGCTGATGAGTCATTTATAGCCGTTAGAGGGGTCTTAGTGTAACTTAATCTCCTATTTAATAAGTCCCTTAATCTAGGGTTATTCACACTTGTGTGTGCAGTCATTTCTCACACACTCTTCTCTTCTCTTTGATCATTTCACTGATCTTGTCTCTTCTTTGTATTTGTATGATTATTGTCTCATTGACATTAATCTAATCTTGTAACATTTTGGATACTATTGTTGATATAATCTAAGCCGACTATTGAGGCTTAGGTTTGAATAAAAGTTCTTCTGTTTACTTGCTGTTGTTGATACTTTTGCACACTTTCTAACTTAGAGATTGTAAATTCAAGTCTCACTAAAAGCAAATATGATGTGTATGTGATGAGGTATGTCCTCCTCCGGATACTCCGGAGGAGACAATCACAATTAACTCCAAATATTTCTAAGACATAACCACCCCACTCAGGAGGCATGTCTACTCAGGAGGCAATGCCTACTCATGAGGCAATGCCTACTCAGGAGAAGGTGTCTACTCAGGAGGTAGAACGTTATCCCCATCAGAACTAGTACACTGACAACTAACACACAGTACTAATAGCACAGGCGTCTGGTCCACAAATAGCATAGAGACAACATTGACCCCGAAGACCAAGCCTGGTGCCCGTCAGCGCCTTATGTGTGCTTCTCCTAGAAGACAACTTAGCTTCTACAAGAAATATGTCGTGGAGCTAATCTCAGGTAGTATAAAAGGAATGGTTCACACACATGAACAGGGATCCTTTGACACACACACACTCCGATACAAACCTCTCTCCATCCTGCTTTACTTTACTTGTCACTTACACTTATTACTCACCTTACCAAGTACTTACTCTCACGCCGGAGCTTGGTCTCAGACTAAAAACCCGGGGCGAGCTAACGGTGTTCTCTCTTATTTCAGCCTACAAGAAGAAGGAGCTGCCGTGGAGTCTCCTGAAGTTTAGGGTTGAAAAGCATCCACGAACTTTTGTTCAAACAGTATGTATTGTAAATAATGAGATTGTGACGCTTTGCCTTTCTTAAAAAAATATATTTGACTTAAAGCTCGCAAGTCACAATTTAAATTAAGTATTCCTAGGTGTTATTTTCCATATTTATACACATGATTACCCATATATAATTAAAATTTCATATTTAACAAAATATGGATATAAATAGAAAGTATATAGTACAAGGGCCGACATAATGGGATCCCGATTTGCGCGCTATTCTCACCCGTTTCTTCAAACAAACTTAACGGTCCATATTTAGTCTTATACTTCCCTAATAATCATCTTCTTGTTCCAATTCTTCTTAACACGTATTATTTTTGTTTATTCATTAGATTGGTTTCACTCGTAGAATCAATCGATCAACGCTATAATGTCTAACGAAAAGGAACGAGAAAACCATGTTTACCTGGCAAAGCTTGCCGAACAAGCTGAACGTTATGAAGGTATCAACTTTCTTTATTTGTTGTTTCGTATGTATGAGTATTCTTTTAATGTGTCTTTATCATCTCATGATGTTGTTTTCTTTTGTGTATTTACGCTGAATTGTGATCTTTTAGACAAATTCTATAAATAGAAACATATATATCAAAATTGGTCGATTTGTTAGTTGAAATTTTTTTTGTCCTAGTTGAGATCGGATCATTGGTTTTTGTAGGAACCTAACTAATTACCAAATTAAAACGTCGAGAAGTATGTTGAAATTTTACTAAATTTGTGTTTTTTCACTACTATAAAAGTGTGTCTTTTTTCGACAAACATATTAATCATAATTTGAAATTATTTCATTTATTGATATCTAATAAACGCATAGAACAGTTGTTGCCCATTTTGGCTGGCATTTTACATTTTATAAGTAAGTTTAAAGATTTAAAGATGAAGTCGTGTATAAATGAGTAACATTGTTATAAATACATGTATAATGGTTAATTTATGCTGACTTTGTTATTCCAGAGATGGTTGAAAGTATGAAAGGTGTTGCAAAACTCGATGTTGAGCTTACTGTTGAAGAGCGCAACCTGCTTTCAGTTGGATACAAGAATGTGATTGGTGCGAGAAGAGCATCTTGGCGTATCATGTCATCAATTGAACAAAAGGAGGAATCTAAAGGAAATGAAGGCAACGTCAACCTCATCAAGGATTATCGTAAGAAGGTTGAAGATGAGCTTGCCAAAATTTGCAGTGACATACTCGAGATCATAGATAAGCATCTGATACCATCTTCTGGCTCAGGAGAAGCTACTGTTTTCTACTACAAGATGTGAGTCTTGTTGATTTATGATATGCATGTGTAATATATCTTGACGTTTGTTGCCTATCTCTTATATATAGTTCAATTTCTAACTTTTTATGTTGTGTCGTATTTCTTGCTGAACAGGAAAGGTGACTACTTCCGGTACCTTGCTGAGTTCAAGACCGACCAGGAAAGGAAGGATGCAGCTGAACAGTCACTGAAGGGCTACGAGGCATGTTATACTTATAATGAACAAATTTGGTTATTTATATTTTGTTTGTACTGAATATGGCTTCTTTTTTTCTTAAAGCGATTAACATCTTATATTCGACATTTTTTTATTGCTCTAATGGTGTAGGCAGCCGCTGCTGCTGCAAATACAGAACTACCTTCAACTCACCCAATCCGTCTTGGCTTAGCTCTCAATTTCTCAGTTTTCTACTATGAAATTATGAACTCTCCTGAGAGGTTGTCTTAATGTAACCCGTTATTAAATAAATGTACATGGAGTTGATAGTGAACTAACTTTTTGAGTAACAATTGCAGGGCTTGTCATTTGGCTAAGCAAGCTTTTGATGAGGCTATTGCTGAGTTGGATTCATTGAGTGAAGAGTCATATAAGGACAGTACCTTGATCATGCAGCTTTTGAGAGATAACCTCACTCTGTGGACCTCTGATTTGCCTGAGGATGGAGGTAATTCCTATATCGATATATTAAAACAAATATAATAATATTTTGATATGATCAATTGATCATAATTAGTAGACTAGCTGCCTATATGTATGGTTAGAACAAACTGGACAGAAAAATATTGTTGGGCAAAACGACCCATTTTAAACCGTGTCAAAAAAGTACTCATTAAGATTCAAGACCCGAACCTATGTTGATTACTAGTTACTTAAAGAGTGCATATGAAGAGATAAATGATTAACAGCTAGACTTTCAGTTTCAGATTCAAGATTTAGTATTCCATGCCTAATATTAAAGGATCATATTTTTCTGTCTTTAGGTGATGAAAGCCAGCCGAAGGGTGAAGAATCCAAACCAGCTGAACCAGAGGTCAGTACTACAATTTCTAGTATGTGCACGTGTTTGTCCTAACAAGTAATATTATAAAACTATTCGTTTTGCAGGAAAAGCCGCAGTGATGAAAGACTCATCACAGCTTCACAAGCCTGTGTTGGGAAGTAGGCATTGAAGTATTTGAGGTTTTACCAGCTTGTCTTACAAGTAATATTGCTGGAAAACCTTGGTGTCTTTTTATACTAAAGGGATTAATTCATTAATCTATCTTTTTGGATCGTTAACATCTTATCCAAATTGCTGCCTGGTTTTTCGATTTTGCTTGAGTTTCTTTTAGTTTGTCTCATAAGAGCTTTTGCCCCTTAATGTTCGTGACATAAATGGAAATTGTATTGATTGATCTAGAGATATGGTCATTTTGGACTTTAAAGGCCTTCTTGGCTTGTTGCATGTGTTTTCAAGATGTTGAATTTATGTTATGCTTTTTTCTTGCAATATTTCTTCTGTCTTTACTCTTTCACTTCAATCTTCACTTTAGACTGATCAATGATATATAAACGTACCTTGATATAATTTACTTGTATAAAAGATGACTTAATTCAGGTTATACTAGTCAATATTTCTTTACTTATATATGTTAAGTTTCGATCACGACTTCTTCGTCCGAACTCCCATTTAGTTGATTAAAAAGGTCACTGAAAGATGAAATAGATATCTACAGCGACTTGTTCGAACATCTGAGTATTTGCTCGTGATTCTTATGTTGCATGTCTCGGCTTGAACACAAGGATAAAACTAGGACACAAAACGACCAGGTGCGCTTAAAATAAAGTAAATAATACTGCAAACACATTTTTAGGGCCCGGGTGCATTTAAGAAAAATCGAGGTTTTTTTTAAACAAAATTAACACTACAATAACACAACGCGACTAGTTGACGAGTCCATCTTAAAAAGTGATTGTGTTAGAAGACTTATTAGTATTAGTTTTGCATTAGTATTTGTATTAGATTAAGACTAGTATTTTATTATTAGGATTGGGAATTTGGGAAGTATGCGAAGACACTTTCGGTTTTGTGATATTCATAGTATTTGTTTGGAATTTGATTTAAAGTTGATTCCCAAACCCATTTCTTCACCAAGTCGACTGAAGCTAGACTGTCTCCACGTTATTCTTTTGTTTGCAACTTCAGTGGACTAAAGCTCGACTACTACCAACCTCATTCTTCTTAAGCTTAATGTGGACAAAGCTAATTATGCCTCCTGATGTTACTTTTTCGAAGCTAATTATGCATTCTGATGTGGACAAAGCTAATTTCGAGAAAATTACCAAAATAGACCAGTCACCCTACGACTTATCATTTTTGAGACCTAAAATTTTCAAAAGTTCAAAATAGGCCGAGGGTGACTCATTTTTGAGCAACTCGTGTCTGCGTTTGACACATGTTCTTAAAAAACGAAGAAAGATTATTTCACATATCACAAGTGGACACTTGTCGACTAATGGTTAAGTTGTACAAGTTGCCCAGCCGCCCGGTCTATTTTGAACTTTTGAAAATTCTAAGTCTCGAAAGTTATAAGTCGTAGAACGACCGATCTATTTTGATAATTACCCCACTTAAAATTGACTTGATTCGGAGGAAGAAATGTGATTACATGGTAATATTTATATAAAGTGAGATCATATATGTTCTCATACTTCTGGGATTAGGATTGATATAAAGTAAATAGACTTAGGGCCCGTTTGGTTCGGCGGAATCCTAAGGATTCTGGTGGAATTGGAATCCAATTCCATTTCATAACGTGTTTGGTAGAAAAATTTAAAGAATTTGAAATCTGAATTCCATTCCTTACTGTGTTTGGTTGGCAAACGGAATGGAATGAAATTCCTTCAAAATCTCATATATATGGAATTCAACATTTCATGACAATATGAGAAAGATTGTTTATAATTCCATTGAATTCATATTATGTTTATCATTGTCATTATTATTATTATTATTATTATTATTATTATTATTATTATTATTTTATTTATTATTTTTTTTTATTATTACTATTATTTATTATTATTATTATTTTTTTATTTATTTTATTTTATTATTATTATCATTATTATTATTTTTATTATAAACGATCATTTAAGTATTATCGTTATTATTATTATTTTTTATAAATAGCCATGTTATTAAGATTTAAAAATTATTATTTATTTAAATTTTTTTTATTATTATTATATTTAATTGTTTTTTAAATTAAATATAATTTATTTATAGCTTTAATTTTTTAATTTATACTTTAAAAAAACACAATTGTATTTTGTATAAAAAAATTATTTATTTAATATATTAGTTTATTTAATATTATTTAAAAAATTATTATTATAATTTGATAAGTAAAATATTTATTAAATAATATTTAGTTTATTAATCTTAAACTAAAGTTAAATTTTAAATATTTTAATATAATTGTTTTTTCTCATTTCATTCTTCCAACCAAACATGCGCGTATTTGCAAATTTCAATTCCGTCAGATTTTAAATCCTAAGGATTTCAATTTCTAACATTCAATTCCTTCACATTCCAATTCCTTAAACAGATTCCAATTCCGTCAAAAACATTCTGCGAACCAAACGAGCCCTTAGGATTGATATAAAGTAAATAGAATGGGATTCCTTTGAATCAGTAGTTGATCGCCGGAGGACAACTATTTGATGATAGGTTGAATTTAAAGGTCTGATACCAATTTAGGGGTGAGCATGGTTCGGTTTGGCTCGGTTTTTGTATAAAACCGAAACCGAACCGAAAAATTTCGGTTTTTGATTTTTAGAAACCATTCCGTTTCGGTTTTGTGTCGGTTTGGTTTTTCGGTTGTCGGTTTTTTTTCGGTTCGGTTTTTCGGTTTTTATACGATTTATCGAGCTTTGCTTTTTCAAAGTAGAATTGACATATATCATAAAATAGAACCATATCTTAAACTGGTATTGGCCGGTACAATAAGGCAAGATATATTATTTTGACTTTAAATGTCGGTTCGGTTTCTATTGGTCGGTTTTTAAAGCTAAAAGCAAACCGAACCAAAAATTTCGGTTTTTTCAAAATATAAAAACCGAACCATCGGTTTTTCAATTGGTTTCGTTTTTTTTAGTTTCAGTTCTTTGGTTTTTTTCGGTTTAGGTTCGGTTTTTCGGTTTCTTGCACACCCTTAGATACCATGAAAAACATGATATATTAATAGATAATATTGATTGATTGAATGAATAAAATGAGATTACATGGTTCTCATATTTAGACAAATATATCAATCCTAATCTAATACAAATATTAATCCAAACCTAATACTAATAAATCCTGTAAAAGGTTGGAGTATCAAAGAACAAGACCCACGTGACGAACAAAGAAAAAAAATGTTGCATGACAATTCACTAATAATTAATTTTGCTTCTGCCGTTATTGGTATATTGCTTATTTTCATATTTGGGTTTTGGCGATTTGTTTAAGGGTGGTGATACTCACACCTCATTTTTTGATTAATGCACCACAAATTGTGCATTACAGTATTGTACGATACAAACTGTAATGCACAGATTGTGGTGCATTAATCAAAAAATGTGGTGTGAGTATCAATTCCCTTTGTTTAAGGCCATAACATCTATATTTATTCAGGTTTGATCTTTGACTGATATAATAACAACATTATTTGTTTAACTACAATCGTGTTCGTTCTTTTTAATATGTTATTTGCTAAGTACTTCTAACACTCGTTTGGATGATGTAAACTAGTGATTAGTCTTGTGTTAAACAATGGAATTTATTGCATAGTAAACAATTTATTATAGTTATTTGTCTATGAATAATTGTTATATGCTAGCAGAAGCAAGGTAGGATTAAGATTTAATAATGAAACTGGAACATGCTTGATAATAAACGTAAGTTTAGGGGAATATGATTTAGGTTATTGGTAATTTTGCAGGAGTAAAATTAATATGTAAAATCATTAACCGGCAATCTGTATTTAAGGCCTAATTCATGGGCCACACCTGACACGATTTTCTGTCGTGAAGTGTAATTTGTTTCAGAAAATGTTGTTTTTTGGTATGTGCAATATCCGATATTTGTGCTATCTTTCTTATAGTGCAACTTTAGCTTAGCTAAAAATTTATTTGTAGTGTGAATTTTAGTACTTATGATAGGAAAAATTTTGTGCAACACTCTCCTGAAAATCCTAGGTTCGTCCCTGCCTGTAACGGGGGTTGTAGACAGTGACACTATACGAGAAACTAAAAGAATAGAATTTGCTAACCCTAATCTTGATTTGCTTATAGTTTGTAAATCAACAAGAATAAACGAAACTTAACAAATAACCGAAGTATCTAGTGATCTAGTTCAAAAGAATGTTCTTTTTAATTATAGGAATTTATGCACTATTAGTTGTCCTGGATTTATTAGACATTCACTTAGGCTTGTAAATTTACAGGATTTACTAACGGTATACTATAAACGATAGGGGTCACTTCGTGATTAAAAAATTTAAGACTGGTTCCAACATATCAAATTGCTTATGTTTTATACGGAGTAGATGCTAGGAGAACTTGTTTTCATCAAAAAGGTTTTTGACTGCAATTTTTTTTATTTTATTTCTTGAAGTTTATCTTTTGTAAATTGAGTTTAATATCTCATGTATGATTATGGTACATGTGTCTTCCTTTGCCAAATGGTATAGCTTATAACAAAAATAAAACATGGAATTTCAATATTTTATCCAAAAACATGAAATAGTAGTATATGTTAAAAGCCATGGGATTAGGATGTTTATTCCATCGATTTATATTTATGACTTTTATATATGTCTTCTTATCAGAAAATGAAAGGTGTTCATGGGTCATCTAAAGCATCCAAGCTTGCACAAAAAGATGATATTAGCACCATGCCAAAGGATGTTACAACCAATATTTTGCATTGTTTTCCATTAGAAGACGTTGTGAAGACTAGTATCTTGTCAAAAGACTGGAAGTTTAAGCGGACCATGATCACCCAACTCGTTTCTGATAAAAACTTCTATTACTATTTAGAGGATACAGAGAATGAACATTTTTATCAAAGCATTATAAGCAAGCTCCTCTTTCTTATTAATGGTGCCATAACAAAGTTTGTCCTCTACTTACCATATCGTAATGAAGTGGATGTTAATGATATTAACTGTTGGATTATCCATTTTTCCAAAAAAGGAATTAAGTAATTCACTTTTCAAAATATGTATGAAGGCGAACAACTTAAGTTAACTACCCATCTTTTCTCATGTCGAGAGTTAACACATTTGAAGATTGACAACTATTCATTGCGTCCAACATACGAGTTTGGTGGTTTTCCAAATTTATTGAATTTGGACGTGTCTAATGTGTCCTTTGTAGGCTCCATATGCAAAGGGGTTCTAATTCGGTCTCCGTTGTCGAAGATTTTAAAATTCATTTTTACTGCTACAGAGAAAGTAAAACAAATTAAGATTGCAAAATTTGAAAATATCGAAATATTATCTTTAAATCCGTGTGGAATTGAAGATATAACAATGATCACAAGTTCCAGCATCTTTCAGCTTGTGGGTTCTTTACCAAAACTTCAAGTACTGAGCATAGATTTTTTTGACTACCAAGTAAGTTTAAGTTAGATCTTTGAAATTCATTTTACAAAATCTCGCAACATGCCTATTAATTCCCTAAAAATTAAATTGGCTTTCTTTGTAGATATCTGTAAATGCTGAAAACAGGGTCCCATCCTCCTTACCTCGCCTAAAGACACTTAATTGGACAAGATAAATTTTAGCAATGGTGTTGTGACATCTTTTGTTATAGAATATTGATTCGTGGCTTTCCAAATTTAGAGACCCTTTCAATCAAAGTGAGTAGAAAACATAATAAATTAATGATCATTTTCAAATCTTATAGTTGTGCATATAAATACTGTTAGGAATTAGAAAATGGGCTAATTCTAAAAATGCATTTTTCGCTCAAGGTGTCATCACTTTTTAGGAAAAAAGTTTGGGTATTTCCAAAATAAACCTTGAGACTTGCGACTTTTCTACTTTTCATATAAGCATGACAAGTGTCCATCGAAGTTTGTGTACCCAATCATAATTTTAACTAAATTGTCTATTATACCCTTGTCTTTTAGTACAGCGACCGAATCTTAGCGACTTTTTTAAGAATCTTGCGAATTTTTTTTTGTCTTTTAGTAAAAAAAGTCAAAGTTACTAAAATATTTTTTTATACTTTTCGCTCCTTCCCAATGCTGAGCGACTTAAGCGAAATAATATTAGCGACTTTTTTTACTTTATACTTTTGTACCTTTTAGTACATTTTTACACTTATAATTTTAACTAAATTGTCTATTATACCCTTGTCTCTTCCATTTCTACCCATTATTTTTCTCATTCATTCCATATACATTTCCACCAATTATTGTTTCGGATTGTCAAAGATTATGCGTCTGTGAAACAACGTAAGCATGTCTCGATCTATTTTGGAACCAGCTTCATACATGTACAAGACTGACCCAGTATCGTATGTCAAAGATAAGTTGGGAGAATCACAGTATCTTGTTTCTGCAGAAGATGATTCACGGATAATATCAAGTGATGGTCTAGAGAATGCTAAAGATGCCACTGACGGGAAAGGGGATAGACACTCAGTAGAATCGTTTGATTTATCCAAGCCTCCACCTGGTTAGTTTTTTGCTTAAACTATACTTGTAAAAAAAAAACATGTTATGAATCTAAATAATTTCATTTTAAAAAAGATGTGGAACTGCACTTTCAAGGTTAAAATAAGCCGAATTGATGACATCACAATCTCTAGAAATATTTTTGACTGCAAATTCATAGATGAGAATGTTAGATTCTACTAGATGTCCAGTCTCATCCATTTACTTGTGAATTGGTTGATTTGAGCTTATGTGGGTCAAGCCAACCCACCCCTTTTTGACCCAAATAAAAAAATGGCTCGTTATAACATGACCAGTTCTGACCCATTACCCCACCCACACATCTTTTGCACCTCTTTTTAGATAAGACTTGCAAAAAGTATCTGTATTGAATTTGTTTTATATATTTCTATTATGTAAGTAATTGTTATAACTTTACAGTATGTTTTTTCAGTTGTGACCTAAGCTGTAAGTACTACTGACCCAATGTTTTTCTTTACCTTATATGTATCAGACAACGAGCCTGTTCAGTGGAAGCATTGCAAAAACTTTGGAGGACCTTTGGATCAAGTTCTAGACAGTCAATTTGGGAACTCCCAGTCAAGTTTGAAACTGGTGAGTATTCTGGGGGCTTAGTGGCTAAGTGTTCATTCATGAAAATAATGATGAATTTATGATTTTGACAGTTGTTACGGATGAAAATAGATTAGCAGTGGTTTGTGTGGTTATAAGTATACATGGGTTGAATATCATTGTTGACAGTTTTAGTATTTAAGTAGTAATAAAAGTACTTACTTGTGAATCGGTGATTCGGGGGTCTTATGAGTGGTCAAAGTTTGAACTGACCCTCAAGGGTTTAACTGACAGATCTTGAACTAGGTTTCCAGGAGGTTTCAAAAACGTTACGAAGGTGACTTGTCCGAGCAACAGACTATGTATATTCCATTTCTTTTTGTAACCCAGTCATCATGAATGTCGAATCCAGTGTTGACTTTTTTGTATGACATTTCAATATTGTTAATGAATGTATTATCTTTATATATTTTGTTTAAGTTATGTCTATGAAAAACGTTCAGAATAGATTTTTCTCCACGTTTTCTACACACCCACCCCATTACCCAGTCTTGACCAGTACAATATTGCTCGGTAAAA